>FR989926.1:23161784-23734284 GCA_905404155.3 Plebejus argus
TCACTTGTGGATACTGGCAAATTTGAAAAAACATACTCTAGATTTCCAGTTCGTGGCCATTATTTTTTACCAAACGATAGGTCATTTGGCACTGTAAATAAAATATTGGGAAAAAGGGATAGACATGGGAATTTGTGAAATTATTTACAGTGCTAATAAGAATTTTACAGTGAGTATGGTGAAGACAGACGATATTTTAGATTTTAAGCACTGTTTTCATTTGAAATAGAATTCTTTTAGTAATACTTTGGATAAGGTATTACAAAAAGAATTCAATTTTCATTTAAAACACAATAAAGACAAGTAGGTACCTCGAGCTTAGAAACAGTTTCTTGGTATCTCGTTTTTTAGAATTTAAATATTCGTCTTAGTTGAAAGGGTGTGTTGTTAATAGGTCTTACAATATACAGAGTTTCGCGGGTGTCAACACTTTTGATCTATGACGAAATAAAACTCAGATTCCTGTATTACCTACGAAAAAGGCCTATAACGGTCCAGTTCCCATTACAAAAAGAAGGTAGAAGACCTTAAAAAGACCTTAAAAAGTAGCCTAGTGCTTACTACAGACACTAATATGATTAAAACCAAAAAAATATATAACTTTTACTATGTATTTTTATAGTTTTATTTATCACTTTTCAATCTAGTAAAGAAAAGGAACATGTCAACAACTTTTTGTGATTTTTATACAAAAAAATATTATTTTTTTAAAAAAGATAATAGTTTTATTACATTGTTTATATCTTAGCTTATTTATTAAAAAATAAAAAACATATTATTGTCCAACAATATTTTCCAAAAAACACTATTTTATGTCTCCTGTAAAATTAGGTTACAGGGACATGTTCCCTTTCTTGACTAACCGATTCATTTACACTACACTAAAATGTTTTTATTACTGTTAATTATGACTTAACATTAAATTAATTTATATAAAGTACCTGGAGTTAAGGCAGCCATTTTTCTAGCTAAGTTTTCTTTATTTAATGTTGTCTTTAGTGGTTGCAAATGAACTTTGAAAATAGAAGCTCTGCCTTTTATGTCTGGAGCTGGCACAAAGATTTGTCTGTCAAATCTGCCAGGTCGGAGCAGAGCCTTGTCAAGGATATCCACACGGTTGGTTGCTGCAAGCACAACAACATTTGTTGTCGTGTTGAACCCATCCATTTCTACGAGGAGCTGATTTAATGTGTTCTCCTGCTCGGAATGACCTCCGAAGCTACGCCCTCCTCTCTTCCGTCCCACAGCATCAATTTCATCAATGAAAAGAATGCACGGAGCATGCTTCCTGGCCATTGAAAACATGTCTCTCACTCTCGATGGTCCAACACCAACAAACATCTCCAAAAACTCAGAGCCGGATACTGTTATGAATGGTACATTGGCTTCACCGGCTGTGGCCTTGGCCAGCAGGGTTTTACCTGTTCCTGGAGGGCCTGTTAATAGAGCTCCCTTTGGTATTTTAGCTCCTAAATCTATGTACTGTTGGGGGTTCTTTAAGAAGTTGACAAACTCCATAATTTCAATCTTTGCTTCCTCACAACCGGCTACATCTTGGAACTTTACACCAATGTCAGAGGGATTGACCACTTTTGCAGTAGATTCCATGACACCACCAAACAGACCACCCCCTTTTCTGCCCCCACCACCCATCATATTTGCAGACCGTCTCATCATGTAGATTAAAAATCCAATAATCAACAATGTAGGCAAGATTCCCGTAAGACTTGATGCTTCAACTTCAGTCTTATAAATAACAGGTACAAAGTTTGGTGGGTCCACATTGATTTCGATTTGTGCGTTTTCTAGGTTCCTTTCAAATGAATCTACACTTCCAATAGCAAACCAGGTTATTTTTCCCTCTAAAACAGACCCCGGTTGTAGCCTCACTCTGACCCATTTCTTGTTGATCACCTCGAGCCTCTCTACGACACCTTTGTTTAAATACTGGTTCACGAAATCTCTCCAGCTTATTTCTCTGTACCTTAATTCGAAGTAGGCTAGGGAACCGAGAAGCGCCATCACCCCCATAGCACCAAACATCATCCACTTTTCTCTGTCGGGGCCGTCGTATCCACTTCTACTCGATCCTCTGCTCCCTCCTGTGCCTCCAGAGAACATATTGTTCATATTCCATTTGTCCTGCGATGAACTCGGCTTAGAGATAGGTGGTGGTGTTTTCGAAGGAGGCGGCTGTGCATCTTTCTCTGGTGTTTTCGCTTGTTTCTGACTGGCACCGGGCTGAAAATATTTCTCAAATCCTTTCGGTGGTTTCTTGCAGAACTCGTACCACTGATTCAAAACGGAGTCTAAAGCTGGTACACCGACAGGCTGCAGTTTATGTCCTTTGAAATGTAATTTCGATAGTTGGGACTGTGTTAATCTGAGCCCCTTCCACATCTTTATAATATATTCTAATAGCAATAAATAATTTTCTAACTTTTGTTTCGCAAGAAAAATTTTTATTGAGTCACAAAAATTGTCTCGAATTTTTAACCAATAAAAACATGGATCACAGATTAGAGTATTTTATTTTATAGAGTAGAATAATCTGTCAAATGTCACAGATGCACTGATCTCTATTATACAAGTACGCTGGATTGCTGATACAGACCTGCTTTTTGTGCCTATTTGAAGCGGAATCAGCGCCCCCATTATTCGGGTAGAGAACTAAATTTGACGTAACCACAACCATTATTATCAACAGGTCACAGATCACAACACAATCATCCAATGAGGTTATATGATAGGAGTCCGCCTTATATTTTGACAGCTGATAATGTTACTCTTTCTGACTAACGATGTAGTAATTTGGGTGAAAGAGAAAGCTCATATCGGTGTGTAAACGTCAAAAGCCTGTAATGTTATGTCCCACTTAGTAGAACATAACAAAGGAGTAGGTCTGCATATTTCATGTTTAAAAAGTGGTAATAAAAGTGTTTAGTGAACGTGCAATATATTGTTGCGTTTTGTTGTTCCGCTATTTAATAAACCATAAAAACGGCCAAGGAATGCCTCAAACACGTGGATTCAACATTACATACGTAAGTTTTCAACAACGTTTTATGGGCTTATCAATCGGTATTTTTGTCAGCTAAAAAGGATAATATTTAAGTTTAATAATCCCTTATTCGTGTTATGTAAGGCATTCGTGCTAAAAATGTCACATTATTTAATAATTTGACTACAAAAGTTGCATAGTTTTTTACGTGTATTTTAGGGATGCACCTTACTTGTAGTATAGTTTATCGATAAAAATAATGTCATGGATTATATGATTTATTTTTTCAGGTTGAAAATGCTTCAAAATAGACGACAAACAGAAATATATTTTAGACGCAAGTTTCATGCAAGTTTTTAATCCTTACTCCCATAAGAAGGCATCACAATATTGGGATTATCTTTTCAAACGTAAGTTACTGAGTATGTAAGGTAAAATTGTAACGGAGAGTAAAATAATTATTGCATGATCGACAGCTCTCACACCTCCCCACTGTAAGTACTCAATTCGTTACTTAGAGCTACTTATTGAAATTTTATCCTGGCATTAGGTACTCTTTTTTAATAAGTAAAATGTAAAATTTTAATAAGGCTAAAATCATAATCATTTAATAAAATAAATTTAATACCTCAATCGTCGAATTCCAGACACAATATATATTTAGTTGTTATGCGGCACCTGGGTTCCGCTTGGGGCTGGATGGGTTAAGCATGGAAAACTTACATAAAGCATATTGCCCCGTAGACAATAATATTATGAATTATGTATATTATATTTTATAGTATGTAGTAGTATAGTACATTTATTGACACTAAACCATTTATTTTTTCCAGGTTATTGGAATGCTCTTAAAGAAGAGTTCAATATTATGGTGGTGACGGAGAGACCTATAGTGAAGATAATATTATTTTCAATTATTAATTTGATAATAAGATTGAAAGTGAAGAATAATATTTGGTTTAGTGCTCTATGATTTTGATTGCACACACCGTGATATTGCACAATAAAATTGATCGTCTAGACTCTAGAGTCCCGCTTAGGTTATTATTATTATAATATCATTATTCAGGGGGCGTCGAAGTATCTATTTTAAGTTTTTTTCTGTATAAATATTATTACAATATAATTATATTTAAATAGGTAAATTACAATACAATACAATACAAAAACACTTTATTGTACACCAGAAATACAAAATAAAAAACATTTTACATAAGACAACATAATATAAATTACTTTAAATAAGTAGGACTGAGATACATTCTTATATTTCTTTGATAATAATAATTGTTATTCTACAAAATTTTGCTTGATAGTAATTATTAAGTTTAATAAAGTATAATATTTGTTCTTCTGTTGTGTTTTATAAAAACTGTTGATATTAGTTATTACACTCCGGACAAGCTTTCGTGGCTTATGGAGTATACATTATGTATATTATTTTTAACTATTTGTGACTGCGAGACATGTTCAATACTCGAGGACGTGATATTTGGCTACTATATTAGTTGGAAAAAAATAATATAAAAAATAATATCAATTGATCACTGAGTAAATGTAGCTTAAAGTTAAATAATTATTTACCCAACGCATGGACACCGCGAGCGGGAGGGGTAGTTGTGTGGTGTTTCTTTGGTAGCGCACGCCTCTGCACCGGCCGCATAGTATGCCTACTTGCCTAGCCGCGTAATTTACTTAGAATCCATGATGCATTTATTTTTGGGAAATTCGGAAAAACATTAAGAACCTAATTTTATTACATAATTATAATGAGAATCGAGTACAGAGTACTCTCCATAAATATCGGTAATGTCTCACCAGTCATGTTGTATACTTAAATATTTTATTTATACAGGGTGCAATTAAACCTTCCTGCCAAATTTTTTCCAGGGCTTAAGTATCAATAGGAGAGGTCATTTAACAAAAAAAATTGGGTGTTATTTTTAAAAGACATATTTTATCCCATTTAAAATCGATGTACTTAGAACGGTTACTCGTGGCGGTGGGAATGAGCGGGGGTGACGTGGGGGGGAGGCGCGCGCGCCTGGGGCCACGTCACCACTCACCCGCCGGCGACGCGTAGTGTCCATTTTAATTGTAGTGTTTTTTAGGATAACTTTCGGAAGCTATTTCTCAACATTTTAGTGCTGAGTGACTATATTAAAAGAAAAATACGTGTATTTTTATTTTGAACAAGGATCAATATATCAAAATTTGGCAGGAAGGTTTAATTGCACCCTGTATTTAAGTATTTTCATACACTTAATAAATAGATAAAAAATACCTTTTCACCAAATTGAAAGCGACTTCTAATTTAATGAGCATAATATATCCTAAATTGAACATGCAGGTCGAATTGATAACCTCCTTTTTTGATGTCGTTTAATAAAAATCTATAACATAAAATTATGGTCGACTTGGTCGATAGCTGTAGTCTAATTTTATATTTTTATCGATATACGCCATCCCTACACGCACACTACAGCAATTGCACACAAGCATAAAATGGCCACGCGCTGGCGAGCTAAGAATCCATCTATGTATACTTAATCTGTGCAATCATCACTAGTATTAGTTCCAAATACTCCCACTACTGCTATCAGCGCCAATATGGCGGCTTTCAAACGTCATTTTTACGTCAGATTTAGTTCTCTACCCGAATAATAGGGGCGCTGATTCCGCTTCAAATAGGCACAAAAAATAGCTGTCATTTCAAAGGCTATCAGCAATCCAGCGTACTTGTATAGAGATCAGTGCACAGATGTCACTCCACAGTCCACAGCCAGTATTATTACCTCAATGCCACAGCCACAGTCCACTTGCAAGTTGCACCACAGCTGACAGCACTGGCCACTGAGCACCAATGGGCACCAGAGTGATCAGTGATTGGCAAATTGGCAAATCACGATTTCATGTGCAATGTTGCACAATAGAATACTCAATAGTCACAATAACTTATTACTTACATAATGTTATTTATTAAATTACAAAAACTTGTTATATTAAACTGTAATCAAGAAATATAAACACTATAATACTATAAAAGAGATGAAATGTGTATTATTTACTATTTAGCCTGTAGGACATCAGGGCCTGTAGACAAGTGGCAAAACGCTAACGCTAACGCTAACGTTACAAAATGTATGGAATTTGACATTAGCATTCGCTAGCGAAGCGATGACTTATGTCAAATCGCATACATTTTGTAACGTTAGAGTTAGCGTTAGCGTTAGCGTTTTGCCACTTGCCTAGGGGGCCTGGGCTTCAAATATCGTTATTTTTCATAACGTTACTGCTTCAAGGGCAAATATAACGTTATGAAAAAATAACGATATTAGGAAATAATGATATATTTTTTTTTATTCAAATTTTTGATGAGGCTTAAAATGCACTTGAAATTTATGCCAGCCTCATAGTATTATCATTGATAATAAATAGAACCTGATTAAAGTACGGGCCTCTTACGAAAGAGGCGTCGCCAAAATAATATTAATTTGCCCCCCAAACAAATTTCCTGGGAACAACTGGCTTCTGAGATCACGATTTTGTACACAATCTACCAACAAGTGCATTAAGTCTTCTGTAACCCTACAGTGAATACAATGAGAGGACTCCTTCTTTCCTATCATATAATTAAACTTGTTGAGTGGAACGTGTCCTGATCGCATCCTCATGGCCGCAATCAAGCTAGACCTAGAAATATTAGTGCCTTCAAACCATGGGCTCCCGGCTCAGGCAAGGTTCACAATTTAATGTCCTGTACCAGATACCTTTGGAGGAAGAACAATCAATAAAAAATTCCCTCCACCTATCAATACAAATTTGCTTAGCTATAATATGAAAAAAATTCTGTGTAGTATGGCTGTACATACATATCCCGACCATCACAGATAGCCTCTTTTGCGGTTTGCCAGTTGGTCAGCCATCTCGTTGCCTAGTAAACCTATATGGGAGGGAATCCATTGCAGTCTAATACAAGATGTTTCATTGAAATCATTTAATATTTTAAGAATATCGTATGCAATAGGTTCTCCTCTAATTCCCGAGACGCAACAAATAAGGTGCTGAAGTGCAGACATTGAATCTGATAAAATAACAACCCGACATAAACCATTATTTTGAGCATACCGAAGTGCTTCTAGAATTGTAATAAGCTCAGCTCTCATGATAGAAATGTTTCCTCCAAGTTTTAATTTGGATGAAATATTCTTTTGAACATCAATGAATGCAGCACCAACGCCCTCATCATTTCTAGACCCATCAGTAAACAACCTGTGATAACCGGGATATGTGACATGTAAATCATTTACAGTGAGAGATCTTAAAGTGACATCGATTTTAAAAATAATGATATTAATAACGGTAAATCGATATTAATAACGGTAAATGTTATATTATAACGATTTTTTTTCGTTATGTTACTAGATAACGTTAAAAAAAATTACCGTTATCTGGCTACCATTATGAAAATAACGGTACGTAACAATATTTTTCGATATTTTTTCTGCTATTCGATAACGAAGCCCTGTAGGACATAGGTGAAGGTATAGGGCCCCCGAGACGGTCAAACGGTTTGATTCAAACCTTACGTGTTTGATGCAACCGTTTGATGTCGGTTTGAACGGTTTGTCAAACGACACTGCGCAGTTTAATTCAATACGCGCTGTCGAGTACACGTCTTGTGATGCAGACAAGATGCTCTAGAGTCTAGAATCTAGATTCTAGAACGAGGACCGCGATTTTCTTATGTTTATAACGTCAATGTCCTCTGTCGAAAAATAAAAAAAATCTACAGAAAGTGCTAGAAACTACAGCTTCTTTCTTTTTTTTCTTCCAAGTTTGATCAAACGCGTCGGAACACGATCAAACGGCGCGTCAAACAAAACAAAAATATGAAATTTCATCAAACAAGCTTCAAACACGTAAATGTTTGACAAACCGTTCAAACAAGCTTTGTAAACGATCAAAATGGTTTGAATCAAACCAAAATTTACGTGTTTGAATCAAACCGTTTGATCGTCTCGGGGGCCCTCAAGGTGAAAGTACTTGGCACCGGTCACCAATGTGTGGTGAAATTATATTTTGTCTCATGCTTTTTCTACTAGGTACCTAGAAAAAATAGAATGTCAAATCATTATTTGACAATTTTGACAAATAGTAATTAAAAGGAGTCAAAATTTCACTATTTTACTTTTGTCGTGGAATCTCTTTTTAGTTTAAAATAAATATTTATTTGATTAAATCGCACCTAAAGTTTTTATAAATGCGGTTATGACTTGGACAGCAGTGTTGAGGTGTAAGATAATAGTAACAGTGTGCTTGTGAAGTATCATTATGGATCCAGAGAGGCCTGGGACTAGTATTAACCATGGAAAACGATCACGACCCATTCTGCTGCAACCGAGTCCAAAGATCCCGAGACTGTCAGCTTACGCCGGTTCAACGTCGAGCGCCGTGCTTAAAAATTCAAAAAAGTTCGGTTCAAACTCTTTGCAAAAGTACCTTGTAACATACAATACTAGTGACATTCCTGCCCCAGGGACAGTAGTCCCAGATAAGCACGTTCGGAAGGCTGGACCGTACTTACTTGGCCCTAAATTGGGCCCCAGTCCTGTGAAAAGTATTGTACAATGTTTGGCCCGAAAGGAAAAAACAGATGAGTTTTATCAGATAAAGATTTTAACGCTCAGACATGAGGGCCAAGTGGAAACTCAGGACGACAGGCAGGGGAAGATGCTGCTGCATACAGAGTATTCATTGTTGTCATTGTTGAAAGACCAAGATGGGGTTATCCACCATCATGGCCTTTTTAAGGTACCTATGAACATTTTTTTACCATTTTGCATCATCATAATTATCATTTATTCAGCAATCTGCTATATTAATCTATAATAGCCTCCTTATATTTAGGGCTGATTTTTCAATCGCCAGTTAAACTTTACCATTGGAATAAATTTGGCGTTTTGACAGATTTTATATGAAAAAAATGTCAAAGTGTCATATTAATTCTTTAGGTAAAAGTTATCCGACGATTGAAAAATCGGCCCTTAATGTCTCAAAAGCCAGTGTGCCTCTTGGCATATGCCTCCTCCAGCTTTTTCCATTATATTCTGTCTGGTGCTATTCTTCTCCAATTCATCAATCTTTTTGACTAACTAAAATAGTTAAATAAAATGTAGAAATACCCCTCCAAAAACATTAATGTTATGTAATGGCCCCTAGTACTTTTTTAACCACTGTCAATCTCTTTTATAGAAATATTATGTTCTAGTCATCAAACTATGCATTTCTCTTTTTTGTAGGATCATGCTCTAGAAGAAATGCCAAATCCAAACGGACCTGGTTGCGTATACACTGGTAGAGTGCGACAAAGACTCTTTTTAGTATTAGACTGTGTTACCTCCCATCAGTTTAGTGAGAAGGGTAATGAATTGATCAACTTACAGCAATATGTTACTAAAGTGAAGAAAGTTCCAGAGAAAGAGGCCATACTAATATTTTATGATATTGTGAGGGTTGTATCCAACTTACATAAGGTAAATATCTCTTGTTGTTTCTATCTATTCTAACTAATATTTGAGGAGCCGGTGAACAAAATCGGACAAGTGCACCAGAGTGCAAAATAAATATATTTTTATAAAAAATTAAAAAAATATATTTTTTTTCTAATCGTCTTCTTAACCCATCTGCGTCAATTCCTGTTAATTATTTCAATGAAAACCGGTTAAAAAGGCTTTAAAAATACCATTTTCAAACAAAACCGGATTAGTTCAGTAGTATTAGTAGTAGTTAATACTAGTTCTTAAACCATGACTGTGTTAACATTTTTTTTCTCACGGACTAATCCGGTTTTGTTCGCCAGTTCCTCATTTTATATAGTTTTGATATGTGCATGACAATAAAACTACAATACTATGATTTTAGGGTTCCATACCCAAATGGTAAAAAATGGGACCCTATTACTAAGACTTCATTGTCTGTCCGTCTGTCTGTCAGGCTGTAGGTATCTCAAGAACCGAGTAGATTTCTGAAATTTTCACAGAGTTACACTAAACTCTGTTGTCGCTGTAACAAAAAAATATTTAAAATAAAATAAAGTTGATATATTTAAGGGGTCTCCCATGCAAAAAACTAAATTTTTTGCCTAGTTTCACTCTATAGAAGTACGGGACCCATCATGCGCGAGTCCGACTCGCACTATATTTTTTTAACTGCACGCCATTTGTACCACAGAATTTACAAGAACAATAAATTTTATATACAAAATGGTAAAGTAATTAATTAAAAATGTAGAATTAACACCAAACACATTGAGCTGGCTTAACATAGCCACCATAGAAAGGTTTATTCTTACGGCAAAGTAGACAAAGTGATGGATTAATAAAGGAAATCAGTCAGTTTGTCTGCTAAAACTGTCAGCGTTTCTATTCTTTTGCAATTTTGGCTGTGCTAAGCCTGCTGCAGACTACAATATACATATAAATAAAAATTCTTTGAAGTTTAATATAAATATTTATATTCATTTCAATTGTTTACGTTACAGAGAAATATAGTGCACAGAGATCTTAAATTAGGTAATATTGTATTAAACCAGAGGACCGGACGGGTTGTGATAACGAATTTCTGTCTCGGCACCCATTTGGGCAGCGATAGAGATTTGTTAAAGGATCAAAGAGGTATGTTAAATTTTTAAATAAATTATTATTAAAACTTAAATTAGATTTTGCCTGCAAGGATGTTGTTGTATCACAAAAACCGTACATCTTTCAGTAACCTGATAGACCGTAAACTACTATTATACAAACCATATACTAATTGTAAATATAATACAAACGAACTGTAGTCATATTATCTATTCTGTAGTATAAGTTACAGAGACAGGTATTGTACAGCTACAATATTGCACAATATTTGTTCCCCCTAAAAATCCCCCTCGACCTGTACATTTTACTGCCATAATATGTACTTACTTAAGGGCCCGAGTTACCCTCGAAATTTTCATACATTCTTAATACCAAAATCATTTTCTCATGCGAAAATATTTAACATGTTTGAGTTATTTTTCAGCTTAAGATAGTAGGTAATTACCTAGGGTCCTGAACAAATTTCTTTTACAAAGTATATAAATACTAAAAAAAAAATTTTTGTGTTTAAATATTTTTTAGTAAATTTACTACTAAATATTTAAACACCAAAAAATAGACAAAAACACTAAAAAATATATAAATAAATAGTAAATTTACTACAAAATATTTAAACTTTAAAAAATATTTTTTATTATTTAAATATTTTGTAGTAAATTTACTATTTATTTATATATTTTTTAGTGTTTTTGTCTATTTTTTGGTGCTTAAATATTTAGTAGTAAATTTACTAAAAAATATTTAAACACAAAAATTTTTTTTTTAGTATTTAAATATTTTGTAAAAAAAATTTGTTCAGGACCCTAGGTAATTACTATCTTAAGCTGAAAAATAACTCAAACATGTTAAATATTTTCGTATGAGAAAATGATTTTGGTATTAAGAATGTATGAAAATTTCGAGGGTAACCCGGGCCCTTAAAATATACTAATATTATAAACCTGAAGAGTGTGTTTGAAATCTTTCGAACTACTGGACCACTGAAATAAATCAAGATAGAACGGCGAAATTCAATTAGACACTGCACAATGAGGCATTTTTGCACAACCGTTCCGGTGTAATCAAGTTGAGACGTGCGCGCTGACTGAATTTTTTCAATATTCAACGAATTTTCAAATTCAACGAAAATTCAACGAATCTTGTAAACTTCTTCAAGATTGAAACACGCCTACTCCACCCGCTTAGCCGTTCTATCTTGATTTTTTTCTGTATACTGGACCTATTTTTATGTAATTTTTTTATGTAATTTTGTACAGATGACGTATAGTAGACCACTGGGAAGAACATAGGCTACTTTGGTAGGAAAATGTACGTTTTCCACGGAATTCCTTTGTTGGGCGGAGCCACGTAAATCAGCTAGTCATAGAACATGTGTTTTTAACCTTCATTCCAGGATCACCAGCCTACATATCACCAGATGTATTGATGTGTAAGCCGTACCACGGGAAGCCGTCTGACATGTGGGCGCTCGGAGTGGTGTTGTATACCATGCTATATGGACAGTTCCCATTCTGTGACACCAGTCTCGCTCAGCTGTTTAGTAGGATACAGGCTGCCAATTATAATATACCGCCGTGAGTACTTTCCTTAATAATATCTTGTATAATATTAATAGACACCCTAAAGCAGGGCTTCCCAAACTGTGCGTCGCGACGCCCCTTGGCGTCACGACATTGTCCCAGGGGCGTCGCAATCATCCATCAACACTTTTCGTTTCAGAAACTATGCTCAGAAAAGCAAACGCATCCTTTACATTAGCCAGCCTTGCTGGCTTTAATATCTTTCATAAAAATATATATCTCTTTTAATTTTTATACTTATGTTGTGATTTGATATTATTTCCTAATAAAAATATAAAATGTCTAAATAGTGTTTTATGATAACCTATGTAGGCTGGTTCTAAAGTTGGAAAGTATTTGGGGGCTTGGTTGAGGGGCGTTGTAGAGAAATGGCAAAGTCCCAAGGGCGTCATAGTAAAAATAAGTTTGGGAAGCACTGCCCTGAGGTGTTGGAGTTTGGTACGGAACCATCCAGAACAAACCAGTATGGGAGCCTTGGTTTATTTCGTGTAATTTATCGAGAAAGTTGTTGGTGTCAGCCTTTAGATTACGATCTGGGCACATTCCAGCAAACATGCCACTTGGTTGGAATTAAGCCTTCGCCCAATTGCGATGTGTGCGAGAAGCCCGAAGACCTGTATCATGTGTTGCTGGAGTGTGCTCGGACTGCAGAGCTAAGATCAAGGCTCTTAGGAGACTTTGGTTGCCTGCACAATGGACGGATCAATAGTGTACTTTCGGAGCCGTTGTCCCCAGAGGCAATAAAATTGTATAGTTATTTGGATCTGTCCCTTGTGTAGGGGACACTGTGTTCACCTATGAGGCTGACATTAACACTGAGTGTTAAAGGCCTCTGTAAAATAAAAAGATTAAAAAAAAAAGCACTGCCCTAAAGTATTATCACTTAGTTTTGTTATAGCCTGTATAAATGCGTAAAAGAGGCAGACTCTTTTACGCATTTATACAGGCTATAACAAAACTAACCAAACCTGGTTTTTGGTTGCGAAAAACCGATGTTGTGATGAACGACTTTTGGGGCAACATATAGTTAGGGCGCCATCTAGTTACTTATGTATGTTTAACGCAACGTTTTACCATACCAACCATACATTTTACCCAATCAAAACTATCCCTTTCCTGGCCGTAAGTAATTCTATAACTACATTTCTGAATCGTTCAGCCATTTAAGTGTGACAGATAACTGAAAAACAGACATAACTTGTAAAAAAAAACATCTTTATTAAACAAACAAACATAACAAAACACTATATTATACAGTAATGAGTAATCTATTGATTGTTTGAATTTCGGGTATTCTATTTCTTTAATATGCAATGTTTATTGAGTGTAAAAATGTTTGATTTTAAATGCAAATCTTGATTTCAGAGATGGCAACTCTGTGCAAGTTAGTGACAACACAGTGTTTTTAATACAGAGGCTGCTTGTGAAGGACCCCAAACATAGATTACTGGCTGATCAGGTACTTTTTTTTATAATACTATGCATAATTATTTGTCACAGGTAGGTTAAAAATCACATAATTATTCTTAGTAATCATAATATTTTTATAAAAGTCACAACATTATTCTTTTAAGATTAAAGATCGAATCAGCAAGTAGATTTTGTTAGTTCTCTTATCTACTTTAGACTGGCTAAAGAAATGATTTGTATTTGATAATTTCGACACCGAACCGAAGTTAGAAATGTTGATTATATAATATATGGGATTTAACATGGCTTGCGCCATACGATATTACATCTCATTTTAACCTTTTTTAAATTACAAAACGGATATTTATCTTTTTTTTGTTAAAGTTTAATTTGATGAAATAAAACATTTATAAATATCATTATTATTTATCGACTGCAATTTGACTAAAGGGCTTATTCCACCTTACTAAATTTAGTTGTCATAATTAGGATCCTAAAAAGAAGACTAATTAGAATCTTCTGATTCCACCAATCAGAAGCCACACTTCTTCCAATTTAGTACGCTAATTAGGATCCAAACTTTCTAAATGCTATTACACTTGACTAAGTTTAGTTACTGAATCAATTTAGACGTCTAAATGGATTCAGTAACTAAATTAGTAAGGTGTACGTCCATTTTCACAGGCACTTTTTCTCATGTACTTAGGCCTTAAGAATTTAATGGCCACTGGTATACAGTATTCAAGCAGGTACAGTATACCATACCACCACATCTACTAATTTCGAATCACTCAACAAAACCATATTATTTTCAGGTGCTAGACCAACTGTCCAGTATAATAGCGGGGTACGTGACGATACCCAACCCGCCTGAAGACCTGCAGGTGGTGCCGGACATCAACCTGGACGAGGTGGACAAACCCAAGGAGGAGAAGGTGGAGAAGTTACCCACCACACCCGAAAGTAGCGAGAGAACGCCTAATTCTAGTGTAAGTTACCCACTACACCCGATAGTAATGAGAGAACGCCTAATATTAGTGTAAGTTGGGTAACTTACACTAGTATTAGGCGTTCTCTCTCTCTCTCTGGTGGGTACCACACCCGATAGTAGCGAGAGAACGCCTAATACTAGTGTATGTTACCCACCACACTCGATAGTAATGAGAAAACGCCTAATACTAGTGTAAGTTGGGTAACTTACACTAGTATATAGTAATGACAGAACGCCTAATACTAGTGTAAGTTACCCACCACACTCGATAGTAATGAGAGAACGCCTAATACTAGTGTAAGTTGGGTAACTTACACTAGCATTAGGCGTTCTCTCTCTCTCTGGTGGGTACCACACCCGACAGTAGCGAGATAACGCCTTCTAGTGCAAGTTTATACCCACCACCCCCGATAGTAACGAGAGAACTCCTAATACTAGTGTAAGTTACCCACTACACTCGATAGTAACGAGAGAACTCCTAATTCTAATGTAAGTTACCCGCCCGCCTAATTCAAGTATAATATATTCCTTAAAATATCAACGAATTCGTCATATATATCCTACCACGATCTTGGTTATTTTCACTTTCTAACAAGAATAATATATTTCCAGGACGAGCTTGGTGTATACTGCGTGCCACTACCAGACTTTCTGGCTCTGAACTTTCCCTCGCAGAACCGAAGTCAAAGCATGATCATACCCACCAGTACGGAATCTACCAACCAACGGCAGATCACAGTCCAACGAATCGGCAGGGATGGCAGACCACTGCTACCCTGTGAGATAGCTAGATACCAACACATGTTCACGAATAGGGAATCAAGAAGTGAGAGAGTGAATTCAGTGCCAGAAAATAGTGCCCGTCCGGAGAATTCTAGACTCAGGAACTTAGCTCAAGGGATACCCAGATTGAATAATTCCAACGATATCCGGTTAATACCAATGGAGAGAAGAGACCGTTTAGACCAGGAATATGTGCTAAGGTTGCCACTTCTAGATATCTCCAGGATGCAAAACAATAGGATAATGAACCCCGCTCCGGTGCATTCTGTGAACCCTGAAGCGGTTGTCAATAACCCTAGACCACCTGTAGATAATGTAGATATGGAATATAATTGAAAGTATGATATGTACTATAAGTTATTTCGTGTTGGCGAACCTGTGTTATTTGGTTGGATTATATCAAGTCAGTGCTAATCGTGATCTGCCTGGCTGGATTTGACATAACGCGACCAAACTACATAAGTCCCCCATCTGCCTAGGAATCAATTTCTCTGATAGTACTATCTGTGATGGTACCAGAGATAGTACTATCAGTAAAGGCCATGATCCGACCAAATGTCGTTGGTTTGTCAACTGCCTAGGAAACAGTTTCCTCGATGGACGATGGTACAATACAACAACATTGTTAATATTAATTCTCGGCTAAGATACCTATTACCTATATTATATTTAATTGAATTGCAATTGCAATAATTTTATAAATTGGAAAAATCTTCTTGGGTTATCTGCACAGATCTAGGTTAAAATTAACCCTAGAACTTTTAAGGTTTAACCCAGATATAACAAGTGGGTATGTACTACATAATTATGCCAGTCTGGTTAATTTCTAATAGGCATGATGACAGTAAGTAAATTTCATTGAAATAATTTGTGTGTCTAAAGTATCTAAATGCTTGATTATAAAACACTGGTTCTTTTTTTATTTTACATCAAGATTAATATTTTATTGATAAAATAAAATCACTAAATATGACAATCCGCCATGAAATGTTGAACGCCAATCAGAGCGCGTGACGTCACGTTAGAGCACTTTTGACATTGACGTTTGAGTTATTTCTCTTTTACCACAGACATTTTTAGGGTTCCGTAGCCAAAATGGCAAAAAAGGAACCCTTATAGATTCGTCATGTCTGTCTGTCTGTCTGTCTGTCTGTCTGTCTGTCTGTCTGTCCGTCCGTCCGTATGTCACAGCCACTTTTCTCCGAAACTATTAGAGCTATACTATTGAAACTTGGTAAGCAGATGTAGTCTGTAAACCGCATTAAGATTTTGATGCAAAAATGGAAAAAATATTAAAAATTTTAGGGGTCCCCATAGGTACAACTGAAACAAAAATTTTTTTTTTCATCTAACCTATGCGTGTGGGGTATCTATGGATAGGTCTCCAAAAATCATATTGAGGTTTCTCATATCATTTTTTTCTAACCTGAATAGTTTGCGAGAGAGACTCTTCCAAAGTGGAAAAATGTGTGTCCCCCCCCCTCTAATTTCTAAAGTAGAGGCATGATAATTCTAAAAAAAATATATGATGTAGATTACTATAAAAACTACCAACGAAAATTGGTGTGAACGAGATCTAGCCAGTAGTTTTTTTTATACGTCATAAATAGTAAAGTACAACTGAAACAAATTTTTTTTTTTTTCATCTAACCTATGCGTGTGGGGTATCTATGGATAGGTCTCCAAAAATCATATTGAGGTTTCTCATATCATTTTTTTCTAACCTGAATAGTTTGCGAGAGAGACTCTTCCAAAGTGGAAAAATGTGTGTCCCCCCCCCTCTAATTTCTAAAGTAGAGGCATGATAATTCTAAAAAAAATATATGATGTAGATTACTATAAAAACTACCAACGAAAATTGGTTTGAACGAGATCTAGCCAGTAGTTTTTTTTATACGTCATAAATAGTAAACCTTAATCTAAATTTCATTAAATCGACTGAAATATAAAAATAAATCAAAAATATTATAATTTCATAAAAATGAACCTTATTGCTGCTGCGGAACCCTCCATGGGCGAGTCCAACTCGCACTTGGCCGCTTTTTTTTTAAATCGTCCCGGTCGGGACAGGCAAAGGGATTACCACAGACAATTATTACTGTCGAATGATTCCTATACAGCTGTCACTTGTCAGCTGTACTCTAGAGTGACGTCACAAGTGACGCCATGACACCTTGAAGCGTTTTGGTGCAAATTTTAAATTTATGATTTAAAAACTAATTTTTGTATACTAAACCACAATTTTTAGCAGAAATATTATGTTTGTTGTAATCAATATATATTTCCGAGTATTATAGAACAGTTTCTCAAAATTTGTCATCATGCCTATTGTTTTAAAATATGCCTTCTTTTTCATACTAATAATCAGAGGCTAACTGCAGCACTCAGAACCAATAATAAAGTAAGATACTTTAGGTATGATTAAACCTAAATTTAATGAAGACTTTGACAGATAATGTATGGAGCTCCTGTCAAAATGTTCATTTATTTACAGTTAAATAATTTATTATAAAGCAATAAAAGTAAATGAGTGCCAAAATAAATAAAATATGTTATTTCTTTCGTTCTTCGTATGAATGAATAATAGTATTTTAAAAAGATAAAACCGACTTCAAAATAGTACGTAATTGAGAATTAAAATTACGTTATCTCAAAAACTCTTGAACCGATTTTGATGAAACTTGCAGTATTCCCTAAGTTGAACAATACCAAGTACAATAAAAAAGAATTACTCAAATCGGACTTGTAGTTGCGGAGATATGCGAACACAAACATAAAAACATACATACATACCTACATACAATATACACTTTTGAAATTTAGCACATTTGTTCAGACACTGATCTAGACTAACAATATGTACAAAACTGGACAGTTCTAGAAATATTACATACATACGCGTCGAATTGATAACCTCCTTTTTTGAAGTCGGTTAAAAAGAAGGCATATTGTTTTGACTAACGAGAAATTTTGCTAAAAATTGGCCTTCTTAAGTACTTTTTATACATAAATACTAATCGTAGTAAAAAAATTGTAACTTTAAAACGAATACTACTTATATATATATACAAACGAACACTATTAAAGTTTTTAAAAAGGGAAAAGGTTTGTTTGTTTGCTTCCATCCGAAAATACTGATAAGATTTTGATGCAAATTGACACAAATATCGAGGAACAAATTTTAATTCTTGAAAAATGCACGATTTCCGTAGGAAAAGATTACGACGATCGCGAAAACCATTTGAAAACAGTTTTTACAGACTGAAAGACCTATTTTATTATGTAATATTAATATTTTTAAAATAATTTTAACATTGTTAATTAAGGGGCATTATTTTTATCGAAAACTAAGTTTTTAATTTTTCATCACCGAGAATAATGTAGCTTTTAATTTACAATTGTATCATTAATTTAATTAGTAATTGTTTTATTTAGGTTTAGTTATACTCGAATTTATTTTTATTTTAATTAGTTTATAATAGAATCATGTTTTCTCGATGTCATTTGGAATTTTCCTATTCGAAACGTGGTTCTATTGTAATAAATTTTACGTAATAGCAATCATGAAAATGAAATGATAATAATAATTAACATATTTATTATGTACATTGTACATGATGTCACAAAACACAGTGAGTATATTTTAGGGTGTGTAAGTGCCCCTTGTATAGAGTTCACTGTGAAAGTAGCAGCGCTGAAAGAGTAACTTTTTTAATTTGTATGGGAAAACTCGTGACGCTGGGGCGCTTGCCCATACAAAAGTGAAAAAAATTGATCTTTCAGCGCTGATACTTTCACAGTGAACTTTCTGCAAGGAACACGTACACACCCTAAAGTATTATCGCTTAGTTTTGTTACCTGTATAGCGTGGTCATTGGTCAATGAATGCATAGAAATTCGTCTATTAACCTATCGCTACTTAGACACAAATAAAACACAGCAATACTTGCACTTTTTGCACTATATTCATTAATTTTTACAAATTTCACTTAATCACGACCGGTTTCGAAAAAATCATCTTCTGGTGTTTTTCGAAACCGGTCGTGATTAAGTGAAATTTGTAAAAATTAATGAATATAGTGGAAAAAGTGCAAGTATTACTGTGTTTTATTTGTGTCTAAAATGAATTTCCACCAAGAACCGACAGTACAATCAATTACATATACTATCGCTACTTGCCTCTTTCTTGCACAGGCAAAAATATCTGTGGAATGGAGACAGATAAGTTTCGGTTGAAAGTAAATTTGTTAATGTTCAGTGACCAAGTTATACTTAATTATACTGTGGGGTCTTAAGTCGTAATTCGTTAAAAAAGTTGTTATTCTTTTACCGTTTTATACAATGTGTCCGGACACCAGTGTCCGATCCTTTAATGAAGCAATAAAATTCTTGTGAATAATACGAGTAATATGTAATTAAAATATGGTGTGAATAGCACATTTTTGTAAAGTCATCTAGCGTTTTTTTCTAAATAAAGGCTATATTTGATCGAATTTGTTTAAATGTATAGCGCTTAGATTAAGTAGACAATTTTTGTTATTTGTTAGACATCCAGTAATATGAAATATTATATTAAATTTATACTGAAACTTGTGGTTTTATTTTAAACATGAACGTAGAAAAAAAGGCGGACGGAGTCGTGTATTCAAAGTCGGCCTGGCTGATTGCATGTACACGGATAACACGGACCGCACGCACACATTCTAAGGGTGCGTTTCCACTGACGCGGATCGGGGTGGAGAGGAGCTTAGCGGTGCCCGAATTGACCAATCGCGCTGTTTCATGGAAGCGGAGCGAGCATGGTGATTGGTCAATTCGGCACCGCTAAGCTCCTATCCGCCCCGCTCCGCGTCAGTGGAAACGCTCCCTTGTCCCTTACGCTAGTCCGGCCATTTGACAGGCGTAAGAATGTGTGCGTGGCCGACTCTGAAGACACAGTGCTATGTATAATAAGACTCCGTCCGCCTTTTTTTCTACGTCCATGCATTAGCATTAGGCAATTATTCGTAGGGTAAGTTCTAACAAAACTAGTTTGATTGACAAGGACAACATTTTCTAGAACGTGTTCTTTTTTTAGCCATACTTTAATTAGTAAGGTCAGTAATCAGTTAATGAAAAATGATATGTACGAAGTAAGTGTATGTATGAAGTAAATTAAAATTGCGCACTTATTTTTAACTAGCGGCCCGCCCCGGCTTCGCACGGGTTTAAAATATATTATGGCCTATGTCACTTACTGAAAGATATAATATATAAATAGAGAATATAGTAAAATATAATATAATATTAAAGATATAATATAATAATAAAAATACTAAAGATATAATATAGAGAGCTATGCTCCGGCACGAATGTGCCGGCTCGACCAGAGAAATACCACGGGCTCACAGAAAATCGGCGTGAAACAGCGCTTGCATTGTGTTTCGCCGAGTGAGTGAGTTTACCGGAGGCCCAATCCCCTACCCAGCTATTCCCTTCCCTTACCATCCCTACCCTCCCCTATTACACTATTCCCTCTCAAAAGGCCGGCAACGCACCTGCAGCTCTTCTGATGCTGCGAGTATCCATGGGCGACGGAAGTTGCTTTCCATCAGGTGACCCGTTAGCTCGTTTGCTCCCGTTTTTTCATAAAAAAAGATAATAATTAATATACTTAAGTAAGTAAGTAAGTAATATACCTAATAATATTCGCTACAGTGTTTCGCTCCAAATGTGCGTATTATATGGATTCGACTTAAATAGATTAAAGGTCATGCACATTACACCGACTCGACGCCAACCCAACTCACAGTCTGCCATTGAATTTTTAACTTTAAGCAATGTGACTTATGGACATATTAGATTAACATTTATCTTGGATCATTTATATGATCATATTATATCATATTATGATCAGATCCAATATAAATGATCAATATCTGTGATCACTTAGGTATCTATTACTTATACTTATCGTTGAACCTATTTTACGTCATATTAAGTGGTTGCAATGGCCAATCGAGAACGCTAACGCTGACAGGTATTGACGTTAGGGTTACTAGATCTCAGAGAATTCGATTTGTCAAAAGACAGCGTCATTTTTAAATGCCTTTTTTTTGTTAATATGTCAGCAAGATTACGCAAATATTAGTTGAAACATAATATTAACGAACAAGAAATTAAAAACTATTTTTGTATTAAATAAGTGGCAACACCTGTTTCTACCGTATTGGATCCAATCCAATTCCACAGATTAAGGAAGTAATAATACCTCAAAATGCACACCTCAATGATCCAATCTCTCAGCAAATGTCATTGTCATTGTCAATGCAAATCATATTATGTCTATATTACATTACACATCCAATATAATTGACTCAATGATCTAGGATCCAACTAGGATCTAATAGGAGTTAATTAACTTAGAGTGGGTTGCACCAACTTACTTTAGCAGCTAGTTGACGACTAGTCGCGAACTGGCTGTCCACGCGGTGTGCTAGTTGGCAAATTTTGCTTCTATGTCCCAACAATATAGCTTACATTTCTATGCCATGCTGTGAGTTGGGTTGCGTGGAGTCGGTGTAATGTGCGATGACCTTAATTATAATGAAATCATAAAGAAAATTTCACTTCTGTACTCTCAATATAAAAGGGTCTTAAACCATGCTAAAGCACAGTTTTTTATGGGGAAATGCTTTTCGCATCCCCGGCGGATTGGGGACATTGGCCGGAGTATGTGGGACTCCCCAGGCGTGAGGTCTATCCATTAAAACCCCATGGTGCTCCCAGCATAAGGCAAAGTCGAGGGAACGAAATACTTACAGAAGCGTAGCAGGCCTTGGCCCCATATAAAATTTGTTTCAGGGCTCTCAGGAAGGATAAGAGCGCTTACGCAGATGCTTACGGCCACGGGCCTTAGCCCCTAACGTGGGTAAGTAAGGCTTCTTACAAACGAACGACACTTGTCGACGGCACGCGTCGACGACGGTAGTTGTAGGATGCCGTCGCGTCGGGCGTCGACAAGTGTCGTTCGTCTGTAAGAAGCCTTTATTATACTTACTGTTGTGTAAGTTTGAGGTTGCTAAGTCTTTCTGGTTCTTTCTCTGTTCTCTTTTCATTTTTCTTAAGACTTTCATATTTGACTTTTAACGTAAGCCACTTTCTTCTGTACTCATCTGCCACATCGCACTCTTTGTCGTATGAATCTTGGTCAAATTTGTCCGATTTTAAGATGAGGTCCCGAATTGCTCCATCCAATGCTGCCAGCGCCTGAGCCTTTTCGGATAGGAAATCAAAGTCGACTTGCGTTTCCAGGCATAGTTTCCAGGTGTTGGTGTCTGTTAAACACTCTTCGTATCTGTTCTCTCTCCCTTATAAGTCTCTCCATTTTTTGCAAGTTATGAGTCACGGTCGCCAGTTGTTGTGTAAGTTTTGGGTGACTTTCTTAAGATAGGGATTCACTTTATTTAAAGCCAAAGGCATGTAAAATACAGATATTATTTTATTTACGAAGAGCACACGATCACCATAATATTCTCGTTCCTAAGCAACCAACAACTCGCCTTATTTTTACATTGTCAGTTAAACATCATAATATTTAAATTGCGTTCAAATATAGAATATACAACACTTACCCACATTAGGGGACCTCGTGGCCCAGGGTCCACGTATATGTAATTGATACGTAAATACAGCGGTAGCTATGCCACTGAATACTTACCACAGTCCACACCTAGAGGGATGGCTAATTTTAGTCTTAAAATATTTATAGGTAGACACTGACATATTATAAGTAATAACTCTATGTAGGTAGAAGTCCAGGGGAAGGTATTATAATTAACAAGTTTATAGTTATAAGAAGGGGAGTGATAGAAACACCTTGTCGTCTAGTAAGGAATAAAAACAACTTACAACTTACGATATTTTAATTATAGTATTCTTAATAGCAACGACCACAGTGTCCACAGATATAGTAAGCAACATAATAAACAACGCTATGATTATTCTGTCTATCATAGGCATGTATTTTTCCAAAATGGTCGCGATTTCGTACATTGTATACATTTTTTTCTCCAGGAAAATGTCACAGGGTCTCTCCAATAGAGCGAAAGGTATGGATATGCATAGTAGAAACTCGATTAGGGACATGACAGACGAAACGAAAATGTCCAAACGTGGGTTTGGAGTCTTTAGAGTAGTCGTATACAGATGCTTCGATTTGAACCTTCGAGAAAAACGGTCTTCGTTGCCCGCTAGAAGCTTGTCTCCTAGACTGTTTAAAGATATTTTTTTATAAAACAGGAAAAAAAATACAGTAAGTATACTATTTAATATACTTACTATAAACTGTATAAATTATAACATAAGTAGAAACAAATTATTACGTAAGTACCTAAGTTATAATGATAATAATTATTAATTAATATTTAAAAAATAAAACAGACTACAAATCCGTATCTCAGTAACTACTGAACCAATTTTGATGATACTTGCAGAATGTAGTATTCCACATGAACGTAGAAAAAAGGCGGACGGAGTCTAAGGCCGGTATAAATAGTTGGCTCTTACTACTAAGAGCTCGCTTAAAATGTGTTTTAAGCTGCTATCCTTATTAATAAACCTCACTTGAGTACAGCTTTTAAGTGCCTTGATCAAGTGAGTGGGCAACGTATTAATAAACCAAATCTTGCACTCAACTGTACTGTCAAACTGTCGCTTGAGCGGGCAACGTATTAATAAATGAAATCTTGCACTCAAGTGTGCTATCAAACTGTTGCTTGAGTGGCTAATTCTTGAGTGTGGTCAGACCTTGACTTAAGCGCGCTCAGGGATACCAATTTAGGGATTTTTCCCACAATTAGGAGAAAAATACGATCTTAGGGATACCATCATAGGGATTTTTCCCACAATTAGAAGAAAAAAAACCTATTTTCAAGAGTATTTTCTGGGATATGGAATGCTTATTTTTAAACACAAAATTAATATAACAAGCTGTTAAGTACCTAATATATATTTAAAACGAATTTACAGTGTTTAATAAGTAAGGTAAGGGTAGTCATCACATTACCTACATTATTCTATTGTGTACTACCTAAATTATTAATCTATTAAAAGTAAGTACCCATATAAATTGCATTATCAAGCTAATATAAGTAAATTATACTATAATGAATCTATATCTATATCTATAAAACTCAAAGGTGACTGACTCACATGGTGATCTATCAACGCACAGCCCAAACCACTGGACGGATCGGGCTGAAATTTGGCATGCAGGTAGATGTTATGACATAGGCATCCGCTAAGAAAGGATTTTGATAAATTCTCACCCCAAGGGGTTCAAATAGGGGATGAAAGTTTGTATATAATAATACTTCTTAATGCGAGCGAAGCCGCGGGCAAAAGCTCGTCTCGAATAAACCGTAAGTACTCTGCAGATCATTTCGCCATACCATAAAGGCTTATGTAGGTACTGAAATTAATTAATAACCAAATATACTTACTTTATTGTGCAAAAAATACAATAAAACTTAAATATTGACAACAATAATTAGGTATTGATCGTTGTTTCTAACTATTATAGTCAAAAAGACACAATTGGGATGGATTTTATTAGGTAAAATCAAGAACGTTGGAATAATAAATAGGTTCTTTAATCTTTTCAAACACCGCAGGTAGTATAAGGTAGGGATTATAAAAAACAAAATAATCTTTTACCTTTATTTTTATTTTTAACTTTTAGCGTAATATTATGTTTCATCAGTTACATTATAAACTCTTCGCCACAGAAACAAAACAAAATATTTAAAGTAATATCTTCTAATAGAAAATGAAAATTGTTATTGAAATTTTTAATATAATATAAAGTATACACTGTGTCTGTGTTATCAAGTTCTAAAGTAAAGAAAAAAGGTAAACTTTAAACTTCAATTGTTAATTAAGTTGGATCTAGAAGGTCCAAAAAATATATCCTCACGGAGCCCAAAACCTTTCCATCGAATGCAAATAACCGTGAAAATCGGTTTGTGCGTTCTGGAGTTATAGCGTCAGGAAGGAAAATCCGACTTATTTTTATATATTAGATAAGGTAAATAAAAGACTGTGTCAAATATTTTCTTGTTACCAGTAGAAAGTTGTACATATTTAGGAAATTAATCCTTCGATTGCGGATTGTTGGAAATCTATTGTTATTCTATTGTTGTTGCGGTCACCGCTGTCCTTATGGGGCTAATGGGTTAAAATGTGAAAAGGTTATTAAAGTTTTTTTATACAGAACAATTTCATAGCTTATATTTTTAAACTTAAGTAGGTAAGTTATATTATTATGTTTGAAAAAATACAATATCTTATTATACATTTTCTTTATTGCTGTTGCAAATTTTCAAATAAATTCAATTCAAGATAATACTTCCAATTTCGTGCTGCCAATTTATGATTGTCTGTATCTGTTTAAAATATTTTGAATTGGAAGTCTGATGTATATTCTTTCAGTACTCTCTTATATTTTTCTATGATATATTCTTGCACATCGACGGCCTTGTAAGGCGGGTACAGTTCTGTATTTTAATTTGAATGTCTTCAAGAAAGCAACAATGTGTGTTAACTTATTAGTAGTCACTGTTGGACAAATTTCCACATGTTGGCCTGAAACAAAGTATAGGGTTAACAAATAACATCCCTTTGATCAATTTATAAAGTATGTAAATGAAGAAACACAAAACATTACTACACAGCTTTCGGTAAAGTTATAAATAACATAAATTCCAACGAAAAAGCTTAAAGACTTTGTTAGATTTCACAATTTTAACAATATTCTTCTTCTTTCGAAATAACCTAGAAATAAACATATACTTGACACTTGACAGTGACAGCAGTCAGCTGTTGACGTCAACGCGTTCCGTTTGACCGAACGTGTTTTATAAAATATGATATAGAGTTGTGTTTTTTCATTTAATTTTAACGAAAATGAGTTAGGTTAATACAAAAATTTCAAGGTTAATTACTTTTGGTAATTTGTGTTATAAATATGTGAGAAAATAAAGATAATATCGTACCATTTTATTTTATTAATAAAATCGATTTTTAATCGTATAAACGAAACGTAATTTGTATGTGTAGAATAGGCTTACAATAATTATTTCATATTTAGTTGCTGATTTGGATTGTTAGTTGCTGATTTGGGGTGAGTGAGATATTAATATCAACTGAAACGCTCCAGATATTAAACTATTAATTAGATAACATCCTAAGTTGCTGATCAGTGTTTGAGAGGATATCAACCAAATAGCGTCTTGAGATGAAATTTGAAAGCCAACTATTTATACGGGCCCAAGAATTAAGAATGTGTGCATGCGGACCGTGTACATGCAGTCAGGCGTCAGCCTGGCCGACTCTGAAGACACGGTGCTGTGTATAATAAGGCCCGTATAAATAGTTGGCTTTCAAATTTCATCTCAAGACGCTATTTGGTTGATATCCTCTCAAACACTGATCAGCAACTTAGGATGTTATCTAATTAATAGTTTAATATCTGGAGCGTTTCAGTTGATATTAATATCTCACTCACCCCAAATCAGCAACTAACAATCCAAATCAGCAACTAAATATGAAATAATTATTGTAAGCCTATTCTACACATACAAATTACGTTTCGTTTATACGATTAAAAATCGATTTTATTAATAAAATAAAATGGTACGATATTATCTTTATTTTCTCACATATTTATAACACAAATTACCAAAAGTAATTAACCTTGAAATTTTTGTATTAACCTAACTCATTTTCGTTAAAATTAAATGAAAAAACACAACTCTATATCATATTTTATAAAACACGTTCGGTCAAACGGAACGCGTTGACGTCAACAGCTGACTGCTGTCACTGTCAAGTGTCAAGTATATGTTTATTTCTAGGTTATTTCGAAAGAAGAAGAATATTGTTAAAATTGTAAAATCTAACAAAGTCTTTAAGCTTTTTCGTTGGAATTTATGTTATTTATAACTTTACCGAAAGCTGTGTAGTAATGTTTTGTGTTTCTTCATTTACATACTTTATAAATTGATCAAAGGGATGTTATTTGTTAACCCTATACTTTGTTTCAGGCCAACATGTGGAAATTTGTCCAACAGTGACTACTAATAAGTTAACACACATTGTTGCTTTCTTGAAGACATTCAAATTAAAATACAGAACTGTACCCGCCTTACAAGGCCGTCGATGTGCAAGAATATATCATAGAAAAATATAAGAGAGTACTGAAAGAATATACATCAGACTTCCAATTCAAAATATTTTAAACAGATACAGACAATCATAAATTGGCAGCACGAAATTGGAAGTATTATCTTGAATTGAATTTATTTGAAAATTTGCAACAGCAATAAAGAAAATGTATAATAAGATATTGTATTTTTTCAAACATAATAATATAACTTACCTACTTAAGTTTAAAAATATAAGCTATGAAATTGTTCTGTATAAAAAAACTTTAATAACCTTTTCACATTTTAACCCATTAGCCCCATAAGGACAGCGGTGACCGCAACAACAATAGAATAACAATAGATTTCCAACAATCCGCAATCGAAGGATTAATTTCCTAAATATGTACAACTTTCTACTGGTAACAAGAAAATATTTGACACAGTCTTTTATTTACCTTATCTAATATATAAAAATAAGTCGGATTTTCCTTCCTGACGCTATAACTCCAGAACGCACAAACCGATTTTCACGGTTATTTGCATTCGATGGAAAGGTTTTGGGCTCCGTGAGGATATATTTTTTGGACCTTCTAGATCCAACTTAATTAACAATTGAAGTTTAAAGTTTACCTTTTTTCTTTACTTTAGAACTTGATAACACAGACACAGTGTATACTTTATATTATATTAAAAATTTCAATAACAATTTTCATTTTCTATTAGAAGATATTACTTTAAATATTTTGTTTTGTTTCTGTGGCGAAGAGTTTATAATGTAACTGATGAAACATAATATTACGCTAAAAGTTAAAAATAAAAATAAAGGTAAAAGATTATTTTGTTTTTTATAATCCCTACCTTATACTACCTGCGGTGTTTGAAAAGATTAAAGAACCTATTTATTATTCCAACGTTCTTGATTTTACCTAATAAAATCCATCCCAATTGTGTCTTTTTGACTATAATAGTTAGAAACAACGATCAATACCTAATTATTGTTGTCAATATTTAAGTTTTATTGTATTTTTTGCACAATAAAGTAAGTATATTTGGTTATTAATTAATTTCAGTACCTACATAAGCCTTTATGGTATGGCGAAATGATCTGCAGAGTACTTACGGTTTATTCGAGACGAGCTTTTGCCCGCGGCTTCGCTCGCATTAAGAAGTATTATTATATACAAACTTTCATCCCCTATTTGAACCCCTTGGGGTGAGAATTTATCAAAATCCTTTCTTAGCGGATGCCTATGTCATAACATCTACCTGCATGCCAAATTTCAGCCCGATCCGTCCAGTGGTTTGGGCTGTGCGTTGATAGATCACCATGTGAGTCAGTCACCTTTGAGTTTTATAGATATAGATATAGATTCATTATAGTATAATTTACTTATATTAGCTTGATAATGCAATTTATATGGGTACTTACTTTTAATAGATTAATAATTTAGGTAGTACACAATAGAATAATGTAGGTAATGTGATGACTACCCTTACCTTACTTATTAAACACTGTAAATTCGTTTTAAATATATATTAGGTACTTAACAGCTTGTTATATTAATTTTGTGTTTAAAAATAAGCATTCCATATCCCAGAAAATACTCTTGAAAATAGGTTTTTTTTCTTCTAATTGTGGGAAAAATCCCTATGATGGTATCCCTAAGATCGTATTTTTCTCCTAATTGTGGGAAAAATCCCTAAATTGGTATCCCTGAGCGCGCTTAAGTCAAGGTCTGACCACACTCAAGAATTAGCCACTCAAGCAACAGTTTGATAGCACACTTGAGTGCAAGATTTCATTTATTAATACGTTGCCCGCTCAAGCGACAGTTTGACAGTACAGTTGAGTGCAAGATTTGGTTTATTAATACGTTGCCCACTCACTTGATCAAGGCACTTAAAAGCTGTACTCAAGTGAGGTTTATTAATAAGGATAGCAGCTTAAAACACATTTTAAGCGAGCTCTTAGTAGTAAGAGCCAACTATTTATACCGGCCTTAGAGTCTGGCTAACGAAAGATGAGACTGGAAAAAGGCGGCAAATTCAAAAAATCGACGTATAAAAACCCCATCTATAGCCAGAATTATAGTTTTGATCTATGAACTACGAATAATAAAGTTCCTTAGTTTTTATTATTCGTAATTCGTAGATCAAAACTATAATTCTGGCTATAGACAGGGTTATTATACGTCGATTTTTTGAATTTGCCGCCTTTTTCCAGTCTCATCTTTCGTTAGCCAGACTCTATACGCTAGTCGGCCATTTGACAGAAAAACACGAAGACAGTCTGTTGCAGGTTGCTGTCAAATGGCCGACTAGCGTAAGAATGTATGCGTGCGTACCACTGATCTCTATTATACAAGTACGCTGCGTACCTAGTACAACAAAAAAGAATTACCTACTTAAATCGGACTTGTATTTCGGAGATACCTACCTAATAATAATTAATAACAATTACAATAATAAATTATTTATACACAAAAAAAGACAAAAAAACACATAAAAGGGACAAAAACAAAAGAGATAACAACAAAAAAGTATAAAAATTACAAAAATGTGCAAAAAGGCGTTCTATAGGTACTGCTTTAAAGCAGTTTCTTCCAGACATATTATGCGAACACAAGAGGATATTATATGCGCACACAAACATAAAAACATAATACTCGTACATACTTAAAGTTAAAAATTCCGGGCAGTTCTGGAAATATTACTTACATATGGGTCGAATTGATAACCTCATTTTTAAGTCGGTTAAAACCCTTTGATAAGCAAGATTTTGCAATAACGAGTCAGCTTTATCCTACTTTGTAAAAAGACGAACTTACGAAGGTTGCATTTTCGTTCATAATATTTTAATTTTGAGGTAGGTATACAAGTTAAACACATGACTGACTGCATTATAATATAACTTTTACTACTTTTAAGACCTATAACCATGTCATTTAGGAGAGGACATATTAGCCGCCATATCGTACGTGTATTGGAATACACGTACAAAATGGAACCGTACATTTGCGATTAAAATTTAGGCTTTTGTATAAAACCTTAAATTAAATGTTGTGGTCCCTATCCATACTAATATTATAAATGTGAATGTGTATGTCTGTTCACGCCCAAACCGTTGAACTGATTTTCTGAAAAACTTTAAGTCCCAAGAAAATCCCAAGGTTACTTTATATCTCGGGAAAATGTGCGGTTCCTTCTCGATAAATGAATTTTGGCGCAACGGATTTGCGGGTGTCATGTAGTTTAACTGTAACTAACGAAAACTTTGTCAAAAGTAAAAAAAATACTTACCCTTGCAATGCTAGTCTGTAGAATATCATTCTTTTTTGTTTCTTGGCAATAAAAAGTTATAACTTTAGATTTTTGGAAATTAAAATTAATAAAATTTTTACCAGCCAAACGTACGAAATAAGACATGAACAAAATGCAAATGACATTTTTAGTTATAATTACTTAATTAATTTATGTATCTAACCTAATATTCTATCAGCTATCTATTAGTCTACTTTTTATAATATTAATTGTTTTCTAATGACACATCCATTAATTATTAGCTTGTTTAAAAATAGTTTTAGTGTACTGCCACCGGACACGTAAGCAAAATACATGATGTTGATGGAATTTGGCATAGCGAGAGAAAGAAATTAGGTGTCCTACAGGGATACGTGTTTTTCCATTTCCATTTTTCGTTTATAACAATGACTCTTTTAAAATGAACTAAGTAGTTGAACAAAAATTAAATTAACGTCAGAAACTGTTTTTACCATTTGTTAAGAGTAAGTCTTACTTACTTATGTAACAGTTTCTGGTAGAGGATAGAAGGAAATAATTAAAATCAAAATAATTTTGTCAAGCGTAAATCATGTATTAATTTATGGCCGAGGCAGACGTAATTAAATGACGTGTCACGTAAGTCAGTATTAAGAGGAGACAATAATATTTTACGACATGATTGATAATACTACTAATTTTACATCTACCTATATCTGAAAAGTTTGTTCAAACTTCAAACGCACTATAACTCGGTCAAGTTAACTCCGCACCTGGCGGCTATGATGTCACATCGACGCTGTGTCTGTGACGTGGGGAACGCGGGGAGGTTGCGGGTTAGTGGGGGGCGAACGCGGGGAGGTCTGCGGGTTAGTGGGAGGGGCATCGCATTCCAGCCCAGGTGCGGAGTTAATATGACCGAGTTGTAATACTCATGAACTACTGGACCAACTTTTATGTAATTTAGCTGAGTATATAGTAGACCACGAGGAAGGCTACAGACTTCTTTTTTGCAGGAAAGTGTACGGTTCCCGCGGATCCCTTATTTACGCGGGCGGTGCCGTGTAGTATGTTTTATCACTACCGTACTCGGACACATAATATTTTAAATACTTCTTCATATTATTCTCTTCACATTGTCGCGTTTTGATCGTACAATTAATTCCTTTTATCACTCTAGATTCTTCTTCTATGGCCTTGCTTAGTGTATTAAATCTATTGATTTTTTAAAGTTTAAGTTAAAGTTTGATAAAATTTTATAATTATTAGGTTGGGGAAAAAGTTTCTTGGCATTTATATAAAAATTCAAAAGTTTATTTACAATTGACTAAAGTATATAGGTGCCATTTGGTTCGATAACTTTTTGTCATCTTGTCGGTAGGGACAATAATAATTATCATAATCATAATCATTTCAAATCACAATCATTATTTGCTATAAAAATGTTGGGGCTTCTGATGAAAAAACTGCGACAAGTGGTTTTGGCAGTCCTCTTGTGATGTCAACCTGACACTGCCTAAGGAATTCTGTAGCGACCGAAGCAGATCTACTAATTCTACTATCATTATGTTGGATATGTAGTGGACATCATCTGAGATCATGGTAAAACAGAATGCGTTTTGCATCCCGAAATCGTTGGAAAGAATTTCAGGACTAAAAGATGGTATGCCTGCAGTGCCCGATCTAGGAAGGCGAGTCGGGCATTTGCCCAAAGCGGCAAAATTGACTTAATACTATTTTCTAACCTAGCCATTACCCATCCACGGTCCACGACTTGAGAGAATTTTATATTCCTAACTACTGTATGCTGATAGGTAAAATGATAGGTAAAAAACAATTTTTTTACTCATTTAAGAAGTGTCTTACGAATACAGAACATAGATCACGTCGCGTAGCAAAATATGCCAAAAGGGGATGTAGAATAAAATACTTTTAATTATTGTTCCTTGTTTTATTTCTATCATTGTGTTAGTCAAGTATAAAAATAATCCATATTACTGTTACGTGCTTCTGTTCATTGTATGACAGTTTCCTGTTAACTGTGAAATTGTCGTCACAGTATAGCAATATAATATCCCTACAGTAACGAAACGCCTTTGATGTCGCACGATGCCGCCACCGGTGTAAGTACCAAGCAGATATGCCAGGGTTGCCACTTGCCACGAAACGGGAAATAAAATAAAAATAAAATATTGTGCTTGTAATTAATCAGCGTGTTATATTTACATATTATGTCGTACTGCCAGATATTTACGTGAAACTTTATTTTTAGATGATTTGAGTTCTTTACTAGATGATGCGCGCAAATCCGTTGTGCCAAAACTCGTTAATCGCACGGGAACCGTACATTTTTCCAGGACAAAAAGTATCCTTTGTCTTTTCCCGGGACTCAAAGTATCTCCATGCCAAATTTCAGCAAAATCTGTCCAGCGGTTTGGGCGTGAAGAGGTAACAGACAGACAGACAGACAGACACACTTTCGCATTTATAATATTAGTAATTACTAATTAATATGGATTTAAAAATTTTATTAACCTATCAAGCCCCATAAGCTCACCGGTGAGCAAGACACAATAGAATAACAATAAATTTCCAAGAACCCACGATCGAAGGATTAAAATAATGAAGACGCATTCGGATATATAAAATATCCAACAATAATTAATTATCATATTATAACAATTGGTAGGTACGGTAGGCCACACGTCAGGTGTAACAGAAGCACTTCAAAACTCGCTCTTATTACGTGCGCGGTAAGGGCGGTCCAAAGGTCAAAATGTTACACTTGATGTGTGGCCCTGTGTACCTAGCTAGGTAGGTACTAATTAGTATGTAACAGGGTATTTGACAGTTTTTTTTATTTTTATTCTATAAATTGTTTCTCTCCTTGTTACACTTCTTACAACGTAAACAATAAAACAGAGATACAAATTGCAAATAAATGCCACCAAGGCCAACACAATTTAGTGTGAACTGTGAGTCGATATTATATTTTATGACAATTAAATCCTTTTTGTTTTTTGAATCAGATTTACATATTCTGTACACTGAACACTTGTTATATCCCATTGTTTATAAAATAAGATGTTACAGGCTATCGTTTTACAACACAAAACACAAAACGCGCCAACGTCACACCTGCGCGCGAAGTCGTACAAACTCGCGGAGTTTGGCGGACTGGGCCCGCGCCGCCCGCTTCCCCGCTGGTACCCCTCCGTTGCTCTGCGCAAGTACATTCGTTTCACTACTGTAGGGATATTATATTGCTATACTGTGTTGTCGTTTCAACTGAACTTTGAAGACTTTATTCACAATCACTAGGTCACACAAAGCACTAGGTCCAAAAACACTAAGCACTATCACTGTCCTAACTCCTAGGTCGTAGCCAAGTCGTAGGTTTCACTGGTTCACTCACTATCACCTGTTTTCACTTCGAAGTCGCCTCGAAGATAGCTCGTGTCGAACTGAATAGTCGGCCCGTCTGCCTGCGACTATTTATATGTGTCGAAGCGAATAAAATAATGTTCTGGAATATTCCTTAGAACAACCCCGGTTCGCGTAAACAAGTGTGGAATGTTTTTACAAAGTTCGAGCATGTACCAACTAACGCCATCTAGTATCGAGTAGGGGATTTATGTTATCTGTGTAGTGTGTCCCGATAAGTTTCGCTTATTTGACGCTAGATGGCTCTGTGTGTCCGTAACATTACTAATACATAATTATACATAATTATAAATGCGAACGAATGTGTATCTGTCTGTCTTTTACCTCTTCACGCTTAAGCCGCTGAACCGATTTTGCTGAAATTTGACACGAAGATAGTCTGAGTTCCTGGGAAGGACATACAGGATACTTTTTATCCTCGAAAAAGTACGGAACTTCCCGCCGCGCGATAAATGAGTTTTGGCGGTTTTTTGGCCAACGGAGTTGCGGGGGTCATCTAGTTGCTTATAATAATACCTACTACAAATACTGCTTCTAGAATATATGGTTATCCCATCATTTAAGTGATTTAAATATTGTGTTCTCGTGCTTATAACTTTGCAATAACATCGATTGCCCACTGCTAGGGTACATAATTTCAACGTAATAATATATTTTAATAAGAAAGTGAAGTTTACTTAGTAAATTAAAATGCGTGACTTACTTGAGTTATTGATCAAAGAACTTTCAACGACACGCACGTTGTAGCTACAATTATGAGTATTTTAAAAAATGAAAATATTATAATTGTGAAAGAAGTTAACACTACATCAAAAACAGAAAATGTAACCCCCAAACAGAATAAGGCGTATTCCAGAAATCTCTATTTATTTTTTCTGATTTTTCAATTCTTCTTGTCTCTAGATTTTGGATTTATGGAAATATGTCAAACTCGCAGACAGAGAATTGTTGTTAAAATATTAACGATCGTTCCTTCTCTACTAATGTTGGCTGGTTTTATTTACAACATTATGGTAACCTCATATGAAGTATCGTTTATAGTTTGGATTTTATATCTATATTTACAGTATGGTTTAATGGTTGTCTGTACCATTATTTGTGACAGACAAAATTCTTTTTGTGCTTTATTGGAAATCCTATCCAATATTGACAGAAAGATGAATATTCAGATAAAAGGAACTGAATTTAAAATCATAGGAGTTTCACTACTCATTTTGGTTTTAAGAATGTCTCTTGCTTATGCGCATTGCACGTTGGCACCGAAAGATTGCTTAGATGACACTATTAGTTCCATCATTATGTTTATAGTTAGTACAGTTGTTGATTTTCCGCTTATTCTGTATTCCATGAGTTTCCATATTGTTTATTGGCGCGTCAAAAACTTAAAGGATATGGTCAGCAATTGCTATCAACCTCCTTCCGTACACTTTATCTACAAGTCTTTGTTGGATGGAATAGAGAAGTGCAAAAAATGCTTTGATTTGATGGTACGTAATACGAATAATATTTATTACATCAATGACCTTAAGTGTCTAAACACACTAGGCCGAAAATATACGCGGCCGAAGTTCGGCATGATTACGTCAGCAATGCGCTACGCATACAATATAACGCAACGTAATTTCGGCATGGTGTGTCATCGGTAATTTAAAATTCATTGCAGGCGTAATCATGCCGAATTTCGGCCGCGTATTTTCAGCCTAGTGTGTTTGGACACTAAGAAGTGACTAGTATTTTAGAAACATAATTTTGCATCAATTTTGTCTGTATTTCAGTACGTAGTAGCTCTGTTCTACAAAATTCCTATAGCATTGGTTACTACTTTCACCGTCATTAGAGACATAAAGTACAATGTAAGTAGCTCCATTTTATTTACATTAAAAATATCTAGAATTCAAGCTTCTGTTTGTTCGATATGTACTTCTAGTGTATCTTTTATATCTATACTATAATATTTTTGTGCTTGCAGATAAAAAATTTCGATTTTTCGTTTGTACATATCCATTGGGCATTGCAATATTTGATCATTGTGATAGTGCCAGCTGTGTTGGCATCACGACTTGCTCACGAGGTCGACAAAATTAAGATAATACTCCACGAGAAACTATTACTAGAAACTGGTAAGCATATAGTATCGGTTTTAAACATCTGCTGCGGAAGTGATATGCAAAGATAAACACACTCGATATATCCATACTATCCAGTTTTCAGAAGATTTTAACAAAAAGTCCTAACTGATCATCATCAGTAATTATTAAGTAATTATTAATAAAATTTGATTATTCCTCAAGTCTCAAACTTTTACCGCACAAAATTTCAGAAAAATCATTTCAGAGGTTCGGGCGTGAAGAGGCAACGGACAGACACACTTTCACATTTATAATATTTGTAAGGACATTTATCGGTAATCTTTATATGTAGTTAATATACAATTTACAGCGGTGGGCAACAAAGCAGTGGCCATCAAGAACTTTCTTCTGTACATTGAGGCGCGTCCCATGAGGTTCTACATCTGCGGCGTCATCCCCCTAAACTGTTCCTTCCCCTTCGTCGTTCTCAACGTTTTCGTCACTTACTTGATTGTCGCCGTGCAGTTCTCACACATTTACTAAGAATTTAACTCCAATAACTATTATTAGGTATAGCACCAACTATATTATCTTATTAATTGCGATTTGCGATATAATTATAATAAAAGAAATACACTTGTGATGTTATAATGTTATTTATAGCTTAGTCTATTCAATTTATAAAAAAAAATGTTAAGGAATATTTTAATAGTGTTTAGGTTTTTCTAAAAAGTGCCTGTCCAAAAAATAATACTTAATATAATGTCTGAATAATTATAATTATACTTTGTACTATCAGAGAAGTTGATTCCTATGCAGATGGCGGACCTACGTAATGTGGTCGACTTATGTCAATTCAATGTTAGCTGTGATCGGTCGGCTGGGTTTGACGTAATGCGACCAAATTACTTAGGTCCGCCATCTGCATAGGAATCAATTTCCTCGATGGTATATCAGTTGCTGTGATAGCTTACAAAGTTTGTCTAGAATTACGAGATTTGTGAAACGAACGAATTTTTAACAAATTTGTATTTTCGATCAACTTTATTGCCCACAATGTCGTCATTTACAACGTAGACAACCTAAGGCCTGGCGCGCACTAGCAGCTAGGGCGCACCTACTTGTACTATTATCTATTCTGTGCCGCAGCATAACTGAGGTGTGTGTGTTCTGTAAATTTCACTATTTGACTGTTTGCTTTCCGTTTAGAGTTTAGACCTTCTACTGTTTGTAGTGAGTTTAGTGTTGTTGTGAGCTTAGACCTTCGACTATTTGACTGTTTGCTTTCCGTTTAGAGTTTAGACCTACTGTTTGTAGTGAGTTTAGACCTTCGACTATTTGACTGAGTTTAGACATTCTTACTTCTGCGGCACATGCTATATTTAAGTTCTACATGTTCAAACTATATTAATAGCAATCTATATTGGTTGTTTGTTTGCTATAATATGTAAGTAATAAATGGTTGTGACTTGTAAATTAATTATTACTTTTACCTAATAACCCCAAAGTTATTTGACAGGTAAAGGTTTACATGCTAAATATTATCTACACTACTATTATAAAGAGGAAAGATTTGATTTTTTGTTTGTTTGTTTGTTTGTTTGTTTGTTTGAGTCGAATAGGCTCCGAAACTACTGGACCGATTTGAAAAATTCTTTTACCATTGGAATCCTGCATTATTTCTGCTGAACATAGGTTAATTTTTATTTTGGAAAAATATAAGGTTCCGTAAGATATTTGGGATTTTCGGACGCAAGGTGTAAAAAATCAACCAGAAAAGTTACTTATTTTGCGTACGCTGCCCAAACTATAAAAGATAGAGGCATAAAATGTTCTAAGTAATTATAGATCTTTTAAATATCTACAAAAAAGTCCGCGACACACTATACCTATCTATGTTGAGTGAGGCACAATAACCATTTTTTTATTAAAAAATCTTGAATTTTTTTTGGACTATATTTAAACGCATTTATTTAAATAATGCTATTGACCCTTATCAAAATAAATTATTTCATCACTAAGTACAGTTAATGTAGATAATATTTGGTCTTTGAATGATTAAAATTCGACGTTTGGTTTTAATGTTATGGCGAAATTAAAATATTACGATTTCTGCTGCACGTTGCGAATTGGGCGTCAAGGCGCGACGCGCGGGTGTGCGTGCGGTAGGGGAGAGATTTAATTATCTGTGCTATTACCTCGATCGTGGGAATCGCAGACACAATAGATTTTCAATAGTTATGCGACAGCCGGGTGCTGCTTTATTGATTTGATATAGACTATCGTGCTTCATTATTATAATCCTAATTTCAAAAAAGCTTTAAAAGTTATGACTAAGAAAGTAATATTTTTAGGACTTTTTAAAATACGTTTTGAATGACTATTATTTTTGATTGCTATTATATTTTAATTAATTTCTTTAACTATAAATCTATACATATAATAAAACTGTAGAAATGTGAATTCTGTACATTAAAGATATTGAAAAAATAATAAGCAGGGGGTGTTACTACATCGCTATAGAAGCCAAAACTGTCTATGCCAAAACTGTGGTTAGTTTTTTGCCTGTCTGTCTGTCTGTCTGTATGTTTGTTCCACTATCACACGAAAACTACTGATCCGATTTGCATACGGTTTTCGCAGATATATTTGCCTTCTTCCAACTCAACATCTGGTGTATAAACTTTCCCCCTCACCCCTCTAAGGGGACCCAAAGGGGGGGTCAGATTTTGTATCAATTTTTTTCTGTAATGGACTTACGTCATATTATTAATTGTATTTTCCAACTTAACATCAGTTTTCACCCCACTCCTCTTAGGGGACAAAAGGGGGGGGGTTAGATTTTGTATCAATTACTGCTGAAGTAGAAATACTTTAAATGGCAAAACAACGTTTGCCGGGACAGCTAGTGGTTTATATGTTGACGACCTCTGTGGCTCAGTGGATAGCACGTTGGTAGCTTAAGCCGGGGGTCGCGGGTTCGAATCCCGCCGACGCGACGGAACAAAAAGTTTTCAAAGTTCCTGGGTCATGGATGTGTATTAAATATATTTATCATATAATAAAAATCTTAAATATATGTATAGTATAAAAGTATTAAATATATTTCCGTTGTCTGGTACCCGTAACACAAGTCCTTCAGGTACTTACCGCGGGGCCAGAATGACGTGGTGTGAAGCGTCCATAAATATTATTATTATTATTATTATTATTATGTTTTTTAACCGACTTCAAAAAAAGGGGGTTATCAATTCGACGCGTATGTATGTAATATTTCCAGAATGGCCCAGTTTTTGTATAATATGTTAGTCTATATCAGCGTCTGAACAAATGTGCCAAATTTCAAAAGTGTATGTATGTATGTTTTTATGTTTGTGTTCGCATATCTCCGGAACTACAAGTCCGATTTCAGTAATTCTTTTTCTATTGTACTAAGTATTGTTTAACTTAGGGAACAGTGCAAGTTTAATCAAAATCGGTTTAGTATTTTTGGAGATAGGAAGTTTTAATTCTCAATTACGTACAATGTTGAAGTTGGTTTTATCTTTTTAAAATACAGTTATTTAATATGTAGTGTTGTATGAGGGAAAACTTCCGGGTAAGCTATATTTTAGGGTAGATTTTAGGCATATCATATATAAGTCTATGCATATCATAATATTATGTAGGTGAAATGTCAAGCCGAAATTAAATTAATGTGATATGAAGTTAATGCAAAATGTCGCTTGACACGTCATATACCTACTGATATACCCAATTAATTTGATTTGAAATTTATTAAACGTAAACAAGGAATTCACAGGCTATTGATGGAACAATAATTTTGTTCCTTAACTCGACTGAATGTACTTAATTTTTAAACCTTCATTAGACAAATTCATATCGACAAAAATCAATAAAATACCATCAAGTAATGCAGTGATGTATTTTAATTTAGTAATGTAAAATATAGATAAGCTGATATTATATTCGTAACAATATGTAGATACCAGATAAGTCATACTATAACTTTACTGTATTGCTATATACTAGGAAAAATAATAAATTAGATGTTATTACTTATACAGTACATCATATAAACCCTAAAACGGAACCCTAACCAACTGATTTTTTGTATATTGGTAGGTTAATCTATACATAATAATATTATAATAAAACTGTAGAAATGAAAAAGATATTCAAAAAATAATAAGCAGGGGGTGTTACTACATCGCTATAGAAGCCAAAAATGTGGTTAGTTTTTTATCTGTCTGTCTGTCTATCTGTATGTTTGCTCCACTATCACACAAAAACTACTGATCCGATTTGAATGAGGTTTTCGCAGATATATTTGTCTTCTTCCAACCCAACATCGGGTGTATAAAATTTCCCCCCCCACCCCTCTAAGGGGACCAAAGAGGGGGTCAGATTTTGTATCAAGTTTTTTTCTTTAATGGACTTACTTCACATTTTTAACTGTGTTTTCCAACTTAACATCAGGTGTATAAAATTTTTCCCCCCACCCCTCTTAGGGGACAAAAGATTTTGTATCAGCTGATGAAGTAGAAATACTTTAAATGGCAAAACAACGTTTGCCGGGACAGCTAGTAGTTATATAAATTAAGAGTAACCTAGTCCTACAAATAAAACAATCCATATTTTAGGACCATCAAGTCAAAGTATGAAATGCTTTCTATCTCTGTTAGCTACCACTTTCGAGATTTTTCTAAAATAAAAATGTTGTTCGTCTTATCAAAATGTAGCTACTCACAAAAAATTTGCTTCTAGGGCTTCGTTCACTATTCACGAGCTGAGCAGATGTCCATCTGCAAAAAAGCCAGCCCCTGGATAAGACAAGGCGCCGACCAAAAAGGCCCGACAAAAGTCGCGGCCTAGGGGCGCGCGGGCCCCCCCCTGTGGCCCGGGGGGCTCTCGGTGAGGTACGCGGCCCAAGCCGCTGGTAGAAGGTGCCGGTGGTGGCTGCGCGCGGGATGTGGACGGAGTTGAAGTCGCTCCGCGGTGCCCGTCCCTCCCGCACTAGGCGCACGACGGAGGGCTGGGGGGGTTTTAGTGGGTAGACCTCTCGAGGGAGTCCCACATACCCCCGCCCCTTCCCCCGAGGGGGTGGGGGATACGTAAAGTATTTCCCCTCCTAAAAAAAATCGTTTATTGCGGGATAAAAATTATTCTATGTCCTTTTATTTTACTTCGTGTCTCGAAGTAGCTTAGTACTTAGTTTCAGCAAAATCAGTTCAGAGGTTTGAGCGTAAAAAGGTGACAGACAGATAGGCTTTCGCATTTAAAATATTAGTATGGATTAAGTACTATAATAATAAGGAAAATAAATACAAAAATTTTAGTTATAATGTTTTTATTTAATTTCGTTTCAATTGAGTAATGACGATTTTATTGATAGATAAACCAAGTAGCAAATTGAATTGAGAAGCAAACAATTTCATTCAAACTGAACTGTTGTGTTGGCTAAGTAAAAAAAATGTTAAGTCAACGAAGCGTTTTTATTCCCGCAAACAATTATAATATCGAGCATCGAGCATATTCGAAAACACTCTATATATTTTTTGGATTACTACAAGTTTTATTTTCTTTCGACTTCGGTTTCATAAAATGCAAATCATTGACAGGGCAGATTATTATTTATATTTTTTCGATGTTTCCGATATCTATCGCATTTTCTTTGATATTTTTAAGTTATGTTATCAGTCCATACGCTGCATCTTCTTGGACGGTTTACTTACTTCCTGAGTACATTTCCGTGGTCATTATTTTGCACATATGCAGCAAGAAATTTTCATTCTGCTCCTTTATGAACAATTTGTTTGAAATCGATCGTGAAATTAATGTTTATTTAAGCTCTTGGAGATCGGATTTCAAAATAATTTTTTCTATTTCTCTCTCATTTCTAGTTAGGATCATTCTTCATCAACACATTTACTTACGAGGTTCAAGGGATGTTTTTATATGTCTTCGGGGTCTCTTTATCGGATGGGTTTTGAATGCAAGTTTTCAGATCCCAAGCGTTTTATTTACGTTTATATTTCATTTCTTGTGCATTCGTATTAAAAATATACATAAAATGATCGAGGAACACAATCTTAACGTTCGTCTGGCGCAAAAAATGTATAAAAGGATGTATGATGCTACGGTGACCTGCAAAAAATGTTTCGATGCCCTGGTACATAATAGGGGAAGGTTGCTATCATTGGACCGGCTCTTTCATTGGACCACCTAATTCTTTAAAAAACTATGCATGTCACAACGAGTTCAATACGTTGCTATGCAACAGTACCGCGTCCGTTGCCCCCCCGCCAAACCTCAGTGCGCTCGCGACGCGTGGCAAGTAGTGACGTGTGCATTTGTGTCAGCGGTGACCGTGATATAAAAACCGAGCCTTCAACAAACTGTCATATGTAGCATTGTATTTATTCATGTTTGATGATTGTATTAGATCAGAATAGCAAATTTATCTGCGCTTACAGAGACTATGAAGTTTTTTACCTTATTTTGCACGTTTTTTAATACCTGCTTTCCTTCTGTTGATATACCTAGTTGCCATCAATGGACCACAATGGTGACGCCATTATTGGACCGGTCCAATCAAAGAAACTTAGCGAATTACTTATTTTCACTTAGTATAATTCTAAGAAATGTTTTTTTTTTCTGTGTGAATTTCGTATTGCAATAGTTACAAATACAAATTTTCTAAAGTAGGTACCTACGTTTACCTTTACTTATTTTTTCATAATAACAAAAAATAAAATATCTAAATGGACACTCCAGCTATATTGAAAATGTAATATCAAAGGAAATAAAGATTTTTGTAATGTGTATTTTTGTATTGCACGTATCTTTTTGTTATTCCAGAATGTCGGCAGAGAAAAAGAAAAGGAAATATTATTCTTGGAATGAAACTAGTATGAAACTCGCTATAGAATCTTTAAGAAAAAAAACTATTGGATTAAATGAAGCGAGTCGAATCTATGGCGTTCCAAAAGATAACAATTGTTGATCTCGTGGAAAGTTCCAAAACAGTTAGTTATAATATTAGATTACAAAAAAAAATATATGATTATTATAAAAACTTATGAATAAAAAAGTAATTCTTATTTTGTGTTTCATTTGAGTCACCTTCATTGGACTTTTAATACCAATGTTTCTAAGTCCAATGATGGCAACTTAGGGGTCCATTCAAGGTAACGGTGGTCCAAAGAAAGCAACTCCTCATTGAAGAGTTATTTTAGTATATTTCTAAAACCTCTCAACTTTCTTTACCAATAATTTATATATTATTAATTTACATAAAAAGCATCACATTCCAACAATTGGTTTTCATTTGTCGGTAATATTTCATGAGATATGATATCATAAAGTTAAGTGGTCCAATCATAGCAACCTTCCCCTATTCATAGTCAGTCCAAATATTTAGTCAGATTATATTATGTAGTCTATGCTAATTGGAATCTTGTTGTGTTATGAGGGCTTATTTATTTATTCACATTATACAGCATGACTGGTGAGACATGTTAAATACTCGAGGACGCAATATTTGGCTATTATATTAGATGAAAAAAAAATTATATCAATTGATCACTGAGTAAATGTAGCTTAAAGTTAAATATAATTATATTTAACCAACGCATGGACACCCTGCGCGGGAGGGGTAGCGCGCGGCACGGGGCGGGGTGGGCCGCGCCGGCTGCATTGTAATTTACTTATGTCCATGATTCATTTATTTAAAGGGAAATTTGGTCAAAAATGAAGTACCTAATTTTATTACATAATTATAATGAGAATCAAGTACCCAGTACTCTCCTTAAGTATTGAAAATGTCTCACCAGTCATGCTGTATAATAATATGGTACATAGACCATAGTAGTTGTGTTACAAAAATATTACTTGAAATATTTTCCGCAATATTGTAAATTATTTTATTTTGCAGTTTATATTGTCATTGGTGTACGAGATACCTGATCTGATGGTGATGACTTACTCAGCAATAAGTAAACTGAAAACGGAAGAGGTAATCAAAATATTCTAATTGTGTTGAGTTTCATTGATCGTTTTATGATATTATTAATTGGTACTATCCGACGTGATGTTTCAATAGTTTAACGGAAAAGAAACGAATAAATCACAAGAAACGAAACGGGGGAGCCGTTGCGTTTCTTATGTTGTCGTTTTCAGAGTGACGCGTCGTAAAAATGAGCTGCGACGACTCAACGCAGTTTCAACGTGATTACATAGTTTAAAAATTAAGATTACTTATCTCTCAATTAAACAGCTGTCGTATGTTTTTTCACATAATGAATGAAACCATATCAGTATTTCAGCTAAAGCTTACATTTTTTTACAGATGCAACTAATAGACTACACAAGTTTTTCTACATGGATCATTATGTATTTCACTGTTGTGTTCACTCCCACATATTTTGCCACGATTCTGTCACATGAAGTCAATGAAATGAAAATAATGTTACACGACAAAATGTATGAGAATGGTAAGCAGAACAATAATAATTTAATAAGTTCTTGATGTGATAAATAGAGTTTTTTTATTCTTCTTTATTTTTTTCAGGCTATAACGAAGATATTGAAAGATTTATAGCGTACATAGAAGCACGGCCATTCAACTTTACTGTATACCATGTTGTTGCTCTGAACGCATCCTTGTCATTTATTATAATTAATATTTTTGTGACCTACCTCATTATAGCACTGCAACTGTCCCATTTATATTGAAGAATTGTATATTAAAATACTGTTTAATGCAGTTTAAAGCAAAGAAATACTGCTCTAGCGTTGCGTTGCATGGCCCCGTTGGAATAACGCATTTTATGCAATGATGTTTTAATCAACGATATCTAAATAAAGATGGCGTATGTTCATACAAATTGGCCCTCAGATTTTGTTCCTACTACGACATGGTTTTGAGTTGCACTTGACAGGCGCATGCGTGGATTATTCTATGACACGCGTCTATCTGGCCTTATCGCACTGCAGTTGTCGTCCGTATTCTCTATCCTTTTTTAGCTTAACATAAAGCATTGAATAATTTTTCAAAAATTTCGGAAAATACCTAAATAAAATGTAAATTACTAGATGTATTCATATACTTCCGTGTGGTACGTAACTCCTACATCTTTTATTACCTTTAAATTATAATTTTTGCATTTTCTGAATACACAGTTTGGCATTTTAAATCAAAAACGTCAGACTTTATCACTCACTCGCTGCCAACATTCAACTAATTCAAAAGACACTAATTAGGTTCATTTGGCCGCCTCAGACTGTACGCGCTAGTGCGATATCTACCTTTTTTTATAATAGAATATCTAATAGATTTTATGCCACTTTCTGCGTTGCGCCAACGGACGTCAACACAATTCTAGACGGTGACAGCGCAATGTGTCACTCTCTCTTTGACCCTTCCCCCTGTCTTTTGTTCAATGTGGTTATTATATTATGAAATATGTATATTATATTATGTATTAAATGTAAAATGTCGGAGCAGAGCAAAAGAGTTTTCATATTCAACATTCATTCCGTATCCGTTGTTTGTCAAAAATATATTAACGACTTACTACTACTATTAAAGGGATTTAATCTTAATATATTATAATTTATATAAAAATGAATCCATATTTGCGTGGTCACGACATCACGCCTGAACGCCTGGACCGATTTCACCATTTCTTTTTTTGATGTGTTTATTATTGTCCGGATGATACGTAAGAATTTTAAACCTGATACGCCTTCAGGTACATAATCATAGTTCGTCCATTAAAAAGTAGAAATTGAAGCTTAAGAAAACGTAACCTACTAAAATTAATTTCAATTTTCCACTAACAAAAATGAAATATCTTTTACAGAGACTTGACCGATACACATCAATTATTATCATCACAATATTATTTTTTGACATAATATTTGTTCACTTTTTGCCTCTTGTATTAGCAGCAGTGCTTTCAAACGACTCGTTTGCAATTCAAGCTAAGTTGCAAGATAAACTTCTATTTTCTTCAAGTAGGTTTAATTTTATATTTCATATCATTTTCGTTTTTAATTTTAGCATAATAATAGGTATATTCAGATACCAAGTGTCCCTAGTTGGTATATTTTGTAACATAGCATCAATTTCCCTTAAAAGCAATTATTTTTTCTCATATATTTTTATTACAGGTCCCCTGGAGTCGTACAGGATCAGGCGGTTCATGGAGTGTGTGGAGGGCCGGCCCTTCCGGTTCAGGATCCTGCTCAACTTCCCGCTCGACCTGAACCTCGTCACCAGCATCATGAGTTTCATGGCCACTTATGTTATTATGTTATTACAGATCAATCATGTGTATTTGAATTAAATTGCAACACTCGCTTGTAAGGTTTTTTGTGGAAGATAGTTTAAATATAACTAATATTCTTGCATTCTGAGTTATATGGTCCCTTACGGCAACTTTGATTTTCAAATTCTTCATTTGTATTTCTATTTTAAACAAATTTTCGTATTGCGTAGATTCTACTGATTCAGCATATTTTAGGTTGCTTGTTAATAAAACTTCTTCGTATTTTATTGCATTTATTTTCTTATCACTCTTTAAGGTATCGTTACAATAACTTTTACTAGAGGATAATTTTCTAGTCTGTCAAGTTTAGATCAATATAAGTGCGCTAATTGTATGGCAACAATTATGTATGTAATACAAATGTTTATGATGATAAACGGCAAATTTGCATCTAGCGGCACCACGTAGAATAGGCGATACTTCAACGGACGAACTTCTATGTACGATATGAACCTTTGAATATCATTTGAATCTGAAAAAAAAACAGTAGCTGTAGACACTTGGAGATTTGGATAGTACATATGAGGACACAGTAAAATTATGGTTTTCTATACAATAATCGAATACATATTTTACTCAGCGACATTATCTAGTTAATGTTCTCAAGAAAAAACTAAATCTTACTAATTAAACACAATAATTTAAAATTCATTTCACTTTTGCAACATAAAATACGTACGTAATATAAATATATATTAGAAAAATTACCATTTTCAAGCAGTCTGTCGTGTAACATTATCTTCAGCTTAGTCACTTGTTCGGCTAAGCGTGAGGCGAATACCATCGGTGTAAAGTTGATGATGGCATACAGAACAATCCATAATATAAAAAATGTATATTTGTCTAAAGTCTAAACTGACCTGAAATAGATAAATAAAATTAGATTTCGTTCAATAATAAGTACGATGGTCTTATTTTTTGCTTGCAATGAAATCCTTTTACATGTATTGTCAATTTTTGTAGGACCCCACCCCCTCTTTTTTCCATAAGCTGTTGCGTAATTATATGTGAATGGATCTCTTGCAGTAAACATACCGTTTTCTTACCTTTCCAATTTTAATATCGCTGATAACCATATAGATGCAGGCCAATATGTCCGGGATCTTGAATGACAAGATTATGATGAACTACAACAATCGACAATATTATGTTTTAGACGTTTTAGATAAGTACTGATTATTATCATTTTCGTCATAATTATTATTGTTATAGTAATTGCTTGCTGGTATTTTACTGCACTTTAATAGGAAAAAACAAAAAAAAAAGCTTTTAATGAATGTGTTCTAATTTACAGTATTTTTAATAACTAGAAAACAACGATTTAACGTTACTACATTTTGGTGTACCTACCAGAAAATCAAAACATTTTTTGCAATCCTCAATTGCCTCCACTGTTTGTTTGTATACTGTTTGCGCAGTTGAAATGTTTATAATTTTTTTATTAATGGCATCATGAAGATTGTTTACTCGACAGTAGACAGAGTAGAAAACAAATGTATATAATACGCTGGGGATATGCAAACTTGCGTTGACCATGTACATTATAAAGTACGCGCTATCGTTGAAGTCAGGACAGTCAATGGGTAGCTTAATACAATGAGTATACAATGTCATTAATTTGAAGAAAGATATTAAAACATTAGAAATGATTATTTTTAAATCGTATCCCCAATTCATGTAAACGTGAATTTTTTTATCAGCCAAGTTTAAGTTTTTCAAGAATGTGCTAAAGGAGTATTTAGATTTATTCATCAATAAAAAAATGGCGATAGTGAAATATTGGCTGGATAAATATAAAATCCAAACGAGAGTTTCAAGTTTTGCCCCTGATTTCGAATAAATTAAACATAGGAACAGTAGGAAACTGACAGGCACAAGTGTTAAAGCCTTTAAAAGTATCGTTATTAGTTGCCGGTTAGAATTTATGAAACCAAAATCAAACGAAAAAACAAATTGTAAAATAATAAAAAAATAACGAAGTGTATTAGTGTAACTATAGTTGTTTTCGCGAGAATGCCACGTAATTTTTATCATGTTTAACTTTTATCGCACGACGATATTCAAGTGATCTATTAGAAGCCACCTAAAAGCTGACAGTACCATGTAATTTTTGTAATGTATTTTCTGCCACAACATTAAACTACCTTTTATTAGTGAATTTAATCCATTAGCGTATTGAATGAAACACGTTTTAGATACAATCTATTTATTTTTATAAAAGGTTATGCATTCACAATGTAAGGGTATGATAATGGTCCATAAGACCAACAAGGAAAAATTATACCCAAAATTAACGATTCTTAAACCCATTCCAACAACAATGATGATAAACACTGAGAGTACAATATCCATATTTACATATTATGAATGCGAAAGTGAGTGTGTCTGGACGTCAGTCTGTCTGTCTGTCTTTAACCTCTTCAAGTTGAAACCGCTAAACCGATTTGGTGTGGTAAGGGTCCATGCGCTCAACAAGGAATAAAAACCGGCCAAGTGCGTGTCGGGCAATGTAGGGTTCCGTAGCACCGCTAGTTTTTGAAAATTTTTGTATGGTCAATGAATGTACATTTATAACATGTTTTACACTACTAACAACATCATCTCAAAGGAATTTGAACGAAAAGTTCCTTTATACTTCGCTGAATACATTTTTTTTAGTTGATCGACTATTACTCAATAACTTATGAAGTCAACTTAGCCGTGATAGTTTTCTTTTTAAATTCAGCATATTTCCTACTCCCGTGAATTTTTTCACGTTTCCAGAAGCAACCGTTTAGCTGGTAGAAGGGGGGGACACTGGACTCTAACGATTTTTTCCACTTTAAAACTTAATATTTCACAAATGGATCCCTAAACCAGAAAATGATCTATGAATACTCATAATATTTTTAAAAAAACCTATCCAACGACACCCCACACGATGGGGTGGGCGCGAAAAAAAAAAATCATTCCCGCTTGATGTGTAGAGGAGGTACCATAAAAAAATATTTTTTAAATATTATTTTATGTACCATTTTGTCGGCATTATTAATATGTATATTCATGCCAAATTACAGCTTTGTAGGTCCTATAGTCTCTGAGCAAAACCGCGGACGGACAGACAGACAGACGGACGGACAGACCGAAACTATAAGGGTTCCTTGTTGACTACGGAACCCTAAAAATTATTGCCAAAATTAGTGATTCTTATAACACCCATTCCAACAACAATGATAATAAACATTGAGAGTACGCTATCCATACTTACTAATATTGTAAATGCGAATGTGAGCCTGTACTGTCTTTTACCTTTTCACGCCGTCTTTTACCTGCACGAAATTGGGATGCAGATACTTTGAATCCGGAGAAAGGACATAAAATACTTTTATCATCGGCTTCAGCTAGTTTAAAATATAATTCAGGTGATCATAATGTTAGCAAAATATACGAATTACTAAATCGACACACGATTAATCTGAAAAACTAGGATAACATAAGTGGCCATGAAACTCATGATGCTGGTGATGAGGCTCATGTCGAGCGGAAAGTTGAGGAGGATCCGGAACCGGAAGGGCCGGCCCTCCATACACTCCATGAACCTCCTGATCCTGTACGACTCCAGGGGATCTGAAATATAAAACTAATAAATGAAGACATCCATAGAGACATCTCAATTGAAATTAATAATTATTAAATCTGATCTACTTAAGGGGCCGCGCCCGGTACCCTCGAAATTCTCATACATAATACCAAAATCATTTTCTTATACGAAAATATTTAATATTTTTGAGTTATTTTTCAGCTTAAAATAGTAATTACCTAGGTTCCTACACAAAACTTTTCTAAAAAATATTTAAACACTAAAAAAAAAAAATGTTTAAATATTTTTTAGTAAATTTACTACTAAATATTAAAACACTAAAAAATAGAGTAAAACACAACAAAATATATAAATAAATAGTAAATTTACTACAAAATATTTAAATACAAAAAATATTGTTTAGTTTAAAAATAACTCAAAAATGTTAAATATTTTCGTATGAGAAAATGATTTTGGTATTAAGTGTGTATAAGAATTTCGAGGGTACCCCGGCATCTTAAGTATTTTAGCTACACAATAGTGTTATGAAAGAAACATAATATAATCGATATAGAATTTTATTCAAAGATGTACCAGATTCATCCAGAAGTCTATTTTGCAAGCTTAAGTTGATCGCTTGTGTGTCATTGATAAGCAGTTGTGCTAATATACCTGGTAAAAGCTGAATAACCACCATGTCATAGAATATCGTAAAAAGGATTTTAAAAGCGATCCAATTGATTTTCTAAAATGGAAAGAAACGGCGTTATTTTAGCAAATCGTAAATAATCCAACTATTACGAGTAATTATAATGATCCTATGTAATGATCACAATAAAAATTGCCTTAAAATTGAAAGTCATCCAAAATTATATCTATTTCAATTCGTACTTCAAATTATATTGAAGTAGATGACGCCCGCAACTCCGTTCCGACAAAATTTGTTTATTGCACGGGAACCGTACCTACATATACTTCCGGGATAAAAAGTATCCTGTCTTTTTCTGGGATTCAAAGTATGTATCTCCAATTCAAATTTTAGCAAAATCGGTTCAATGGTTTGGGCGTGAAGAGGTATCAGACAAACAAAGATACACATTACACACAGACAGACACACTTTCGAATTTATAATTTTAGTATGGACATGGATTGATCAAATAAATATATCTATCTATGAATGATAAAAATAAAATAATAACATTATATTATGTAACCAACCTGGAAACTTTGTAAAATCGCAAAATGTGAGTAAATGAGTACCAACGTTCCCGGCAAACTTAGTAAGGAAAGAACATACTAAAAAAAATAAATATTGATAAAATGTAATATAATATTAAAGTGCTTCATTACATACTTAAGTAAATCACTTACAACGCAACCAAATACGCGTTTTATCTGGACCACAGAATCATAAAGAGATTCATACAAGTTTTTGTACAAAATTAAATTGCATCGTTTCTTATCTTGAAGACATTGATTCAGTTTCAGTAAACGACGATGAGTAGAAAAGAGGACAAAAGAAAACAAACCAGGAGTAATGGTAACAGACAGTTTTGGAATTAATCTAATAACGCTATACGGTACAAATAATAAAGAATCCTTTAATAAGCAAGTAAATATTACAATCCTTGAGATTCTGGTAACTACACATACTAATACACATAATATTAACTTCAAGCCAATGTTACGTTCTGAGAATCCCATTTTGCGGTCGATCGTTCTTAGAAGCTTAAGGTAAGAAAACAATGTATTTGGTCGTGATGTCAATAACAATACAATCGAAGTCACACAAAACTCTACTGCGTTTACGCCATCTATGGCAGATAAAATGAATAAGTTGCTGACTTTAGAAGAAATTAAATGATCTGATGTAATTAGATTAGTAATAACGATTGCCGTTATAGAAATGATTTCAATGAAAGTTAATATTTTCAGTTTGAAAATTTTAAAACAAGATGAGAAACCGTAGTCGACGCAAAATATGAATTGAACAAGAAGAAAGGAAATTGTGGTTGATTTAGTAAAAGTGGGAGTTTTTAAATGATTAATGTAATTATTTCTCATAACTTTAACTGGCTTATTATTTTGCATTGTATTATTAAAAATCATTTCTAATAATTTATATTATGAATAATATAGCGGATATTATGTTAGAGGCAACCTAGAAGTTACAGATGTTGCACTAGTTATGACAATACTACGTAACATTAAGCCGCCAACCCACTGCGGCGCACGCTGTGCACGGCCACGCACACGCGTGGACGTGCACGGATTTATTTCTTTGACTTGAGCCAATTCGTGCATAGCGTGTCCGTGGGTTGCAGTGGACACAGTCACATATATTTTCTTACAAATCGAAGCTTGACGCACGTGCGTAGTCTCTCCGTGCGCCGCGGTGGAATGGAGCCCTAATGTCAACATAATTTGTTATATATTGTAACAATATTTGCACAAAACAAATTTATGTCATTAAAATGACAGTGTTGTAACTTGTAAACTACGAATAATAAAAACTAAGGAAAAGTAACTCCGTTCTACATAGTGATTTGTGATTACTAACAAGCTAATTTTTTGTGAGTAGCTACATTTTGATAAGACGAACAACATTTTTATTTTCAAAAAATCTCGAAAGTGGTAGCTAACAGAGATAAAAAGGATTTCATACTTTGACTTGATGGTCCTAAAATATGGATTGTTTTATTTGTAGGACAAGGTTACTCTTAAATTATATAACTATTAACCTACCAATGTACAAAAATCAGCTGGTTAGGGTTCCTTTTTAGGGTACAGTAGTCAACCAAGTTTAGTTGATTACAGGACCCTAAAACGGATGAGTTCCCGAACTACTGCGCTGTATATTCTAAACTAGCTTTTGCCAGCGGTTTTTTATACTTCTTTACTCGCGTTAAGAAGTATTAACATTTAACATATTATATACAATCTTTCATCATCTATTTTAATCCCTTGTGAGTAGAATTGATCAAAATCCTTTCTTGGCAGATACTTACGTCATAACATCTACCTGCATGCCAAATTTCAGCCCGATCCATCCAGTGGTTTGGGCTGTGCATTGATATAGATCACTATGTCAGTCAAACAGTCAAAGAGTTATATTTAGACAAACAAAAAGAAATTTAATTAAAACCTTTTAAATGTTTGACTTACCTTATGTACCTACTTTGAACTTTCTTCTTTTTAATTTCAATTCGACCAATTTTATTCGATCTACAGCATGACTGGTGAGTCAATACCGATATTTAAGGAGAGTATTCAATACTCGATTCTCATTATAAATATGTAATAAAATTAGGTTCTTAATTTTTTTTAATTTCCCAATAATTTATGAATCATGGATACTAAGTAAATTACGCGGCTAGGCAAGTAGGCATACTATGCGGCCGGTGCAGAGGCGTGCGCTACCATAGAAACACCACACAACTACCCCTCCCGCTCGGGGTGTCCATGCGTTGGTTAAATAATTATTTAACTTTAAGCTACATTTACTCAGTGATCAATTGATATTGTTTTTTTATATTATTTTTTTCCAACTAATATAATAGCCAAATATCACGTCCTCAAGTATTGAACATGTCTCACCAGTCACGCAGTATAAATTCATTGCAATTAAAAGAAATTATTATCTTACTAGCTGTCCCGGCAAATGTTGTTTTGCCATTTAAAGTATATTTTATCATCAGTTGATACATGTTTTACCCCCTCTTTTGTCCCCTAAGAGGGTGTGGGGGGGGAAGATCATACACCAGATGTTAAGTTGAAAAACACAGTTAATACCTAATATGAAGTAAGTCCACTAAAGAAAAAAGTTGTATACAAAATCTGACCCCTCTTTGGTCCCCAGAGAGGGTTGAGAGGGGAGGGGGGGAGGATTTTTATACACCAGATGTTGAGTTGAAAGAAGACAAATATAATATATCTGTGAAAACCGTATGCACATCTGTGAAAACCGTATGCAAATCGGATCAGTAGTTTTCGTGTTAAAGAAAAAAGTTTGATACAAAATCTGACCCCCTCTTTTGTCCCCTTAGAGGGGTGGGGGGAAAAAATTTTATACACCAGATGTTAAGTTGGAAGGAGATAAATATATCTGCGAAAACCACATTCAAATCGGATCAGTATTTTTCGTGTGATGCTGGAACAAACATACAGACAGACAGAAAGAGTGACAGACAGACAGACAGACAAAAAACTAACCACATTTTTGGCTTCTATAGCGATGTAGTGACAAAGGTGTAATTTCGGGTGTCATTATAAAGTTGCTTCATTTTACAATATTGTGTGTTTTATGTGCAACGTTGTTATCTTAATTTTAGATATTGCCTTGACCTATAGCCATTAATAATATTTATCAAAGTAGCAAAGTTGGCCTGTTATAGGCATCGTAGCAATACATTGTATTAAAACTCTGTTACTTTTTCAATACATTGTATTTTATTTGCAAGTATAATAATTTATTTTCTATAGAGTAAAACTGAGGGATAAATATTTTATATTCACACGTACCGTATAATGTATATATATAAATTACAAGGTGCAACAAAACTAAGTGATAATACTGGTGTGTATCTTCTATAGAGTTAAAGAGTTCACTGTGAAAATTGCAGCGCTGAAACATCATTTTTTTATGACTTTTATGTGCAAGCACCCCTGCGTCATGTCATTTTCCATACACAGGTGAAAAAAAAGTTACTCTTTCAGCACTGCTACTTTCACAGCGAACTGTATACAGGGGACCCATACACACCCTAAAATATTATCACTTTTGTTACATCCTGTATACACAATAGAAAAACTACTTATTCAAAATTTTTTTTAATTACTAAAAAGCACACTACAAAGATGTAGATAAAATAACTGCAAATAATGCATCACAAGTCATTAACAATCAAGGGCGGATCAGGGGGGGAAGGGTCATGACCCCCCCCCTCCCTCCAATGCGTGACAGGGCAATTTGATCTAATCAGTATATGTAACATAATATTATATTACTTATACTTAATTAATTATAAAACAAAGTCTCTTTTTCCTCATGTCCCTTTGTCCCCTTTATCCTTTAAACTACGCAACGGATTTTGATGCGGTTTTCTTTAACAGATAGAGTGATTCAAGAGGAAGGTTTATATGAAGTATAATAACGTTCATTAAATAGTGGAGAATTACTGTTATTGTTAGGGTTACTAATGTGATGTCGTAAATAATTACATTTTTTGCGCTTAATACATTGCAAACGCAGGCATGAGATTTAAAAAATAATGTACCAAGTATTGTACACATTGAAAAGGTCTACATACAGAAAACTCCGCGATGCTATATGTCTCTCTCTTATGGTTATCCCACAATAATAGTTTATGGTCATTTAATTTTAATGGCTAATCTTCGAAGCGACTTTAACCAATATGGTATTAATCCTTATTCAATTAAACACTTTAAATACATTGTTGATTTAATATAGATCTATATGGCCCTTTACAGCATGTGATTTAAATTTTAAATGAATATTTTCGAAGATAATACATATTTAAAAAATTGCGGGCCACGGGCAGTAATAATGAATATAAATCAAAACTGCTGAATCGATTTTAATAATTTTTTCAGTGGCTATATAATATATATTTTTTTATACCCGTGCGAAGCCGGGCGGGTCGCTAGTTTTATTTATAAATCTAAGCAAATTGTACGCGAAAGACAAACACTTTCACGTTCCTTAATTAACCTTTCAAGCCCCAAGCGGTCGCATGCGACCGCGATAGCAAAAGAAGAACAATAGATTTCCGAGAATCTGTGATCGAAGGTTTAATAAAATTAGGTATGCTATTATATCTACCCGAACCCAGACTACGGAAGAAGCTAAGCTGCCTGCGACATGGTAACATGATATGAAAGCTACGCCCTTGTTAACAATAATATTAATTAACACAATATGTTATCAAAAATACACTGTTCTTGTAATTTAAACATACTACCTACTCTTTAAAACGTTTTGACTGCGAATTTTGTGTATCGTTCGAAATCTCGAACGATCTCTAGATAGCACAAAAGATTAATTAATTAATCTTTTGATAAATAAATTAAATAATTAATCTTTTGTGCCGACTATGGCTTTGCGTCTGACTACAAACATTTCAGATTAAAAATATTAACTATGGCCGCGTTCCTTTAATAGTTGATTTGTCTAATTTTGCTAAAAACGTCTCCTTCTGCCGTTTCGTTTGGCGACCGCGGTCGTCTCAAGATCGCGTCTTCATAGCCGACGACGTCACTCATGACCTCATCATTTTCGATAAAAACGACCCTCGGCGAAGATGGGTCAAAATTAGCGTTCTAGTTTTTTTTTCTTTTAACGACTATAATATTGCGAAAGCTATGTTCGGAAAGTTTTCAGGAGAGACTAGAGACAAAAAAAAACTTCATATTATTTCATTACAGTTGATATTTTTAATGTAAATGTACTATATAACATTGAATAAAATATTTTGATTGGAAAAGAAATTGTTTTAAATGAAATTTCAAATGATTTCTTATAAAATATTTTAATCATAATTTTCATCTCTTCTGTACCTGTTGACTTACTAGTTATGTGGTTTTGTTATCATATTAAGATTCAATGTGAAATATAAAAGTTTAGCCATAATAAAATATGATTGCTTAAATGTTCATAAAAATGTTAGTAAAAGCACATAAAAGTAAGAGTAAAAAATGTAATCTACACTTCTACACTACTATTATAAAGAGGAAAGATTTGATTTTGTTTGTTTGTTTGTTTGTTTGTTTGTTTGTTTGTTTGAGTCGAATAGGCTCCGAAACTACTGGACCGATTTGAAAAATTCTTTTGCTATTGAAATCTCACATTATTTCTGCTGAACATAGGCTACATTTTATTTTGGAAAAAAGTAGGGTTCCGTAAGATATTTGAGTTTTTCGGACGCAAGGTGTAAAAAATCAGCTAGAAAAGTTACTTATTTTGCGTACGCTGCCTAAACTATAAAAGATAGAACCATAAAATGTTCTAAGTAATTGTAGATCTTATAAATATCTACAAAAAAGTCCGCGACACACTATACCTATCTATGTCGAGTGAGGCACAATAACCATTTATTTATTTAAAAATCCTAAATTTTTTTTGGACTAAATTTAAACGGATATATTTTACTGACGCTATTAATCCTTATCAAAATAAATTATTTTATCACTAAGTACAGTTTATGTAGATAATATTTGGTCTTTGAATGATTAAAATTGGACGTTTGGTTTTGAAATTATGGCGAAATTAAAATATTACGATAGTGAGCGTCACCAAAGCGCGTGCGGGAGGAAGAAAATATTCTGTTGTAGAAATGAAAATTCTGTACATAAAAGATATGAAATGACACCCGAAATTACACCTTTGTCACTACATCGCTATAGAAGCCAAAAATGTGGTTAGTTTTTTTGTCTGTCTGTCTGTCTGTCACTCTTTCTGTCTGTCTGTATGTTTGTTCCAGCATCACACGAAAAATACTGATCCGATTTGAATGTGGTTTTCGCAGATATATTTATCTTCTTCCAACTTAACATCTGGTGTATAAAATTTTTTCCCCCACCCCTCTAAGGGGACAAAAGAGGGGGTCAGATTTTGTATCAAACTTTTTTCTTTAACACGAAAACTACTGATCCGATTTGCATACGGTTTTCACAGATTTGCATACGGTTTTCACAGATATATTATATTTGTCTTCTTCCAACTCAACATCTGGTGTATAAAAATCCTCCCCCCCTCCCCTCTCAACCCTCTCTGGGGACCAAAGAGGGGTCAGATTTTGTATAAGTACAACTTTTTTCTTTAGTGGACTTACTTCATATTAGGTATTAACTGTGTTTTTCAACTTAACATCTGGTGTATGACCTTCCCCCCCACACCCACTTAGGGGACAAAAGAGGGGGTAAAACATGTATCAACTGATGATAAAATATACTTTAAATGGCAAAACAACGTTTGCCGGGACAGCTAGTAAGTACTAAAAACGAAACAAAATAATAAATTAAGTATGTATTTTATTTGTAAAATAAAATAGAATGTAACTATAAACCATTGACATAAGAAACAGCTTTAATTTTACAATTACTTTTATTAACGACTTCAAGAAAAGGATCCAAGTTCTGTTCAAGTTCAATGTATGTATAAAAAAAAATTATATGTTCCTTTTTTTAAACTTTTCTCAAAACGCTGAAAACGCTAAAAAATCCGTTCCACTTGGTTTGTATCACTGATGCTCACATGCTAATGGAACGGGAAAAACTTCGGTCTTGAGCGTGAGCGTTCTGAGCTTGTAACGGAACCTAGCCTATGTATATTATTAAAAATTATAAATGTTTTTTGCCGGGAATGTGAAAGAGTGATGTTGTGATTTTGTATTATTTTCCTAAAATTGTGTTAAGTTGGGTTTTTAATGTGTAATATTGGTAGAATATTAACCATTAGATATTCGTTATCATGCAGCACAAGTGTAGAAAAGTGATGCATTATCCAGAAACGTGCGATTTTGTGTTCCCTCCAAAACTCCATTGAAAGTTTCAGTAAAGCGTCTACCACTTTACTGAAACGACCGACTTGACTCCTTGACTGTATTGACTTTTACTTAGACTTTGACTAGACTAAATGACCTGACGATATTACATGAAAACGATGCTGAAAATTATTATAGGAGGAATACGGTTTTCCCGCCATATTCCTTACCTTTTTACCTTGTCTGTGGCACAACATACTTTGTGTCAAGTTGCCAAAAACGAAGAGAAAGAAAGAAAGAAAGAAAAATTATAAATTTGACATTATTAACTTCTTCTACTCGTACATAACAATAACTATTTCACAGATACAAAATAATGTATCAGACCTATAATTGTTTCTCATACTATCAAATGCCTTAAATACAGTATTAAATACAGCATAAAGCTTATTTTACGGTTCTAGTTATTATCTTAATAATTCATTTAGATAATAAGTATAGCCTTGAGTGAATCTATAAACCAACAAAGTTGTCATTACCGACTGTTGACATAAAACAATGTATTGCAACTAGGACTACAATGGTGATTGATTTTAAAAACTTTATAAAGCGGGTTTTATATGGAGCTGAGTATACAAAATATGAGGACCCACCTCATCCTGTGAGTGGGGTTGAACTCAGAAAAGCATGCAGATTTAATCATTTACAATGTCGCCAAGTGGTCCATTTATTTACAAAAGAAACTGTGAAAAACATGGACAAATATGATTCCTGACAACATTTAGAATCTTAATCTGCGTGCTTTTCTGAGTTCATCCCCATTCAAAGAATGAGGTCCTTATATTCTGCATACTCAACTCCACCCAGCGCCTGCTCTATTAACACGCAGTATTTTATTATTATCTTAAAGTGCAGAAGTTGGATTCACACGACATGCGTCAGTTGTAAAGAGACGATGATGTATGTAGCGCAGAAGTTCAACACCATCGGTATAAGTGTCAGGTCTAAAGGAAGCACCGACAGCGCTTTGTATCTCATCGGGCGAGCCTCGACGTACTCTGTGAACCTTCTGATGTCCCGGGCATTGTCAGCATCTAAATAGAAGCTAAGTGTCTATAATTTATATAAAATTTTTACTATCTGCCTCGCACAGTAGAACTTTGCAAACCTTCAAGAATAGAGCGTATTCCCTCTTAAAAGGCCAGCATCGCACTTACTCTCCTGATGTTGCGAGTGTCCATGGGCGACGGTAGTTGCTTTCTATCTGGTAAGTGGTGACTGGTGACACGTTTGCTCGTTTGCCCTTTATTTTATATAAAATAATAAAAATGATCAAATGGATGGCCAACGATGTGCTACGATTTTGATTTTATTGAAACTGACGACACACGTGACACGACTATTATAGCATGTCAATAGCTATGTCCACATTGTGCCCATTTATCTTCAATTTTCATAATCTTTTGACATTCGAAATGTCAAAAGATTATGAAAATTGAAGATGAAAGGGCACAATGTGGACATAGCTAATGTTCCACACGCCAGTCTTAAAAATCGTAACTTCAATTGTTTATTTAATATTTCCATTATTAAAACAAAAGAAAAATACTAAACTACATTGTACTAAATGAAAAAGATAAAGAAATAGATTACATTATAACACAAAAGAAATAGATAACTGTACTTGTAGAATCTTACCTATTTCACGTAAAAACATTGCGTGCAAATTGTTTTTCACCACAATGGCTTCATTAGCCAGGAATGCTGCAGCTAGAAGTGGCAGAAGAAGCAGCGGCAGAGTAATAAATAAGACAAGGCACACAATAAATCCTTTACCAGCCTGAAATAGAAGATCATAATATGATTGAATGGTCCAATTCATAATAAAAGTTACATACAACACTTCATCTATACATATTATAATAAAAATGTAGAAATGTGAATTCTGTACATTTAAGATATTCAAAAAATATAAGCGGGGGGTGTCACTAGATCGCTATAGAAGCCAAAAATGTGGTTAGTTTTTTGTCTGTCTGTCTGTCTGTATGTTTGTTCCACTATCACACGAAAACTACTGATCCGATTTGAAAGCGGTTTTCACAGATATATTTATTGTCTTCTTCCAACTTAACATCTGGTGTATAAAAAAAATTCCCCCCACCCCTCTAAGGGGACAAAAGAGGGGTCAGATTTTGTATCAAACTTTTTTCTTTAACACGAAAACTACTGATCCGATTTGCATACGGTTTTCGCAGATATATTTGTCTTCTTCCAACTCAACATCTGGCGTATAAACTTTTCCCCCCACCCCTCTAAGGGGACCAAAAAGGGGGTCAGATTTTGTATCAAATATTTTCTTCATATTATTATCTGTATTTTCCAACTTAACATCAGATGTACACAATTTCTTCCCCCCACTCCTCTTAGGGGACAAAATATGGGGTAAGATTTTGTATCAACTGATGAAGTAGAAATACTTTAAATGGCAAGACAACGTTTGCCGGGTCAACTAGTAAAAATATAACTGACTAGTGTAACCGTGCCCCATAGTCTGGATGTTGAACCGGTTAAAACTATGGGGCAAACCACTGTTGGTTGCCAAGAGTTATTAACCATAGACAATATAAAATTAAAGAACAGAATGCGAAATCATACTTTGCTTGACATTCACCAATTAAATATTTAATATGCCTAATGCTTGACGTGGGAGAGCCATGCTTCGGCACGAATGGGCCGGCTCGACCGGAGAAATACCACGTCCTCACAGAAAACCGGCGTGAAACAGCGCTTGCGCTGTGTTTCGCCGAGTGAGTGAGTTAACCGGAGGCCCAATCCCCTACCCTATTCCCTTCCCTACCCTCCCCTATTCCCTTCCCATCCCTACCCTCCCCTATTACCCTATTCCCTCTTAGAAGGCCGGCAACGCACCTGCAGCTCTTCTGATGCTGCGCGTGTCCATGGGCGACGGAAGTTGCTTTCCATCAGGTGACCCGTTTGCTCGTTTGCCCCCTTATTTCATAAAAAAAAAATATAATGTCTAATTCCTCCAAGCCAGAAATCCGTTTTATGTTATTAGCTCAATAATACTCACCTCTTCGGAAAACAAGCCAACGTATACCAAATAATTGCCAAGAGTCAATATTCTTATAACAATCTGACACAAGGTAGCACAGAACTACAAAAATTTTAAAATTAAGTGTACGACATAATAAAGATTACATACAGTATCTACTAAAGCACCTAAAAAATAACATTAAATAGAGAAATTACTCATTCTATAAAATTAATGGTAAATAGTGTCCAAACTAAGGATGAAAATATATGGAAATTGAATTCTGTGATTGCAAAATTAATTATTATGCTGACCAGTAAGTTTAACCCATTTTGAACGTCTTCTATGGAGTCAGCTAGCGATTTGTAAATTCGTTGGCAACCTTTAATGCTTGCTGTGCCTATATTTTTCCTATTAGTTAACAAAAGATTTAATTTTTTGACTCTACACAGTGCGCTATAATATACAAAGCAATAGACAACTAGCGTTATATCTGATGGTAGCTTCAGGAGAAAGTGCAAATGCTTCACTTCAAAGCCAAAAATGAAACATGCTGAAACCACACAAACTATTCGAAGAAGAATGCTGCATACACACGAGGCCATAATTTTAAGTTCCAAACAATAAGTTAAACTTTCCACGCCCAGTTGTAAGTCAATTTTCTTCAAAGCCTCCAGATAGTGATAAAACGTATATTTTGATGAGATTAATAATTGTATTACAACTAATACGTATATAAATGGAATATCTAATATTATTAATTGCCAATCATCTTTGAATGTAATCGTTATTTCATATGCCACTACAGCTGGTAACGCTAGAGTGTATACGGTCAAAAAACATCTTTTCAGTTTTGATATGGTATACTTGAAGCCGAAATCCAGGAACACGGCCAACTGTAAGACGATAAAGAAATGTTGAATTAATTTACACATTTTCTTATTTAAGGATAACATAATTGAATTTTCATGTATTTTTAGTTTAGACATGAGAGTCTACTAGCGAAAAGTTAGCTTTGGTTTAATGTGTGTATATTTTCCATGCCCAGCCTTTATATGAAGTGTGTGAAACAGTAATTATTATTTTATTTGGTCAATAGAACCAAAAGTATCGTAAAGCAGTGTTTACACAGTACGTATGTTGATCTTACTAATGTTATAAAAGTTTGTATATTTATGGATTTTTACTCTTTCACAAAAAAACTACGGAATGGAGTTTAATAAAAATTTTCAACAATATAGCTTATACTTATATCTGTTGCCGCTATAACAATAAACACTAAAAACAAAATAAAATGAATATTTAAAGGGGTTAAACCATACAACAAACCTGTTTTTTTATCCTTTTTTGCTCGATATCAATAATGGAAACAGGTAAGCACTTGATATTTTCACAAAAGCCTTAATTATATGTCTACTTCAATATTTAAGAATAATATTAAAATAAAATAAAAAATTAAGGGGCGTTCCCATATAAAAAACACAATTTTGGGTCTATGTTTGCTCTATATCTAATAACAGTACGGAACCCTTCGTGCGCGAGTCTAACTCGCACTTGGCCGATTTTTTTTGTATTTTTATTCAATTTATTTTAAATGTATTTAAGTATAAGCGCATGAAATATGTAATCATAAACAAAAAATATTTACCGTCATAAACTAACAATAATTAAACAAAACATACAATATGCTTAAAAGTACACCAATACTCGCACGGCGTACTGTGGTACTCCAGCGTTTTTAATGCCAAATAGTGGCATCAAAATGCTGATTTATTAGGGTTCCGTACCCAAAGGGTAAAAACGGGACCCTATTACTAAGACTTCGTTGTCTGTCCGTCTGTCCGTCTGTCTGTCTGTCTGTTTGTCTGTCTGTCTGTCTGTCTCCAGGCTGTAACTCAAGAACGGTAATAGCTAGAGATTTGATATTTTCACAGATTATGTATATCTATTGCCGCTATAACAACAAATACTAAAAGTAAAATAAAATGAATATTTAAGGGGGGCTCCCATACAACAAACGTGATTTTTTTGGCCTTTTTTGCTCTATATCAAAAATGGCAACAGGTAGGTACTTGAATTTTTCACAAAATCCTTAGTTATATGTGTACTTTAATATTTAATAATAATATTAAAATAAAATAAAAAGTAAGGGGGGCTCCCATACAAAAAACACAATTTATGGCCTAATTTTGCTCTATAATGGTACGGAACACTAATTCGTGCGCGATTACGACTCACACTTGGCCGATTTTTATTATTTGTAAAATTTGTCAACGAGGATCATCTGGAATAATAAGTTTCTAGCGCTCTTTACTGAAAAAATATTGCTGAAAAAGTGACCCTTGTCTACCATAGGAGTCCACGTGTGTATTCTAGTGTTAAACAGTATTTTTACTAAACAATTCTTCAATATAAATTGGACAGCTGTTGCAGTGCTATAATGAGGTAAGTCACAAAAATGTCAATCATAATAAACGGTAAGGATGCGTTCAGAGGAACAACATGGTATACAGTAAAGTTGAATGGCCGTGCTTCTATGTACGCTATAAATCTTTCAATGTCTTCGTTATAGCCTGAAAAAAATTAAAGAATAATAATAATCGTTTATTCATCTCCACAAATTACAAGATTAATATAAGGTACTTAAAAACTAATTGTTTTCACAATATATTATTGTTGCAACTTGTGGGAGATCTGGAGTCTCAACTAGGCCAGGCCTGTAATATAGATCTCCAGGCACAACAATATTATTATATCAGTGTACAGTTTGTACACTCAATTATTAGTAATGATGTACATTAACAAATTGATATTTTTAGCTTCTTAATTTTAAAGTAAAAAAGAATCTTATTATTAATTTAGTGAGCGAACTCACGGAGCGGCCCTCTCCCGCGCCCGCGCAAATTAACAAACTCTATTTATCACATCAGGAACTTATTAAATTATTATTGTTCTGCTTACCATTCTCATACATTTTGTCGTGTAACATTGTTTTCATTTCATTGACTTCATGTGACAGCATCGTGGCAAAATATGTGGGAGTGAGCACAACAGTGAAATACATAATTATCCATGTAGAATAACTTGTGTAGTCTATTAGTTGCATCTGCAGTAAAATGCAAGCTTTAGCTGAAATACTGATGGTTTCATTCATTATGTAAAAAACATATGACAGCTGTGTAATTGAGAAATAAGCAATCTTAATTTTTAAACTAATCACGTTGAAACTGCGTTGAGTCGTCGCAGCTCATTAATTTTACGACGCGTCACTCTGAAAACGACAACAAAAGAAACGCAACGGCTCCCCCGTTTCGTTTCTTGTAATTTATTCGTTTCTTTTCCCTTGACCTGTTGAAGCATTACGTCCGATAATGCAACGTGTTAAATATCATAAAACGATCAATGAAACTCAACGCAATTAGAATATTTTGATTACCTCTTCCGTTTTCAGTTTACTTATTGCTGAGTAAGTCATCACCATCAGATCAGGTATCTCGTACACCAATGACAATATAAACTGAAAAAATAATTCACAATAAGTATTATTTGTTTTATTTTTGTAACTTACGACGTGAATTCGACTATGATATTCTATTAGATGTAATTTATGAAACCGTACTGTGTATCAAAAGTACTTCGTATGTACATATTATGTTACTCTTTTTCAGAAATAACGTAAATAAATTGTTTGCTTCTCAATTAAATTTTTTAGGTGGTTTATCTATCAATGAAATCGCCATTACTGAATTGAAACGATTAAAATCAAATAAAAATATTGCTGAAATTTTGGTATCTATTTTCCTTATTGATATGAAAAATATTCTCGTTTTTTCTTCTCATAACAATAATATTATAATAATATGAGCTTTAAAAAAATTATTCAGTTAACGGCTGATTAAAATTTTCTGGGAATCATAATATTACTCAAGTCTCTAACTTAATTTTGTAAAGTGTAAATCTTACATGTTTTTATTATATTATAATTGAAATTATAAAGTACTTAAATATTTAAAAACATCTAAATTATTAGTCCAAGTATAATTAGTCCTAGTAGCAATAGGTACAGTTAAGTTATAACATGTCGTATCTGCCGGCCTAGCATACGCCAACGAAATATCTCTCTCTACATGTTTCTCGATGTTTGATAGTTTGTATCTTCATCTCTATTGACCCTAGCATGACAAACATTTTTTCTCGCGTAGATCTATCATCCCAATAACACATTTTTATAGAGTTTTGTCGAGATAATGTCGAGATTTTGACATTATGAGACGAGTAGTTTTTAATTATCTCGAGAGTGAGATATCTCGTTGGCGTATGCTAGGCCGGCTGGTATGTAAATGTTACGAGTACATCGTACGTATATATTTTTCGATTACTAAATTAAAATACATAACATTACTTGATGGTATTTTATTGATTTTTGTCGATATGAATTTATATAATGAAGGCTTAAAAATAAGTACATTCAGTCGACTCGAAGAACAAAATGATCAGACCAGTGAATGCAAATAATTTTACGGGCAACCATGCACCTTATTCTAGAACACTCTGTATATTGTTTGCTCTAATGCAAATATTGTTGTCGTTCGATTTCGGTTTCGTAAGATTTAAATCACAGAAATGGAACATACTTTTTTCTATACTGACTTCTGTACCCGTCGTTGCTACGTTTATTTTGACGTCTGAAAAGGCCTCTGAGCTACCACCCGGAACCTTCGTTTGGTTTTGGTCACTGTATTTAGTGTTTCAATATTTTATTGTGGTTTCTATTCTGTTCGTATGTAACAAACAATATTCATTCCGCTCTTTTCTGGAGAATTTATTCGAAGTGGATTGTGAGATCAAAATTTATCTGAACTTTTGGAGGTCAGATTTCAAAATAATTCTTTCTGTTTTGTTTTTAGTTTTCATTAAATTTGTCATCAATATTTTTTACGGTCACGCAAAGGATTTCATTCGCAAATATATTTTGTTAGGGTGGGTTTTTAATGCGAGTTTTCAAATCCCACTGGTATTGTACACTATGATATTTCATCTCCTGTGTTGTCGTATTAAAAATATTCATGAAGTGGTAAAAAATTCAAATTTTAATGTTACATCGGCTCAAGATCTCTATAAAAAAATGTATGAAGCTACGATCACCTGTAAAACATGTTTTGATCCCTTGGTATGTATATAGTACTTTGTCTCACAAACGAGTTACAAAGTTTCATAGAAAATATAGTCCGTCAAGAAAGTCATGACAGGCGGGAAAATTTTAAAATGAAAAAAATATTAAGAGAACTTTATTAATTCGAGATAAAAATGTGCAAGGTGACAATATTTAAAATGGAATAATCGTTCTCTGTATTACGTTTAGAAAATTTTCCCGCCTGTCATGACTTTCTTGACAGACTATAGATATATAATATGATAACACGAAAGTTTGTGGCCCGTTACCAGGTTTAAAGTTTAAACCAATGTTTCCGAAACTTTGTTCTGCCGTGGCTCAGTAATAATACACAGCATTACTTATGTTTTATTAATAACTAAGCACAGTGTACCTTCGAGGAAATCGATTCATAGGCATTTGACGGACCTACGTCATTTGGTCGGGTTATGTTGATCGTGATCCGTTGGCTTGGTTTGATATAACACGACTTAATTACGTAGGTCCGCCATCTGCCTATGACTCAACCTCGCTGATGCCTAGAGGTATATTTTAGTGCCAAGTACGGAGCTGACGGGCAGGATGATCCTGTATAACCTGTATAATTGCCCTGATTGAGAAATGTTGGCTTAAACTATATTAAACAGTAATAATTACAAACCATATTATACTCTGGTAAACATAAGAACTATAATATTATACAATGTGTCCCGAGTTCCGACACCGGTGTCCGATCCTTTAATGTCATAGTGTATGCCATATTTTATTGACAAATTGGATCAAAAAATATATTTTTTCTCTTACTTTGAAAAAAAAATTCTTTGTCTCTCATACAAATCTGATCAGTACTTCATAATAAAATCGTTATAACTTCTAAACTATCTGACTTAAAGCATAGAAGTGAAGGAATTTATTTAAGATGAAAACCTACTCTATATTTTTAAAATAAAAAAGAACCAGTTTAATGCGCTAGATATTTCACAAAAAGCCATTAATTAAACACAACATTTTTTTTCCTAAAATTTTGGTTTGGCTTCATATTGTAATAAAACTATTACAATATGAAATTCATAACATATTGTATGTGTTAGCGTAGTCCACAAGTTAAGCTATCAAATGAGACCTTTTTTAGGGTTCCGTAGCCAAAATGGCAAAAAAGGAACCCTTATAGATTCGTCATGTCTGTCTGTCGTCTGTCTGTCTGTCTGTCTGTCCGTCCGTCCGTCCGTCCGTCCGTCCGTCCGTCCGTATGTCACAGCCATTTTTCTCCGAAACTTAATAGTTCCGAAACTTAATAGCTCTAATGAGCTATACATATTCATTTAACCTATGCGTGTGGGGTATCTATGGATAAGTCTCCAAAAATCATATTGAGGTTTCTCATATCATATTTTTCTAACCTGAATAGCTTGCGAGAGAGACTCTTCCAAAGTGGTAAAATGTGTGTCCCCCCCCTCTAATTTCTAAAGTAGGTAGTGATAATTCTAAAAAAAATATATGATGTAGATAACTATAAAAACTACCAACGAAAATTGGTTTGAACGAAATCTAGCCAGTAGTTTTTTTTATACGTCATAAATAGTAAACCTTAATCTAAATTTCATTAAATCGACTGAAATATAAAAATAAATCAAAAACCTTTTAATTTCATAAAAATAAACCTTATTGCTGCTGCGGAACCCTTCATGGGCGAGTCCAACTCGCACTTGGCCGCTTTTTTATCTTCAAAGGATAATTATATGAGAAGTATAATTATTGGTCAGATTAGTGTGAAAAACTAAAATGGCTGCCATTTTACAAACGTGAGAGAGAGAACAAATTTGAGAGCCAATTTGTCAATGAAATATGCCATACATCACGACACATTGTATTTAAAATTGTTATACACAGGAACCTATAATGTTACAAAAATATTTACATACTTTTCATCAATGTCGGCTTAAGCGTAAAGAGTTAACAGTTTTTGGAAATACGTTTTTTTTTCAGTTTATACTTTCATTAGTTTACAAGATGCCTGACATAATGTTGTCTAGTTACAAAATTATACAGGAAATAAAAACTCACGAGGTAAGTCAAAATTCTAGGTGACTTTCCGGTCTTTGCTGCAAGCGAACGCGTTACGCGACCGACAAAGAATCAAATAAAATTCTACTTTACGAATAACTGTATTTTGAAAAGATATAACCGACTTCAAAATTGTACGTAAATGTTGATAATTAAAACTCTCCTTCTCCAAAACTACTGAACCGATTTTGATGAAACACTATTCCCTAAGTTGAACAATATCTAGTACAACAAAAAAAGAATTACTGAAATCGGTACGGTATTTCCAGAGAAATGCGAACACAAACATAAAAACATACATACATACATACATTTTTTTTACATACATACACTTTTGAAATTTGGCACATTTGTTCAGACGCTGATAATAGACTAACATAATATACGAAAATTTGACAGTTCTGGAAACATTACATAATTATTACATACGTGTAGAATTGATAACCTCCTTTTTTTGAAGTCGGTTAAAAAGACTACCGGTCTTACCACAAAAACTAAACATCTGTTGAACAGTTGTTTTGTGACATTTTTGTACTGAATTTTTCTCTAATCAACTGTTCAACGGGTGTTTAAATCTTTTGTGGTAAGACCCTACAAGTTTAATTTTCTACCGAAATTGGTCTATCGACGTCGCCGCTGCTTTGTAGCTTAAAGCAAAATGAAGTGTCATTTTATTTGAATTTTTGTCGGTCGCGATCGCTCGCTACGTTGAACGGAGCTTAAGAGGGAACGCGGGTACGGCAAAATTTGAACGAAGAAACTATTGCCATCACGCTTCACCCTGCGCTGGCACGTGTATTGTGATAGAGACAGATACAGTAAATCGAGGTAACCTCTGATTCCTGCTTCAAAATAGAGCCTATCTAATAAATTTCTTTTTAAATATCTTCCGAAAGGATGAGTCTATGCCTCTACGTTTTTATTTTATCTTAAAGATCTTTCAAATTTGTTTTATGGTCGGTTTATTGGCGGGGTACGGAACATTCATTTTTTGCGATTTTTAAAGGGTCATATTTTTTTAATTAAATTAAAAAAATATCGAACGTAGAGGCATAGCTTTCACAGATCCCAATATTGTATCAGAAAATCATTTGTCTAGACGCATTATCCAGGGAGGAAATTGGGGAATACGTTTGTATGGAAAAAAAGTGTTAGCGTATGCTCTTAAAAGTTTAGATCATTTGGGCTAGGTCCATAATGAGCTTAAATTTATGATAGATACTAATAATAAAAGCAGAGGGGGTTTTAATACACAGTATATCATTAACTACTTAATTATTACTACTACCTACTCTTAATTTGTCTGCATTACAATATACATTGGCCTGTTATGGAGGCTTTCCGGTATTCGTGGCACGCGACCGCGACCGACAAAAACTCAAACAAAATGACACTTGACACTAAGCCAAAATCTTCACATTAGGTTATGATTGACAAAATAAGCGTTTCGTTTTTTGCCATTTGGCTACGGAACCCTAAAAACTTTATGCACAATCGACGATCATGGCAATCATAACACAATTATTGTGCCCGACACAATAATTATCATGCTATTTTGTGTTTATGTTCTCAATGTGTGTTGTTTTTCAGAAAAATGAAATGCATAATGTGAGCCTCAACATATTGTGGATTCTGGTTTACATTATTGTGGTGTTCACTCCCCCGTTGTTCGCCACACGTCTGTCACATGAAGTCAACGAAATGAAAATTATGTTGCACGACAAGCTCCGTACAAACGGTAACGTTCCAAACAGTGCAGCGAGTGCCCGCGACCGACAAAAATTCAAAAACTTGAGAGGTGTCAAGGGACACCCTCGAATGGAACGAAGTTAACTTTTTTCGTCAAGCCCCCTTTCGCTATGCGCGATAAGGAACTTCGTTCCAATAAAATATGTTATGACTTTAGATTTTTTTTGCTCTATGCCACTAGGAAGCAGCGACGGTAGAGTAGGCATTTTCTTTGACTTTGGTCGTTCGCAGTCACTCGCTGCAAAGATCGGAAGGGAAGAAAGTTGTTCAAGTATTGAAATAACCCTCCTGGCAGTCGGGTAAAAAGTAGCATGGTTATGTACCCATTTTGTCTACCTTTTCCTAGTTGGCAACTAAAAAATGTTTTTGTCGTCATGTGTGTGTGTAATGTGTAATTGTGTATGTGTGCGAAGATAGGCTTCTTGTGCGCACGCACCATTCAGAGTGATCGCGGTGCATTTGTATATATTATATCAACTGTTCTTTATTGTGATTTTATAATTCAGCCATATTTTATCTTATATCTTTGAAAAGAGCAATTCTTGTATAATAATAACAATAGCTCCCACACCGGTTTCGATGACGCTGGCCGGTTTCATTGAAACCAGGCTAGCTACGCAGGAGTAATTTTATAGTGCCCAAGTGTGTGCACAGTACACAAGAGCACTCTCTATTCCTTTACTCTCATAACCCAGTAAGACGGCAGACCGACACGACCGGCGAGAGATCAGGCACAGGACCGACTTTTTACATGCCCATCCGACGCATGGATCATCTTACTTGTCAGACAATCAGGTGATCAGCCTGCATTGTCCTAACCAAACTTGGAAATATCATGTTTCCAACGCGGGAATCGAACCCACGACCTCCGAGTCAAGAGTCAAGAGCCTATAATATATATAATTGGAATCTCGGAATCAGCTCCAACGATTTTCATGAGTATATAGGGGGTTTCGGTGGCGATAAATCGTTCCTAACTAGAGTTAGGAATCATTTTTAGAAAATGTCATTTTATTCGTGTTTTATCGAATACCGAGCAAAGCTCGGTCATACATAGCTAGTAACTGTTTAATAAGAGATGTAGCTTAGTAAAAAAATTTTATTGTGTGTTGTTTATTGAAATATATTTATTATTATTTCAGGATCAAATGAAGAAATCGAAAGATTCATAGCGTATATAGACGCGCGGCCACTCAACTTTACAATATACCACATGATACCTCTCAACGTCTCCTTACTTTTTACTGTGCTCAATCTTTTTGTGACCTATCTTATTATAGCACTACAATTGTCACATCTGTATTAAAAAAAAAATGATTGTTTTGTTTTAATTTTAAGAAAAAAATGTTTAATTTCTTGACCTATTAAAATCATCTAGATTTAGGAAAGCGGCTAAGCTCATGGCTAACGGGTGTTGTTCCACCGTTTCTAAATGTCATACTTTACCAGGTTATTCGGCAAACATTATACGCTGTGACCAACATTGGCTACTTGAGCCTACTGTATCCATATTTAATATTATAAATGCGGAAGTGTGTTTGTCTGTTACTTCCTCACGACTAAACCACGGAACCGATTTTGCTGGAATTTTGTATGGAGATACTTTGAGTCCCGGGAAAGGATATAGAATACTTTTTATCCGAAAAATGTAAGGTTAACGCTTGAAAAACAAGTTTTGCGGCAACGGAATTGCGGGCGTCATCTAGTTTATATTACAGAAGAAAAACTTCGATAGCACGATTCAGAACTGTTTGCTTTTAATATGTTACAACGTAAATTAGAAAATTGATAGCGAAGCTGTCTATAGCACAATCGATTTGAAAGTCGGTAAAACCCGTCGACATATTGAGTGGATCTAATGGGTATGTAACAACTGACGTTGTTTACATAAATGGAGGCTTAAGGCCTCACCTTGATAATTTAGCTGTAGCGATATCGATTTTTCTCAGCAATTACTAAAGCTAAGAAATTAAAGTTCATTGTCAGTATTCATCATGTCTTTGTCTTTGAATTACCCATAGCATAACACGATTGGTCAACTTTTATAACACAGAATAATCAATCAAAAATACCTCTGTAAAAAAAGGGATTCCAATTTTGCCAACAGAGGAGAGTGATTTAAGCTTCCAAATTTGGACATAGATTTGTTCAAGCATACACTTTAATTTGTCCATAGCTTATATGAAATTTATCAAAGCGCACGGAAGTGCGCAGGCCTAGTTCCAGCAGGCCGCGCGCATGCCGTGCACTATTTACACGAACCGCTTCGACGCACTTTTGACCCCCCTGTAGCTCAGCGCCTATTGCGAGTGCAAATATAAAATTATACCTACGGAATTATATACTAGTACTTAAGCAGTATACCAAATTTCATCGAAATAAGTTCAGTAGATCCTGAAATATGTCTCTGTAAAAATAGCTACTTTTGGCACTCACTCACTCACTCATTGACCGGTAATCAAAACCTCTAGGCCACTTCCAATTCTCCTAGCATTATGAAATTTGGCACACAGGTCGGGTGTCATATGTAGATTACCAAAAAATTAAAAAATTTAAGAAATCGGTCAAGCGTGAGTCGGCTCATTAACGAACTTTAGAGGCTACTTGCAAAATATGCCTTAGGGTTATGAAATTTGGCACACAGGTCGTGTGTTATATGTATATTAAGAAATTTAAGAAATCAGTTAAGCGTGAGTCGGCTCATCTACGAACTATTCTATTGATAGTTTAACAAATACCACTAGTGGCATCTATCGAAACAATTGTTTATATCGGGCGTGGCACAAAAAGAAAACGTAGGTATGATTTCTTGAAAAAAAGTATTGAAATCCCACCAAAAACATACCTGTTAAAATAGGGCCTAGTTCCTATAGGCTAACTTTTGGTCTAAAAAAAGAGTTGAAATCTTAACCAATGCCCAGTTCAGATGCACTTCATCGATCATAATCATCTTCATCAACAGCCTGATTCATAATACTTCTAAATTTGAACTTGGCAGGTTTTTGTGATAGACGTAACACTGAAGGTAACACTTGATTAATTATGTAATTAGATAATATTTATAGAATTTAATTAACCTGCCAAGTTCAAATTAGAAGTATTATGGATCAGGCTGTTGATGAAGATGATTATGATCGATGAAGTGCATATGAACTGGGCATTGGTTTAGATTTCAACTCTTTTTTTAGACCAAAAATTAGCCTATAGGAACTAGGCCCTATTTTAACAAGTATGTTTTTGGTGGGATGGTTTTTACATTATGTGACAAAAATCATTTTGTCGCTTACGCCCTTTCCATTTCTTGTTTTCTATGAAAGGCCGGCCTCTAAACAAGCAATCTAAAACATAATATTTAACGCGGCGTCACCTTAAGGCTGCGTTTCTGTGTTGCGAGGAATGTGTTTTTGAGAACCAAGAGCATCGTCGCGCTGAGCGATGTCATGGCAAAGTCATGTCAATGAAGCGATTCTATTGGTTTTCAAAAACACATTCCTCGCAACACAGATCCGCTACGCTCAGATCTGGTGGAAAGGCAGCGTAAGAACCCAGTAAATGATTTGTAATAAAAAATGTAGATTGCTTGTATAGCTATATATTATAATAATATATTAGCTAGATGACGAGATAAATTACAAGGTTTGTTCAAATTATAAGGGAAAAATGAGTAATTGCTCTTAAGTTGTAAAGTCAACGTCAAAAATTCTTATTCAGAGTAAGTTTTTTCAAACACTTTCTGAACGTTGATGCTACTGGAGCCTACCACCGGCAAAAGTTCTCAATTCACTCATATCTTCAATTGTAAAATTCCATTACATACAACGGGCGGAAGGTAAATAAAAGCTTGTAATTGAATTATTAAGATATTTTTGTAAGAAAAATTTTAATACATTAAGCTGTAAACTGTTGCAGACGGGGTTGCAATTTTTCAGTGTCAAAACCCGGCATCTTCGTGTCAGAGTAAAACCCCGTTTCAATGGAAACTAATTTCAATTTTAATGCCAAGCTGCATCCAAAGCTAATATTAATCGCACCACTTAAATGCACGAGAAAAATACGATCTTGTTATGCGAAAGATGCTGTGGAAGTTTTTTATGATATTTTGGCTTGGAAAGTAATTAATATTAGCGATGCAAAATGCTACGGAAATAAAATAAAATTGATTTTGTTATTAATGTAGCATATTCTGAAAAACCTTTAATAAAAGAATTAAACATTTTGTAACCTAGGCTTTTTTGTAAGTCGCCATCTTGTGGATCTATGATGAACTAAATAACACCCCACTGATGGACCCCCTACTTAAACAACCTTTTCTACCAATACGCTGCGGTGTGTTAGTAGGGTGATAGGAAAGTAGATGGCAGGATAAGGCATATATTAAATATTAATATTTGGTTTAAAGTTAAATAATAAAAATTAAAAGTGTTATTTTAAGAAATTATTAAAGCTCAGGCTAAGAAATATTTCAAAATATTTATTGTCATTTTAATTACATAACTTAATGTGAGTTTATGTTTTAACATACGTTTTAAACTTAAAATAGCTGTTCTGAGCTAACATAACGTCGCGCGAATTTGGAAAGATAACCCAAATTCTGCAATTTTAAGTTATCTGAAATCGCGTCCATATATTATAATAAACTTAATATACTTACTAATATTTTAAGTGCGAAAGTTTGTCTGTCTATCTGTCTGTTACCTCTTCACGCCCAAACCATTGAACGCCCACAACCCCTTGCGCAAAAAATACGTTTATCACGCGGGAACCGTAAATTTTCCTAGATAAAAAGTATTCTATGTCCTTTCCCGGGAGTTGCAGTATCTCCATACCAAATTTCAGTAAAATCGGTTCAGTGGTTCGGGCCTGAAGAGGTAACGGACAGACAGACATACAGATACACTTTCGAATTTATAATATTATTACATCTTACATATATTATTAGTATCGATATGGATTGTTGTATTAGTAAATTATATTATGGTACTTGCATGTTGCACATAAACATAATATACCAATGCTCGTAGCTGCAGATAGAAAAAAAACAGCACGTCGGTTACAATAGAACCTCTGGAACATTCGGAGCCAATCAGATGAGATAAAGCTTTTCAATACTCGCAGATGCCCCGCGGTGATTGGAGGTTGCTACGTCGCGAGTACGGTCACCACAACTTCGGGTATTTTCAGGATTTAGATAATATTCTTGTGTAAACATTTTTAGTCACATAATATTTATTATGACATGCGTGGATGAACCAGCTAACCAACATAATGTATTGTAGCATAAGGAAAATGTCTAATTTTTCCCTTATAATTTGTACAAACCTCGTAACTTACCTACTTCATCCTCTGGGCTCTGACTAATATTATTGGCAATACATAAAATCCCATTTTTTATTTATTTAACAAAGCCAAATTTTAAGCTTGTGCCTATACTTGTGAAACTCCCAAACATATTAATTGTTTGGTAATTTCTCTATTATTATTATTATTATTACAAAACACATTTTTGTATTATTTTTGTTTTTTTTCATCGATTTGTCTTTAAAACGTCTCTACTGATATTGATTAAATTTTATAGAGTAGTATGAAGTAAAAACAATCTTTTTCACTGAAAAAAAATTTAAAAAGATTATTTTAAAAAAATACGAGTATTATTATAAAAATAATGTCTCATTATTTTTCCAAGCTTGGTCGCCGCAAAAAAACTCAGCGGATTATTTTTTATTTACCATCACGTACGAGTCTTATACAGGGTGTATTGTGATACCGAGGGGCCGATACAGGGAGTTAGAAAATGTTTAGAAATTAAATTATATTTAATTAGAAGGGATATACCTCAGCTAATAGGGCTCTATGTTGACAATAGTTTAGGGTTAGACTGCCTAAGGGCATTTATCTATTAGCGCTTAGAAAAGCTTAGGTTTTATAGTCAAGTGTAAGTTGCTGACGTTAATTAAAAGCTCCTTCCTTATGGAAGAATATGGGAGTTGTGCTAAAAGCTCGTACCGAGGGAATAAACCCATAATGTACTAAGTACTCACATACGGTTTTTCTCAATAATTTTACTACAAATCGAGTAATAATAATAATTATTGTGTGGACCGCAAAGCTGACAGTTCGAAGGCTCGCATCGAGTCGTACTCGAAGGATGGAACCGGATCGAGCCGGATTGATGGAATGAAATATATCGATTTAGAATAAAACTATCGAGCAATGCTGAATGTGTGGACGAAAACTCGAGCCGGGGGTTTTGTTCGATGTTATTGCTCGATTGGGCAAAACCGTATGTGAGTACTTAGCGATAGAGTCTATATTTATATGGGTAAAGATTCATCTTCTAGTATATCTTAGAGGTAAACCAAAGGGTTTTTTCTTGTTGTTCTTCCCAACTTTAGGGCCCCCGCAGATATACAATTTGCAGTTGGCCAACTACAGTCAACTACAATTTTTAAATGAAAAAAATAATATGATAACTTTATTAATTCGAGATAAAAATGTGCAAGGTGACAATATTTAAAATGTAATAAGCGTTCTCTGTAAAAATACAAAGAAAACAATACACCTTTTAAGCGTTACGATTACGTTTAGAAAATTTTCCCGCCTGTCACGACTTTCGTGACAGACTGTAGTTGGCCAACTTGAAATTGTAAGTCTGCGGTCGCTCTTAGAGTCCAAAATGTGTGTTAAAAGGTGAGTAAATCGTATCTACAATATAATATTAAAGTTTACATCGCAAAATTTGACTCTATGTCCAGATATTTATCATTTGTACATACAATATTCCTTAAGTAGCGAGATTTACAAAAGAATAAAATATATAATAAACCGTCTTCAAAAAAGGTGAAGATAGATTCACCACCTCTTTTTTGAAAGTTATTCGGCTGTGGAAAAATATCTAGGCACGCTAGGCAATTCGACAAAAAATATAGTTTTACACCGGAACAATTATTTTCCTTTGAAAATAGAATTTTTACAATTTCCACTGTAAAATACGGCGAAAATATCGTTTCAGGTATTAGCATATTAGGCGGCGCCCGGGGCTCTCAGCTTTTGTCAGCGAATCTCTGTACAGGGTGCTCCTTTTTTATTGCGACTCCGTTCGACCAGATTTTGGTAATAAAAGGAGTTCAATTGTTTTCGTTTACAGGCACATCGGTGCTTTGTGTTTTAATCTGCTTAGTTATTGGGAATGGGAATGGATTAGGTAATATATCAGGTGGATAGGTACTCATTTGTAATTTTTTATTGTACTTGTTAGCAAAAATATTAAAAACGTTCTAAATACAAAAGTAAGCGTCTACCTGTTCTCATTCAGGCGTGTATAATACTAGACATACAGGATTCCTTTAAAATCGGTGTAGCACTAGTTTTACACACAATAAACGAGTGCAGTAAATATAAAAATTTAAAACAAAACAAACACAAGGCGTTTGCTTTGTAATTGGTTGCATTTTATTTATCTTTCTAATTTTTTTCAATCCTATAGAATAACTCAAAATCATTTTTAGAATATTCTATAACAACGTGAAATTCTATAAAACGCGAAAGTTCACAAAACATTCGCGTTTTGTGCTGCTATTTTTAATTCAAATTTGAATCGAAAATAATTATTTCTATTGTTAAAAATATAAACCACCCTATATACATCTGATATTATGAAGGATTACCGAGAGCACGGGGCGGTACAAATATATCATTTTGTGTCATCAAGTCGTAAAATATTTATCTGCGCAGGCTGTTGATAACTGGGAGCCTCCAGCGGTGGCTGCACCCGGTTATATGTGAGATTTCTAATACAGGATGTTACTTATTTGCACAACACAAATAAATTATATAGTGCGTAACATATTTATCTCCAATTTCACTAACGTCAGTTATTATTGTTACGAATGCGGACACGTAGTGTCATCTAGCGGCAACCAGGCGAAACCATCACAGACAGCGTAAATCCCCTATTCAATACCAGATGCCGCTACTTGTATGTTTTTGTTACCTGCGCGTACCCGCTCGAGAATTTTCCCACGGTTGTTTACATGTTGATGCAAGTTGTGGAATATTCTCGTAAGGTCTAGAGCTCGCCCCGTCCCGTATAAATACGCGGCTAGACGAGCCGGCCAGTCAGTCTTCGAATGTTTTCGAGTGAGCGATAATCAAAGCGACTTCGGAAGTGAGAAACAAGTGACTTAGTGAGTGAACCAGTGATAGTGCTTAGTGTTTAGACATAGTGATCTAGTGTGAGTTAGTGCATAGTGTTTGGACCTAGTGAGTTGTGTGTAAGTGTAGTGTAAGTGTTAAGTGTAGTGTATAATAAAAGTCTTCAAGAGAGTCACCAGGTCTTTTTCTCCGAATCATCGAACCTTAGCACGTAACAACTGGTGTCGGAAGTGAGATTTGGAGATGCCATTGACTCCGAGAGAGGACTTCAAGGGGAGTGTCAGGACAAGGGCACAGCGAGCTGCTGCCATTGACTCCGAGAGAGGAGTTCAGGGGGAGCGTGAGGACAACGGCGCAGTGCCATTGACTCCGGGAGAAGACTTCGAGGGAAGTGACGGGACAAGGGCGCAACGGGCTGCGGAGGCCACACCCACTGGGGACCAAGCTCCGCCCACTGCGGGGCAGGCCTCACCCACTGGCCCCGCCCACCGGGACCCGCCCACTGGCCACGCCCCTCAGGCCCCGCCCACTTTGGGCGTGGCCACGCCCACTGGCTCCGCCCACCAGGCCACGCCCACTGGCCCCGCCCACCAGGCCCCGTCTGCTCAAGCCCCGTCAACTGGCTCCAGCCACCATGCCTCGTCTGTAGCTTCTACAGCACCTGAAATGGCTCTTCAATTGGAAAGCATAATTCAGTTAATTCAGGCTCAAAGGGCAATGATGGAATCACAAGATCGCAAGCTCGGCGCTCTGCAAGATTCTCAAAGGGGAATGCAAGAGTCACAAGAGCAACAAAAGGACCTTCAAGAAAAGGCGCTTCTGGCGATAAAGGATGTCAGTGACACGGTGACAAAGCTTCGTAAAGATGTCGACATAATGGACGAACGAGTTACCGGGTTGGGATTGGATATGGAAAATGTGAAGACCAACATCACCGAACTACAAAAGAAAGTAGTGCGCCTGGAAACCACAGGAGTCGCGACGTCTAGTGGAACTACCGGAGCAGTGGTACAAGGGCCAAAAGTCAAGGTGCCGCCGTACGACGGTACTACTTCTTGGAACGCTTATCGTCAGCAATTCCAGACGGTTGCTACTGCCAACGGATGGACTGAAGACCAATGCCTGACCGCTCTCACTGTTGCGCTCAGAGGGCAAGCTTTGTCGGTCCTAGAAGCACATACAGGAAATGGGTTCCAAGATCTGATAGAGGCGCTTGAATCCAGATACGGGGAGCGACACCTGGAGCACGTGTTCCGTGCCCAACTTCGTGACAGAGTCCAACGCTCAGGAGAGGGACTACAACAATGGGCGCTGGAAATTGAAAAACTGGTCAAGAAGGCACATCCAGGAGCAGACTCCAAGATGGTTGATTCGAACACTATTCAAGCCTTTGTCGACGGAATCAGGGATCTGGAAGTCAGAGCTGCAGTAAGGCTACGTCACCACACCTCGCTAAAGGAAGCGTTGGCGCATGCTCTCGAGGTCGAGGCTGTCCGGCGTGACATACGGCAGACCTATAAGATCCGCGAGGTCTCGGAGGAAGTCAAGGAGGTCAAGGCTCCTACGAAGAGAAGTTTTGGAGTCATGTGCTACAAGTGCGGTGAGAGGGGCCATCTTCAGCTCAACTGCCCGCAGAAGGAGACCCAGATGGCTAGGATGAAAAGGCTCGAGGAACAAGTAGAGGAGCTGAAGAAGCAAGGGACTTCGTCCCTTACCCAGGATCAGGGAAACGAATAAAAGCCAGGACTGAGGGGCGAGTACTGGCTGATGCGGAGGGAGCCCCGATAACCGTTATCTCCCAAGCATGCAGCGGGAATAGTCTTGTGATTCAGGGGACTATTAACAGGACGGATTGCAAAATGACTCTAGACACAGGAGCCTCTAGAACGATAGTGAACCCAAATCTGGTAAAAGCCGCAAGACGACACAAGAGGAGAATTAACTGTCGGCTCCTTACTGCCTCCGGTCAGCCAATACCCGTCCTGGGAGAAATGTCAGTTACGATTAATGTAGGGGGGTCCTCATACCCTCATGACGTTATCGTGGCTGAAATAATGGATGATTGCATCTTGGGCTTGGATTTCATGAAGAAGTACAACTGCAGGATTAATGTCGCTGACGGAGTTTTCCAGTGTGGCGAAGAAGAAATTTTCATCCTTGGAGGCGCCTGCGGGAAAGTCGCATGTGTAAAGGAAATCATTATACCTGGACGAGCGGAAGCCCGGGTGCTGGTGAAACTACCGCCAGCTGGAAAGAACAAGTCTAACAGATGCGTGTTGATCGAAGACACACCCACCAAGACATCAGCACGAAAACTGATGACGGCAAGAACCCTTGTTAGTGGAAGCAGTCACGCTGTGGTCCGGGTTTTGAATCTTGGTGAACGTGAGATCTGCTTGAACAAAGGTGACGTCATTGGAAAGTGCGAGGAAGTTGTCTGGATGAGAAAGTGCAGTTCGACGAAAGACGCAGACCCAGCAAACAGCAGCAACAATGGATTAGTGACTGAGCTACTCGATGACTGCAAGAGTAATCTGACTTATTCGCAGAGGATGAAAGCTAAGAAGTTTTTACAGCGCCACGCGAATATCTTCTCCAGTCAGGAAGGTGACCTTGGAAGAACGTCGATGGTTCAGCACAGGATAGATACCGGAAACGAGAACCCGATTCGTCAACGAGCAAGACGGATACCAATTGCAAAGGAGAAGGAAGTGGAAGGCCTTTTGGAGGACATGAGAAGGCATAAAATAATTGAACCGTCTGCGAGTCCGTGGTGCTCACCTGTGGTATTAGTGAAGAAGAAAGATGGCAGCACAAGATTTTGTGTGGACTACAGGCGTCTCAATGATGTCACTAAGAAGGACAGCTACCCATTACCTCGGATCGACGACACTCTGGATACCTTGAGTGGCATGAAATGGTTTTCGACCCTGGACCTGAAATCTGGATACTGGCAGGTGGAAATTCATCCAAAAGACAAGGAGAAGACAGCTTTTTCCACCGGTAAAGGTTTATGGCAGTTTAACGTCATGCCCTTTGGATTGTGCAACGCACCTGCCACGTTTGAGCGACTTATGGAGTGTGTACTAGCAGGCTTAGTTGGAGAGGCTTGCTTAGTCTACTTGGACGATGTCATCATTGTTGGCCGCGACTTCGAGGACCATTTGCGAAACTTAGAACGAGTTTTCGCCAAAATAGAGGGGGCCAAACTAAAGTTGAATCCGAAAAAGTGTCGATTATTCAGGAGTAAGGTCAATTATCTCGGCCATGTTATCTCCAGTGATGGAATCCAGACGGACCCGGAGAAACTGGAAGCAGTTCAAAATTGGCCAACCCCCAAGAACAAAACCGAAGTGCGAGCATTTCTCGGCCTATGCTCCTACTACAGGCGTTTTGTTAAGGGATTCTCGGAGATAGCCAAGCCATTACACCGGCTGACAGAAGATAAACGACAGTTTATCTGGGACGAGACTACTGAAGATTCTTTTCAGAAACTGAAGAAACATCTGTGCGAAACACCAATCCTGGGGTATCCACAACCTGAAGGTCAGTTTATAGTCGACACGGACGCAAGCAACACAGCCATTGGAGGGGTGTTATCTCAAAAACAGGGTGAAAGAGAAGTTGTAATTGCATATTTCAGCAAATCTTTATCCAAGCCAGAGAGAAACTACTGTGTGACAAGAAGAGAACTCTTGGCTGTGGTAAAGACGCTACAACATTTCAGCAAATACCTCATCGGCAGACAGTTTTTACTGCGAACTGATCACGCAGCCTTGAAGTGGCTACTGCAATTCAAGAACCCAGAAGGTCAAGTAGCACGATGGATTGAGCAGCTCCAGGAGTACGACTTCAAGACCGAACACCGCAGCGGAAAGTCGCATGGGAACGCCGACGCACTCTCACGAAGGCCGTGTTCAGAAGACTGCAAACATTGTGTTAAGCAGGAATCTAATGAAGTGACAATAAAGTTAACGAGAACAAGTCCTTTGGGTCCATGGGAGAATGATGCCATGAGGGAGGCTCAAGAAAAAGATGACGACCTTCGGCACATTATCACATGGAAGAAACGGGGTGACGTAAAACCAATCTGGAGTGAGGTTGCACCCACTGGCGCTGTCACTAAGGCGTACTGGGCGCAATGGGAGAGTCTGGTACTTCAAAACGGAATACTCTACCGGAAATGGGAGAAGACTAACGGCAGAGAGTTCCATCTTCAGATAGTCGTCCCAAGAGCGAGAGTACCAGATATTCTCCGTGAAATGCACGATGGCGTATCAGGAGGTCATCTGGGTGTCAAGAGGACGTTGACAAAAGTGCGAGAACGATTCTACTGGTTGCATTGTCGAGATGATGTGCAGGATTGGTGCCGCAAATGTTAGTACATTTGCGCTGCAGTGAAGGGACCACAGACCAGGAGCCGTGGGAACCTGCGGTTGTATAACGCTGGCGCACCGTGGGAACGAATTGCAGTTGATGTAGCTGGGCCATTTCCTGTAACGGAGTCGGGAAACAAGTATTTCATGGTCGTCATGGACTACTTCACCAAGTGGCCTGAAGTGTTCGCCATACCAAACCAAGAAGCTACGACAGTTGCTTCTAAGCTTGTGGAAGAAGTGATATCTCGCTTTGGTGTGCCTCTGGAAATCCATTCCGATCAGGGCAGGAATTTCGAATCGCAGGTCTTCCAGGAAGTGTGCAGAATCTTGGGAATGCATAAAACGAGGACCACCGCGTACCATCCACAGTCTGATGGAATGGTTGAGAGATTTAACCAGACCCTTGAGAGGCATTTGGCGAAATTGGTAGATGAAAAACAAAAGGATTGGGACAAGTACATACCGCTCTTCCTTCTGTCGTACCGTACCGCCGAGCATGAGAGCATAAAGGCTACCCCGGCATATGTCAATTACGGTAGAGAACTACGAGTACCAGTAGACCTCTTGACAGGAGGGTCACCGGAGGAACCAAAGACCGTACAAGACTATGTCTGCGATTTGAGGGAAAAGATGCGCTATATACACGCCATGGTTCGGGAGAATGGGTTACATTCAAGTGAGAACATGAAGACCAGATACGACCGGAAATCGAACACGAGCGGCTTCGAAGAAGGGACACTGGTGTGGCTGCATAACCCAACTCGTCGAAAAGGGAAATCTCCAAAGTTGCAGACCAAGTGGGACGGCCCATACAAAGTGGTTACCCGATTGAATGATGTGACTTATAGGATTCAAAAGCAACCAAGAGGGACATTCAAAGTGGTACACATAGACCGTCTGGCGCGTTACCATGGCAGTAACAATGATGCTCGGGACGAGCATCTCTAAGAGGGGAGTAGTGTTACGAATGCGGACACGTAGTGTCATCTAGCGGCAACCAGGCGAAACCATCACAGACAGCGTAAATCCCCTATTCAATACCAGATGCCGCTACTTGTATGTTTTTGTTACCTGCGCGTACCCGCTCGAGAATTTTCCCACGGTTGTTTACATGTTGATGCAAGTTGTGGAATATTCTCGTAAGGTCTAGAGCTCGCCCCGTCCCGTATAAATACGCGGCTAGACGAGCCGGCCAGTCAGTCTTCGAATGTTTTCGAGTGAGCGATAATCAAAGCGACTTCGGAAGTGAGAAACAAGTGACTTAGTGAGTGAACCAGTGATAGTGCTTAGTGTTTAGACATAGTGATCTAGTGTGAGTTAGTGCATAGTGTTTGGACCTAGTGAGTTGTGTGTAAGTGTAGTGTAAGTGTTAAGTGTAGTGTATAATAAAAGTCTTCAAGAGAGTCACCAGGTCTTTTTCTCCGAATCATCGAACCTTAGCACGTAACATTATTAACAGCTTATTAAATGTCATATCTTCTCTTTCATTCATGACAAAAATGATGGTGAGGTGATACTAATTCGATCGTTAACTTTAACAGGCGTTGGTGAAATTGAAGCTTACCTTTCAAGAATACGTCTACACCGTGTAACTTGACCGTGATCCAGAATGATAATTATTGTCATAATATAGAGATAAGTTTTGGATGTGTGCGACGTGACTGCATTGTTTCGCTCCTTAAAACAAGCTTATTTTTTTATTTATTTATTTAATTCAGGCATCTTGGCCCATATTATAAATACCTTATTGACTAACATGCATACAATTATTATACTAACACTAAGACTAAACACTAACACTAAACACGTATTGTCTGCGAAGTGGGGCGCGACGTGTTCGGAAGTCGTCCTCGGAACCTCCTGTAGACGACTCCAATCGGCCAGAACTCCTCCTTCTCGAAGGTCGGCAGATGATGCATCGGGACTCTCACCACAAAGGAGCTAAAATTCACTTTGTGGCTTATGCATGTGTGCACTTGAGTTGACCAGTTTACGTGTCGAGTTGGTCCACGTTCTTATATCTATAGTGTTTTTGACACTATATTATGCTTACTACGACTTACAAAACATACATACAGAATCCATCAGGAACCGTACATTTTATAATAATAATTATTAAAAGTAACCTATGTCCGTCTTCGTCTTCTTTACATTTGGACTGAATTGCTTCAAAATCGATCCAATTATTCGGAGTTTTTTTTTTCAGAAGAAAATAGTTTTTTATATCATTACAATCTTAATTGAGGTGGACTATTATGTCAATATAGTCTTCATAGTGTGCCATAAAACTATTATATTGTTAGTCCGTAAGCAATAAAAGACATTACATTGACATAGAGAGAGCGCACATCTTAGACACGACTGAAGTTAGACAATCTTGTTTCACATAGACAAGTCTGTCTAACTGCAGTCTAAAGACAGTTGTGTCTAGCATGTGGCGCACACCTAAGTCAAGACTGTCTTGACTATGATGACGCAATGCATACAATAAATTCATTCAGTAGCAAAATGGAGTTCACAGAAGCTGCTGTGATAAGTATCCTAGCAGTTCGTGCAAAACGGCGCAGACAACGGAAATATTGGGTACACCCCATATACAGTCAAAGACTGTTAAAAGGAAAGTTCTATTTATTGTTTGATCAACTAAGGCTTTATCCCCGAAAGTTTTTATAAAAAATTATGAGAACTTTATTAATTCGAGATAAAAATGTGCAAGGTGACAATATTCAAAATGAAATAAGCGTTCTCTGTGAAAATACAAATAAAAAAATAACCTTATAAGCGTGATTACAATTAGAAAATTTTCCCGCCTGTCATGATTTTCTTGACGGACTATAACGTTATCAAAGAACATATATATTTACCGTTATAAATCCTATATAACGTTATAACATTTACCGTTATTAAATATTAATATCAATTTTTAATGTTATTTTTAATATCGGGTAAATTTTCATAACGTTATGTATGCCCTTGAAGCAGTAACGTTATGAAAAAGTAACGTTATTTGAAGCCCTGCTTTTTGGTCGTATTATTGTATATGTTTTGACACATGTGATTAAAATTGTCAGAATCTAATTTTGAAATCTCTATTTAAAAATAAATTATGTCAGCTAGCGTGAGGCACATTCCTTATTCCATTCATAATCTTAATGAAACCCGACGAATTTGATATAATATATTGAAACCTGTCCCATCCTTCTCTTTGCTTTGCAGTTGAACTACTGGTAGTTATGTATATTGTGGCTAGTCAGTTTTGTCGTAGATGTGCGCGCTTGCATACATTTCAAAGGGAAGTCGACAGTCGTTAGTCAGACTTGTCGTGTGTCGCATTAGTCAACTTTGTCTATTAGACGTCTTGTCTCAGATGTGCGCATCTAGTGCATTTTACCATGCCATAGTCTGTCTAACTACAGTCTTGTCTCAGGTGTGCGGTCGCACTTATAGTCTTACCTTGCGGGGTCACGCTCTTTTTATCACAATAAATATTTTTTATTGATCTTCCATTTTTTATTGATAACATGTAACTCACTATAATATACCTTTAGGTTCCTTCTGAATCAGTATTATTATACGTTTTATTGCTTACTAGATGATACCAGCAAATCCGTTGCGCAAAAATATTAGGATAAAAATATCCTATGTCCTTTCTTGGAATTTAAAGTATCTCCATACCAGCTTTCAGTAAAATTGGTTTAGCGGATTGGACGTGAGGAAGTCACAGATAGGCAGACACACTTTAAACTTTTTCTTAAACGCTATCGAAAACTGAAATTCTCGCCAAAAAACTTCCGTACTGGTGAGCATAATATAGTCCATCATACCATTGGATTTTTTCCATACCTATTGTTTGCCTAAGCATCAGGCTTACCCCTTTTAAAACACAGCAATATACATGATGTATTTCACAAATAAACGAGACATGATGCGCCGATGAAAATAATTCGCGAAAACATAACTGAAATATTACTTGTTATTTGTTTCATCAAATAAGTTGGATGTACGAAATGTGAATGTGGCATATCTATACTGGTGCATTATAAAATCTGCGTTGAGAGAATTAGACCATTATAGAACCTTCCTTGTTAAACGTAGAGTATTTTAGAAGCTCTATTGACTTGCGTTGCAGTTTCGTAGAATGGCGTAGAACATCGTAGCAGCTTCGTAGACTGGCGTAGAGTATTGTAGGAGCTTCGTAGACTGCTGTAGAGCATCGTAGCAGCTTTGTAGACTGTCGTAGAGATTCGTAGCAGCTTCGCAGACTGTCGTAGAGGATCGTAGCAGCTTCATAGACTGTCGTAGAGCATCGTAGCAGCTTTGTAGAATGGCGTAGAGCATCGTAACAGCTTCGTAAAATGGCGTAGAGCATCGTAGCAGCTTTGTAGACTGTCGTAGAGCATCGTAGCAGCTTCGTAGACTGGTGTAGAGCATCGTAGCGGCTTCGTAGAATGGCGTAGAGCATCGTAGTAGCTTCGTAGAATGGCGTAGAGCATCGTAGCGGCTTCGTAGAATGGCGTAAAGCATCGTAGCGGCTTCGTAGAATGGCGTAGAGCATCGTAGCGGCTTCGTAGAATGGCGTAGAGCATCGTAGCGGCTTCGTAGAATGGCGTAGAGCATCGTAGCTGCTTTGTAGACTGTCGTAGAGCATCGTAGCAGCTTCGTAGAATGTCGTAGAGCATCGTAGCAGTTTCGTAGAATGGCGTAGAGCATCGTAGCAGCTTCGTAGAATGGCGTAGAGCATCGTAGCAGCTTCTTAGACTGGTGTAGAACATCGTAGCAGCTTTGTAGACTGTCGTAGAGATTCGTAGCAGCTTCGTAGACTGTCGTAGAGCATCGTAGCAGTTTCGTAGAATGGCGTAGAGCATCGTAGCGGCTTCATAGAATGGCGTAGAGCATCGCAGCAGCTTCGTAGACTGGCGTAGAGCATCGTAGCAGCTTCGTCGACTGGCGTAGAGCAACGTAGATGCTTTGTAGACTGGAATAGGGTGTCGTAGACTCGCTCAAGACATTTATAGAACGAAAGACTAGCGTAAAGCATTATAAACGCTTCGCAGTCCGACAGACATATTTTTAAAGTATGTAAAAAAACGCACATTTTGTTGTTCTCTCGAACTGAATTGCGTGTGCAAATGTGATGGGCACATTAGGCACGGGATGGATGGCCGTCATTTGTCTACCAACTCTCTCTATTCATACACGCTAATGTCTCTATTATTTATACCTTTGTTTATATGATACATTTAAAGTTTCATCAACATAAATAAGTTTATTTGAGCAATTATATTAATATTGGTATCGTATTGATAAAATATATTTTTTGATGTTTGATTTTCCTTTACCACTACCTTCCTTTCCTACCTTCCTTTGACTATAGTATTATATCATACGTACAATAAAGTTTAAATAAAAGATTATAATTTTTAAGCACAAAATTTTACGAAAAAAACTTCCTAAGTTTTTATAATCAAGTAACGACAAACATTATTATTTTAATCTCTATTAAACAAGTTTAAAACTATCATATTGTCAGTTGCTTTCATCAAAGGTAAGTTATAGATAATGTTACATGTACTATAGCCCGAGGGTTCTGTATAACAAGCATTAGGCAAATTGTACCCCGCGGCCGACCACTTTGTGCTGAAACTATGTGTAACTTGCGTGCAACTTCAAATAAACGGCTTATTTGAGTGGAGATCTGATAGAATATGTTAAAGAGTGATTTTGAAAATATCAAAGTATATATTTTTACATGCTAATATTGTAGACAGGAAATTTTTAATTATGTATCCTAAGTGGTTTAGAAGATATGATACAATAAAGATTTGAGAATTTTTGCCGTGTTTTTGTAAAATCTTGTTATTGTACTTGTTATTTAAATTCTCTTTAAATTTGAACCTATTTGTCTTTTCATTGTTCTCTTGTCTTGTTCAGTAGGTACTTGTTATGTGTTGTCTTTTAATCGTAATATTGAAAGACAATACGTCATAAGAAGTAGCTCTCAAGTAGTTGAAAAACCTCTAAACTTCTATTTAATATTCAAAATTTAAACATAGAACCTGAACCTTTGTGGTTAGTTCTATAATAGCTTTAGAAATTGGAAAACCAAAGTCAAACATTGTTGGTCATATCAAGAGATTCAATATTTCATCTGAATGCCGAAGGCTATAATATCAATTAACCGACCTCGTTAACCTCTTGCAAGGTGTGGGTTACCGTGGTTAACTTGATCATCCTTTAATGAACTACAGCTGCGGGCAAGTAAATATTTTATTACTGGAAACATATATTGCTTGCGAAACGCTGAGTATGTGGTGAGGTCCATATAAGATGTAATACTATACATACGTAGAAGTTTCTTGAAATTTTATTTCTTAGAAATATTACTGTAACTGTACATTTTTCAAAGTAAAAGCTATCCTATTTTTTCCCGGGACTCAAATTTTCATCGAAATATCCAAATCGGTTCAGTGGCTGAAGCGTTATAGGTTTTCACTTTATTTTATTAGTATTAATCAAGTAATTAATATGTTTAAATCCGTGTCGTAAAATGTTTTGAAAGAGGAGTGCTAACATTACATAAAAATTTAAATTTCCTTATGGAAAAATAAAATTCCAAAATACGCATATCAACACACACTAACATATCTTCACGTACACACTCACGGATAGACAAACAGACAGATATTTATGTCTTAAACTATAAAACAAACATGAGTCGACGATGACGAATGCATAAAGCATAATAGATTTGCAATTTGGCTTGAAATAATAGAACAATAAACGGTATTCCTTGAGCGTCATATAAACGTCATGGACGTCATAAAATGTCATGAATAGATCGTGATGTGCAATCGGATGGGAAATGCGAGGAAATGGTGGAAAAGCGAGGAAATGCTGGAAACGCTTTACGATCCGAACACTCAATACCCGATTCGTTTTATAGTTAGCGGTTATTTAGTTATGGCTGTATTTATTGGCGTATGTGACGTCTTTAAATGCTGTTAGCTCTTTGTCTAAGATAAGTCGATGACCTATCGACCTGCCTACATATTATAATTTTCAATATCATATGTAGGCTGGAACGGCGAAGTTTTTTTTGACCTGAACTCTTAGTGAGTGTATTATTTATTTTATTGTCAAAGTTTGAAATACAAAATGTTTAACTTACGGATTTGACTTATGATGTTGTAAATAGCGTTCTTGGTAAATAGCATGTAATTTAGCGATGCTTTATATCAAATTACCATACCTTTTTGTCATTAATTACTTGCATTACATCTCATACAAAATCTTTTTTAACCGACTTCCAAAAAGGAGAAGGTTACTCAATTCGACCGTATATATATGTTCTTTTTTTTATGTTTGTTCGCGAATAACTCCGCCGTTTGTGGACCGATTTTCAAAATTCTTTTGTTGTTGTATAAGATAAAGTCATCATTTGGTACCATAGTCACCAAAGTGGTGATCTGATGATGCGATCCATGAGTAATCGAGGGGACTCCTTGAAATTTATATGGAAACATCTAGTGCAGAGGTTCCCAAACTTATAAGTATCACGCCTCCCTACTGCTTAAAATGAACATGCTTACGCCTCCCTTCGGCCCAGGGCTCAGCAAGTAGCAAGTGGGCTAGCCAAGCTATTGTAAAATAAAGTAATAAAGACCAAAAATACATTTTCAGATGTTTCATTATAAAAATATGCTTTTACATACTTATTTTAAGGAGGCGACTAACCCAAAATTGACGATTTTATAATTCATTGTTATACTTGAAATTAAGCTCCGAATTGTTTTATTTTCTAAAATTAAATACTACATTATATTTCCAAGAATCCCATCTGAGCAAAAACACGATATCTTAAAAAAAATTCGATAGAAAAAAATCGCAATTCGCAAAGATGCATAGCTAATTTTCACGAATTTTTCATATATTGCCATAACCGTGCATTAATCTTAGTTAATATAATATTTTAACACATTGTAAAAATTCTATCATTGAGAAACCAACCTAGCGGATTTTTAAAATGTTGTATATTTATCGAGTTATTGAGAAGGACAATGTTTGATTTTTTGGGTTAGTCGCCCTCTTAAGAAGAATCAATGTGACGGATGAGCTAGCATGTTTTTGACAAGATTTCCAATTCGCGTACGTCGCGGGAATGCGCGGGCGTCTGGACTCTGGAGTAAAACCACCACTGGCGCCCGCGCCCCCCTCATCATGTCTTCGCGCCTCCCTAGTGGGGCGCGCCCCCTAGTTTGAAAATCAATGATCTAGTGATTTTAACTTTTTCTGAAGGATTTTGAGCATATGCTTCCAAAAAGTAACATTTTGCACCAACAGTATACCCTGGTTCCGAAGGTGCTGTACAGCACTCTTGAATCCTTATAGATACAAGTTCGGGGGTTTCGGCGTTGTTTTAAAAACGGGAAGCATATACTACTATGCAAATTACATTCATCATCATCATCGTCATCATCTATACATATAATAAAATCGTAGGAAAGTCTATTCTGTACATTGAATATTTTTGAAAAATAATACTTGGGACGTGATCTACTATACTAACGAGGAGGAATTTGCGGGCAACAGCTAGTCTAAAATACAATTCACAAGTGACTACGTATATACTTTATAGCGGTAGCTAAAAAGAGAAAAATAATTATTTTTAAGCAAAAAATTTAAACCGACTTATGGAAGTTCGGTCGGAAGTAAACTGCCTCTAAAAAGTATGAAATAATAATTCTTATTCTATGCGCTTCTGTGCCCTTTATAGGATTGGCCTAAGCCTTAACTTTATCTTTACTCAATCTTTATAATTTTGAAGTCGGTACCAGCTGACGTAAGTTATGGCTATGTCAAGAATCGCAGAAATTTTAGTAGCTGGTACCAACTTCAAAATTATAAAGATTGAGTAAAGATATAGTTGAGGCTTAGGCCAATCCTATAAAGGGCACAGAAGGGCATAGAATAAGAATTATTATTTCATACTTTTTAGAGGCAGTTTACTATGGAAGTCGGTTTAAATTTTTTGTTTAAAAATAATTATTTAGAGATAAAATCATAAATAATAATATTAGGTATTAATGTCAAGCATAACATTCTAAAATATATGTCCAGAATATTCCGGATTTTACATAAAAAAAAACAAAATGCATCTGTGTCGGCCATCTTGTTTCACCTGCGTGACGGATTACCTCGCTCCCGGTACAGCTGATTTAAAATATTCTTCCTTAATAAAATTATTATTAGGGATATAAAAGCGCAGGATTAAGATGTAATTACTTCTTTGAGAATTTTTGTAGTCCCTTTTCAAAACGGATTACGCTTATTACGCTTAATGCTAAAGAATAAGACAGTTGTTATTCTTAATTATTTAATTTTTGGGAGTATCTGTGGATATTTAAATTAAATTGGGATATTCTTGTTAAACCTTACAAAAATATATTTTAAATCCTGTGTTTAAATCAAATAATTGTATCCATTCATACATAAAATTATAAAATAATGTTTAGTTATTTATCTGTTAATTCTTCACGCTTAAGCTGCGGAACGGATTCTGAAAGCATGGAGTTATTTTGAGTCCCTGGTAAGGACGATTATGATAGGTACTTTTGTGTCCAAAAAATGTACGGTACCCGCGCGATTAACCAATTTCAGCTCAAATAAATTGCGGGTATTCTATCTAGTTTCTCTAGTTTAGTATTTACATATTTTAGCTCATTCCATTTCCAACATAAATCTCAAGCTAAAGTGTAAATCAAATCCCTTATAGATAAATCTTCATGCGCGTCCAACTTAATGTGTTCTCGCTGTTTTTAATCTGAAATCACATTAAAGTTGATACTTTGTTTCAGATTGCATTCGGAGCGTCCTGCAAAAAGTTATACATAATGCATGTAGCGCCTGCAGCTGGATTTGTGAAGACACTACTATGAGTACGCTTTGAAACTCACGCGTTGCATTTAAAAAATGACAAATGGTTACGTTACAATTAATTTCTAAGCCGTATACACAAACTGTAGTTTGCTCACCTAGATAATTCAGAAATTACGCTTGTAATATTTCAAACATTAAAATTAGACCAGAGGGGTTAGTGCGAGTTTTATTCGATCATACGCATCGAGCACGTCAACGCGAATTTGTATGGGATCAAAGCGGTATCCACGTTAGCCAGTAGATGGCGCTGCTTTGATCCCATATAAATTCGCGTTAACGTGCTCGATGCGTATGATCGAATAAAACTCGCACTAACCCCTCAGTTGTAAAGTTAAATGCGCTACGGTGAAAAAAACGCTACGGCGCGCTAAAGGCCAATGGCACACCAGTACAATATGGAATTGATTTCAAGATGACGTCATGAGCCCGTCAAGCCCGGGTTGATTTTAGAACATACCGTACCGTATGCCTTTATCTGTGTTACAGACTTGATTGAAACCTACCTACGAGTTGAAACGAAAAATGAATTGAAATCGTGACATCTACAGCAAAAGCATGTCACATTAACGACACCTATAAAGCAAAAACTTTATTATGCTTCTATTACATACTATTAACATTAAAATCTAGAACAATTAATGCTTCTGTTTCGACTTCTTAACGAACTTAAATTAAATAGAATATGTTTTATTTCCGAATTGGTTACTTACTCTTCTGGAAAGTCTCCGATACCTTCCACCGGTTCTGGAAATAACTCGAACTAAACTTTTGGTTTTCGAATTTCACCTAATCGCGAACCACTAGTAGTGGTTACTAACAAAGACAGCTTCGTAGCTGAATGAAATACACTTATCGGAGTTAACCGCTTATATACAGCTTGCCTCCAGCTACTCATACTCGTATCTTGTAAGCTATAGCTAGTCTCTCTTATACTTGTACCTTGTAAACTATAGCTAGTTTCTTTTATACTTCTCGCAAGCTACTCATCTCGGGAAATAGAACAAAATTACGAGTGTTTATGTTATCGATACTTCCATATCCATACATAATATTATAAATGCGAAAGTGTGTCTGTCTGTTTATCCGTCTGTCTGTCTGTCTGTCTGTTACCTCTTCATGAACAAACCGCTGAACCAATCTTGCTGAAATTTGGCATAAAGATACTTTGAGTCCCGGGAAAGGACATAGGATACTTTTTCCCAGAAAAATGTACGGTTCGATGGTGATATCTAAACTAGTTTTGACGCAACGGAGTTGCGGGCTTGATCTCGTTGATAAAATATAATTTTTTTAAGGCTTAAACCCTAGAGAGCGGGTTAAAAATTTAATGTTTTTAGGATAGAAATATCCACACACTTTAATTATGACGTCAAATAATTCGCCTCATGATTTCAAAATTACGGAAAGGCAGAGCAAATATTTTAAAATTCTACCCTCAAACACAGAACAAACTAATTCATTTAGGTACTGTAAATATAACCGAAGCCGGACTAATATTATAATGTTTAATATGGTCCGTTTCATCATGTGAGCAAATAAGGTAATTTAAAATTTGAACCTGTTCGTTAATATTCATAATATGATATGAGTACCATGATATTATGGGTACCCTGATATGGGTAGCTCAGTGGCTTGGTTCTAGATGAGATCGTGGGTTCGCTTCCCGTATTGGAATTACCTTGTGTGCGTTATAAAACTAAAATCTATAGAAATAAAAATCATCTTTCAATTTTGTTAGTCTCGCTAAAACTCGAGAACGGCAGAACTAATTTTAATCTTGAAATGTTCGTGGAAGTCCTGGAAAGGTTTATACGGTGACATTATCTTGGTTTTACTTATGATGACTCAGTTATGTGTAAAGACACATTCGCAGAATTGATAAAAGAATAAAATATAATTATTATTGTTTGCACCATTTCAAGGTATATTCATGAATTCTACAAAATTGTAGCATTAATAATAATTATTATTTAATTTAGGTAACAGTGTGATAACACATTAGTTAAATTAATTGAACCCCAAACTGCCTCTGGGCTTCAATTATTGTAATAGAATTTGATGTATCGAAGCGTTGTTATGCTGAAATTATTATGACTGTAGATGAGTTTCTAGGAAAATGTATTGAATTAAGTAACAGATACATATATATCGTATACTGGGTTAGATAGAATTATTATCACATAAAAATCGATCAAGTGCGAGTCGTACTTGTGCACGAAGGGTTCAGTATCGTTATAGTCCAAAAATTGAACAAAAACTGTGTTTTTTGTATGGGAGCCGCCCTCACATATTATTTTATTATTAATGAATTATTAAAGAACACAAATAATTTAGGAATTTGTAAAATTTGTAAAATTAAGTACCTACCTGTTGCCATTATTGATATCGCGCAAAAAGGCCAAAAAGTAATAATTTTAATAGTGGCAACAGAAATTCACAATCTGTGAAAATTTTAGAAGTGTAGCTATAGCGGTTCTTGAGATACAGCCTGGAGAAAGACAACGAAGTTTTAATAATAGGGTCCCATTTTTACCCTTTGGGTACCCTAAAAGTATTAATTATTGTACTATATTTTACTACCATCTTGATATAATTATTATTATTATACAAGTTTTGATTTTTTAATCATAGCCAGACGGCAGACCTTCTTAATTGTGTCCATCTAGGCTTGACATAACCGGATCAAAACATGTCGGTATATGTCTATGAATTAACTTCTCTGATATTGCGTCTTTATGTAATAGACTATTATCTCTTTCAATATAATATAAGATACTATCTCCCATTTAGCATACATTCATAAGGCTTAAACACCTGTCGTTTATCCCGCACTGAATACAGACAAATGTGACGCGTCGCCACGGCAATCAGCGACAAACAAAGGCGTATGTAAATATCGGGATATTGCGGACGGACAGACGTATGTGAAAATTATACGGGAGTTAGGGCAGGGGATGCGCTGTACGGGCAGTGTGTTTGATACTGATGGCAGAAATTGTGAAAAAGAGTTCGGGGATGACGTATTGCAGGAGTCAGTTGTTAATATCTCTACACCAATAGCTATGTCCACACTTTCATCTTCAATTTTCATCATCTTTTGACATTCAACTTTCATATTGGCGCATTCAATAATTGAATAAAGGCACAGTGTGGACACAGCTTATTATGACCTACATGAGGCAGACACTGTAAAACTTATAGACCTAAGAACAATATTGTTTGTAAATTTTTCAGAATAGAAGATAGTAGTGATTTAGCAGCGATTTAATAAGCATAAAATAGCTCATTTTAGAGGCGGGAAACTTTTAAAATCTTAAAATAGTACCTAAGCCTTTTTCGATAGAAGATAATTTCTTAGCTAATAAAATTGGTTCATCAGCCGGGTTTGACTCACAATTCTTGTTCGAATCGAAATCGGAAACTTACTATATCGGTACTAGTTCGGTGTGTAGATCTTTTGAAATCTGAGCATAAAGTCAGATCATGCCAATTTTTTAAATTTAAATACTTTTAATGAATCAATGATTTAAAATTACTACTTGTAGCAGTAAAAATCTATTTTACTACTCTGTCTAAAGAAATCTGAATGTGAATATTATTTAGGATCGAATACACCATCATTAACACGAGTGCCCTAAACGGTGGTCATTAAACAAGGATTTGAAGGGTCGGGATAAAGTTGGTCCACTATTGAGGTACAGGTGATTAAGGGATACTCAGGATTAGCCCTTTTATTGCCAGAATTACTGCTATATGTAATCAAAGGGATACAGTTTCATATAGTAGTTTGTTAATAACTAGGTAGTTTGTTAACAATGTGCGACTTATTTCGATGAAATGGCGACCTCTGTGGCTCAGTTGGTTAGTGCGTCGATGTTTTAAATCGCGGGTTTGAATACCGTTGAGGGGAGGAACATTGGGTAATGTATTTCACAAGGCTTCTCTATGTAAGGCCCAAGATAAAAAACACAGAACCTTCAAGAAAAGAGCGTATTCCCTCTTAAAAGGCCGGCAACGCACCTGCAGCTCTTCGGATGTTGCGAGTGTCCATGGGCGACGGTAGTTGCTTACCATCAGGTGACCCGTTTGCTCGTTTGCCCCCTTATTTAATAAAAAAAAAACACAGAACGATTATTCGTCCAAAATCGTCCATGATCGAGGTCAATAATTGAGCACGCTAGTCAGTTGTCATAATATTCCAGTAATTTCATTCTCATTATGGAATATCACGCAAAGATTTGAGCAGACGGCGCCGCTAGGATGTACTACTGCACGTGCTAGTAGCGCCCTCTTCTTGAAACTATCAAATCCTCAGGTAAATTTAACCGACCAAAATCCGACATGTTGCACACCGCATATCAATTATTGCCGGAATCGTTGTTAAATGTCGAACAAAACTTTTTATATTATATACCTAGTACCTACTGTCTATGCTAGGGCTGCACCTAGCATGAAACATCCATATCCATCCATACTAAAATTATAAATGCGAAAGTGTGTCTGTCTGTCTGTCTGTCTGTTACCTCTTCACGCTTAAACCGTTGAACCGATTTTGCTGAAATTTGGCATGGACATACTTTGAGTCCCGGGAAAGGACATAGGATACTTTTCATCCCGGAAAATGAACGGTGCCCGCGCGATAAACGAATTAGGCGCAACGGAGTTGCGGGCCTCATCTAGTTACAGTAATATATCCTCCATACTAATATTATAAATGCGAAAGTGTGTCTGTCTGTCTGTCTGTTACCTCTTCACACTCAAACCGTTGAACCGATTTTGCTGAAATTTGGCATGGACATACTTTGAGTCCCGGGAAAGGACATAGGATACTTTTCATCCCGGAAAATGAACGGTGTTGCGGGCCTCATCTAGTTACAGTAATATATCCTACTATGTAAACTAAACAAAATTGAGTACTCCAAAATAATATTCACCAAAGGTTGAGCACACACGACACGCTACTAGTTCACAGTATAACGAAGCAGTGTATTCCACGTCCCAGTAACAGGCGGCAGGGGTTATCAACCGGTGCACGCCGTCATAAATCATAATATATTCCTCCTGACTCCTGACTTTATAGCGAGTTCTGGAGATTATTGTTAAAGTCAAACGTATTGGAGACGGAATTTCTCAACCGTCAATATGAAATGGAAATACTATGAAAATATTACGTGAATTATATTATTATGAAATATAATATTACTCTTGCAAAATGTTGACACCTCAATATTACGCGGAATATTACGCGAAGGTCGGAATAGAAGACGCTACGCACATACAATAAAGGCCGTCACAGACCAGCTATAATATATATTAATATATTTATAGCTAGGCATATTAATATATATTTTCTATACTATTTTCGCGTGACCACACACTTAGCTATAATATATATTTCTGTTCTCAGTGTGTTTAGTACGGTATATTAAGGTATATTAATATATACAGTGTGAAATTTTAATGGTTGTTTTCCCGCAGTAAAATGATTCTATCTTAGTAGTACAATAGATTTGTAAGGTTTTTTTTGTTCAAATCAAAAAAAAAATTCGGTCGGGTCCATGGTAACTCGCGCCTATCGGCATTAAGTTTCCATAGTACGTCATACAAAATTTTTTTCATTTTCAAAAAATAACATGCATGGTTCGATAGTACTACTATAGGTAAATCGTTCTGCTGCGGGAAAACAACCACTAAAATTTCACGTTGTATTATAGCTAAGTCTGTGACGGCCTTTAATGATCCGATCAAAATCCGAAATATTGCATACTATCCTGTCAGAACATTGACAGAAACGTTATCAAACTTCAATCAAAAATGTTTGTTTGCTGTATGTGCTGGAGCTGCCGTCTAGCGTGAAAAATTTGCAGTAATTACATCCTAGTATTTAAATCTACTCAGTTGTTGAAACTACGATGAACACGTACATAATATTGTGTACTTACCCAGAAAATTATTATTTTGGTTGTGTTGGTTAATTGATGTCGTAAGTTCATATACAATCGTAGAAATTGATTCATCGGCAGTTGACAGACCTACGTCATTTGGTCAGCTTATGTCAATTAAATATTAGTCGTGATCTGGCTGGATTTGACGTAACGCGACCAAATTACGTAAGGCAGAGGGTTTTTTTTTTTTTTTTTTTATTAAATAAGGGGGCAAACGAGCAAACGGGTCACCTGATGGTAAGCAACTACCGTCGCCCATGGACACTCGCAACATCCGAAGAGCTGCAGGTGCGTTGCCGGCCTTTTAAGAGGGAATACGCTCTTTTCTTGAAGGTTTGAAGGTCATATAGGTCCGGAAATACTGCTGGTGACAGTTCGTTCCAGAGTTTTACAGTGCGCGGCAGAAAGTTACGCGAAAATCGCACTGTGGAAGACTGCCACTCATCAAGGTGATGAGGATGGTATGTTTTTCGCGTAGGACGATGGCGAAAAGTTGCAGGTGGTATGATTCCGAACAATTCCTCAGAGCACTCCCCGTAATACAACCGATAGAGAATGCAGAGTGAAGCTACATCTCGGCGTAATTCCAAGGGGTCCAAGCTGTTCGAAACACTATGGCAGTCAACAATTCGAGCGGCCCTTCGTTGGATACGATCCAGAGGGAGCAGTTGGTATTTTGGCGCCCCTGCCCAGAGATGAGAACAATATTCCATGTGAGGCCGAACCTGCGCCTTGTAGAGTTGTAGGCGTTGGTCCGGACTGAAGTACTGTCTCGCTCTGTTAAGAACACCAAGCTTCTTCGAGGCTAACTTGGCCTTACCCTCTAGATGATATCGGAACTGGACTTCGCTCGATATGTTGACGCCAAGTATCTCAATGCTAGGGGAGATGGTTAAAGATGTGCCCTCGAAACGAGGATATATGACCATTGGTGACTTTTTAGTGGTGAACGCGCAGACTTGTGTCTTGGCGGGGTTAAATTGGACTAAGTTACGTCTACCCCATTCAGAGACTTTCTCCAATGAATTCTCTATTTTAGACACAAGTTCGTTTCGACTCTCAATGACATTTTGCCGAGAAATATTGCGGGAGCCGGTATATACAGCATCACCTGTACTATCATCCGCATAGCAATGAATGCCGTTGGTCTGTAACATGTCATTGATCTGCAGTATGAATAGGGTAGGCGATAGCACACAGCCCTGAGGGACACCAGCATCAACAGACTGAGTTTCCGAGCATTCGCCGTCAACTACGACCCTTATGCTTCTATCTGCTAAGAAACTAGTGACCCACTTACATAATTTCTCGGGCAGCCCGTATGATGGAAGCTTTGAAAGCAGCGCTTTATGCCAAACCCGATCAAAGGCCTTCGCAATGTCCAAACTAACAGCCAATGCCTCTCCCTGGTTACATGGTCATTTTTCATCAATCTGATTCATCAATCTGATTGACGGAATATTGATGGTTATGAAAAAGTCCATATTAAAAAATGATCAATCCATCAATCCGTGGGCTGGACGATCAATTTTTCGTCAATCTGGATCGGATTGATGGATCAGATTGATGAAAAATTGACCGTGTAACCTCTGCCTAAGACCGATATGCCTGAATCAACTTCCCTGATAGCACTACTTGCTTCATTTTCGTAATCGTTTGTATCAATTCATAGGCCAGCATGGAGAAGCCGCATCATATTAGTATATTTGACACCTGTCATCATTGCTCACTCTAATCACAATAGACAGAACGAACCAGTAGGCCGACTTATGGCCGTTCCCTATATTCAATCTATCTCTAGTTTAGACACAAATAAAACACAGTAATACTTGCACTTTTTCCACTATATTCATTAATTTTTTTTTATCTCTAGTTTGACATACAACCGATCGCAGCTGACATAGAATTGACATAAAATATATGGAGCTAATGTCTAATGTGAGCTAGTCCTATCTCAAGTAAGAGATAGATCAAATATTGGGAACGGCCGTTAGAAGTGTTCTCGAAATATAAACGTTTGACGTAGCATGTCATATTAGCTAGCACGCGCCGTGACCATGCGTTGCATTAGGGCCAATTATTCAGATCGCAACGCAACGCGTAAATGCATAAATCTAAATTTGTATTGAATTGACAGTATTCAATTGCGCGAGATGTCTTGTAAATCTGTCAAATCCTTTAAGAAATGCAAAAACTGTATTTCTAAATTTGAATTGAATTGACAGATTTGCATGCATAATATTTTACGTGTTGCGTTGCAGTCCGAATTGACCTTAAGAGGCCGGGGTACCCTCGAAATTTTCATATATTCTTAATACCAAAATAATTTTCTCATACGAAAATATTTAACATGTTTGAGTTATTTTTCAGCTTAAGATAGTAATTACCTAGGGTCCTGAACAATTTTTTTTTACAAAATATTTAAACACCAAAAAATAGACAAAAACACTAAAAAATATATAAATAAATAGTAAATTTACTACAAAACATTTAATTAATAAAAATTTTTTTTTAAAGTTACAAAAACACTAAAAAATATATAAATAAATAGTAAAACTACAAAATATTTAAATAATAAAAAATATTTTTTAAAGTTTAAATATTTTGTAGTAAATTTACTATTTATTTATATTTTTTTGTGTTTTTGTCTATTTTTTGGTGTTTAAATATTTAGTAGTAAATTTACTAAAAAATATTTAAACACAAAAATTTTTTTTAGTATTTAAATATTTAAATATTTAAAAAAATTTGTTCAGGACCCTAGGTAATTACTATCTTAAGCTGAAAAATAACTCAAACATGTTAAATATTTTCGTATGAGAAAATGATTTTGGTATAATTAAGAATGTATGAAAATTTCGAGGGTACCCCGGGCCCTTAACTGTTCATGGCATGCTTACGGCAGTATCCGCGCCGATTTGTCAGTTTGTTTGAAGTCAACCTACTGCTTTGTAATGTTTTCTAATCATGATTAGTGCTGGATCATTTAGTGCCGGAATCAAGACCACCGGTGTCCAAATGAGATGCGCACATGGACTTTCCAATCAAGCTTCACCAGCTGCTGCAGCTTAATTTCGCATGCTAATTATGATTATGCATGCGTGCACATATTATTGATACCTACATTGAAATCAGGAAACTTGTCCCGATGGGACGAGAGTTTGTAGGCCGAATAAGTTACACTCATCGCCTAGAATTTGTAAAAGGCATTTCTTTATAAACTTTTATCGTGGCATATAACAAACTTTATTTTGCTAATGTCACGAAAGAAATACTTCTTTCATGGACAGTATTCAGTTATGCCCATGAACGTAGAAAAAAAGGCGGACGGAGTCTTATTATACACAGAACTGCGTCTTCAGAGCCGGCCACGCACACATTCTTACGCCTGTCAAATGGTATGGACTAGCGTAAGAATGTGTGTGAATGACCGACTCTGAAGACACAGTTCTTTCATTCTGTGTATAATAAGACCCCGTCCGCCTTTTTTTCTACGTTCATGGTTATGCCAATGCTATTCAGAGCAAGTACGGATCATCCAGAAATATTAAAACCTTTTTAAAGATCAGTTGTAGTCAATACAACAAGACGTAATCTCTACTACTCTGTTCTTATAAAAAAATATTCAAAACTTTTCAATTTATTTTAAAATACTTTTCTCTCTGTTCTCTAGTTTGTTTCTCTAGTTAAGTGCCAAAAGCACAACAATTTATATTCCGTCTCACCACTTAATTATCTATTTTGTTTCATCTGCGAGCATTAGCGGACATAAATCATGCCAGACACGCCTCGCACCGATACAGAGATATACAGCCGTGTACGGTGTCATCTAAATACTTTTATTTTATTATATTATATTCTAACCTGTTTGTTATTACCATACATTTATTTAGTTTCAGTTGTGGTATGTTGTGTGGTCACGTGTTCAGCTGTGGTGATTTTTGACCTATTCTAAAACCAACCAAAAAAATAAAATAAAATTCAATGTAAATCTTTTTGTGTACTTAGTATAATATAAATACTACACAAGAAGATTTACACTGAATTGACTTTCCCGCTAGTGTTGTCGGTTAGCTTGTTCTATGGCTCATCTAAAAATGTTTTCGGACGCCTCAGAATGGAGATTGTAAACCTAGAATACAAAAAATCTGCGTTGTATTGGATTAAAATTATGACTTTAGATTAAGTAGACCATATCATAATTTACAAAAAAGTGTAATAATTTATTGTGTTATATCTGACAAAAAACTTTTGGATTATATTAAATATTAATATTTATAATTTCCAAGTGAGAAGTGTTTCTAAACAATATAAATCTGCTATTGTTTCTGAAACAAAGGCTCTGAATCGCGGCGCTCGACTGAAGCGAACTGAAGCCTGAACCGTGCACCATTTATCACTCTTATTGTATTGAAAATTAAGATAAAACTACGATCGTTAGTATAAGTTAGAGGATTACAAGTGTTCCGATATAAGAGAAAAATATTTGCGCAGTAATCAAAAAACACGAACAACGATATAGAAGCTGTGGGAATATTAGGTCTTAGCCCTTATAACAGTCATTAAAGTCTAATATTTAAAAAGCCAGCAACATACTTGCAACTCTTCTGATGTTGCGAGTGTCCATGTACCTACAACGGTTGCTTTCCATTAGGTGATTCGTTTGCTAATTTCCCCAAATTTTATAAATAAAAATAATTTAAAACAACCTATAACTAACCTTTTATGTATGTTTTAAAATATAATATTATAGTTGAACCAATGATAATATAATATAATATTATCATTGGTCCAACCGTTTCAGTTTTTAATACGGTGCACACTGCACAGGTATTCACTTATATAATTCACTATAATTCACTCTTTTTATCAAACGTTTGAAACTCTTTTCACGACGTTCCGTAGACGTTTATTCGCTTACAAACTATGTCCGTTCGGTTTGGTCACTATTCCTGTCAACACATTTAACCCTTAAATTCTATACAGTCTTCCATTGTCGGGTGCGAGTCTAAATCACCCCATAGCCGTAGGAATAAACTAGTTGAGCGTAGGCGTTCCGTGCAAAATTAACAATCGCCGGCCGTAGTGTATGTGATAGTGCAGATAAAATTCAAGACGTAGTTCACAAGCTGAAGCGATTTTTGTAGTACGGAGCAGTATTTGTAGCTATTACGTGCTAACTAAAAGACGCAATCTTAGGCCCGTATAAATAGTCAGTACTTAAGATGCGACCCGGTCTCAAGACGCGGTTCGGCTCCGTGATTGGTCCAAATTTTGACAGCCAACCAATCACAGAGCCTGAACCGTGTCTTGAGACCGAGATGCATCTTGAGTACTGACTATTTATACCGGCCTTACTGCATAAACACTACCAACAAAATCCTTTGAGTTTGCAACATTGCAACAATATTCTCGGAAATCTAAAAAAACATTAAATTACATAAAAATGAACTTATTTATTCCCTTAATAACTTAAATATAATATAAGATTCAGAAAAAAAAAATAAGTTTATCACTTTGAATGCTATTCTCTTGATAAGTACCGCATTTGAGGATAGGAAATCTCTAATTTATATTAAAAGACATTATTTTCCGAGATCTTGGAAGTTAGCCAGAATATTGATGGATTAATACAATAATATAATTTATATTCAAGATATCAGAAAGTGGGATATTTTTACCCCCTTGTACCACACATGGTCTATTGTACCAGCGCGACGCGACGTAGCGTCGGGTTTGGTACAGTGAATATTTTTTTAAAAGTTTTCTAACTTTGAAATGGTTTTCCTATGCGCAAGAATTGGGATGGTGAAATTTTACGATTTCAGCTATCATCAGCAGAACTCGATAAATATCATATTTGCCCTTTTTTAAAATTTCTTCATTGAGTTGATAAAATTTATCGATTGGACACTAATGAAACACAATTTTCGTGCACTTTTTCCACTATATTTAAGAAATTATAATAATTTTAACAAATTACCCGACCGGTTTCGAAATAAATCATCATCAGGTAATTTGTTAAAATTATTATTTCGAAACCGGTAGCGTAATTTGTTAAAATTATTATAATTTCTTAAATATAGTGGAAAAAGTGCACAAAAATTGTGTTTCATTAGTGAATTTCCACCAAGAACCAAAAGTACAATCAGTTACATTTATCGATTGGGTTCAGTATTTCTCAAATTTTAATTTTAATATGAACGACCTGTTAACTATTCGGGATTGTGCTTAGACATACTTAATTTTTCTGCTAAATATATAATTTTTTGTCAATATAAACAACAAGAATCAGAAAAATGTTTTGATGGACCAATGTATTTGTACACCGATAGACTTTGATATCGTATGTTTGTCTGTTTGTGCAACAATAAAGGTGGGCTTAAAAAGAAACTTCTAAGTGAATACAAACATCCAGCACAAACATATTTGTATCGAACTCTAAACTAAATGAGTGGTAGCGCACATTGTAGACAAAGTTGGCAAGATACGCAGCTGAATGTTATTATGTTCTCGTTTTACAGCTATTACTTTAGTATAGCCTTTATTTTAGTAATAAAAAATATGTTAAAAATCTAGTAAATATCTTAATGTAGTGCGAGTTTCTTACGTCGGTTCTTCTCGCCGGGTTAGTTCCCGAACCGGTGGTAGGCATCTTAGTTTCTTCGTTCTTTCTACGACGCTCAAAAAGAGTATTTATGATACCTATTTTGAATAAAAAGATATTTGGTTTTATTATTTTAATCCTACGAGAACAAGACGTTCGTGATAAAAAAGTGCATATTATTGTGTTAAGTGGTGTTCATAATAAAAAAAGTGCAGGTTCTTTTTGCCGAGTTAGTTCCCGAATATCCATTTTGAATGAAAGATTTTTTTATTTTATTTCATGTTTACTGCCTACCAACATTTCCAATTTGGCCAAAATCTGTAGTTTTTGGACGAAAAAATTAATTATTTAGTGTGATATTATGATTATTTGCAGCCGCAAGTAGGCAATTCAGTTAGTGTATTAAGAATCTACCGACAGCCGAACAATGCAAGAAAATTTGTTCGCTCGTTTTTGCGATTATATTATTTTAACTAAAGCATCTCTAGTGTACGCTACCCTTTATAAAAGCTACAGCATTCATATGGGAGTTTGAAAAGATCATAACCAAATAGAAAGCAAATACGGTTACGTAAATATACGTATAAAATCCACGAAATACCAATTGTATACATTCCATTAGTATTTTATTTTGCATTAGATATTGATGATCCAGTGTTCTGCCTCTGGTCTCTCATCAGTCGTGCCCATCCGTCCTACTGAGTTACGAGGCAAAAAGAGCTTTGAGTTATTGCTCACACATTATGCATTATAATAATATAACCTGTTTCAATATAACCCGGTTTATGTTACACCATTTTAGTTTAGGTAAAATATAATAATATTGTTAATTAATGCCGGTTCTTCTCGCCAGGTTAGTTCCCGAACAGGCACCTTAAACCCGACGTTCGGAATTTTTTTGTAAAAAATTATGTACTGAATAAAATTATTTTGATTTTGATTTACTTTCTTTTGGTTTTTAATAAATAATAAAAAGTAGAACAACAAAACACTACGAGAAATATTATAATCTGCATTACAAAATTTTTATGGCTAAGTTTTATTTGGGATTCAAACTAGTATTTTTATATAATTTTAATTTCAAAAGGACCTTGCTCAGTAAAATTAAAAAAGTAAATACAGATCATGTATAGCTCTTATCCTGGCCAAATTAATTCAGTCATCCATCATCTGTCTCCAGAGTCCAGAAGTTCAGAAGTTAAATTGAGCTTCTAAACTTCGACCGACGAAACTTTAAATAATTTGATACAATCTAAGAGCTTTTGTCAATTTTCATATTCATTTGGAATCTTGTTTTTTGTTTTAAATCCTTGAATAAACTTTTTAACAGAAATTTCTTACATATATCTAATGAATATTGTAGAATATATTTTAATTATTAAGTACCTCGAGTATAAAGTAATATAACCTTTACACAAAATTCATTAGATTAATAGTATTTCAAAATATATTTTGGAAGATTTCAAAGATTGTCGACAGTCGGAATGCATAATTCCGATTGTTGATATTTATTGTTACTATGTGATGACGCCCGCAAATCCGCTGCGCGGAAATTCGTTTATCGCGCGGGAACCGTACATTTTCCGGGACAAAGCTACTCAAAGTATGTCCACACTAAATTTCACCAAAATCGGTTCAGCGGTTTGGGCGTGAAGAGGTAACAGACAGACAGACAGATAGAGAGACTGACACACTTTCACAATTAAAATATTAGAATAGTATGGAAGTATGGATGTGTTGCAATAAGAAAACATCCTGAACAAAAAGTGTATGAGTAGGTATGTGTTTCACGAATATATATTATATTATCTGTATCTAAATCTATCCTTTCATATTTCTGGTAGAAGTAATACAAAAATCTAACTCTGAACGTAATATCTAAGCTTTGTCAAAATAATCATTTGAATGATTTCTCAACTTTAAAAACTAAAAGCCTGAAATTCATACATTTTCATACGCCCAATTTTGGAAGTTAATGCAGCTTTGTCAAAATAATTTAAACGATTTATCAATTTTTAAAAATTAAAAGCCTAAAAATTCATACATTTTCATACACCAATTTGGGAAGTACGGTTACAAATTGGCAAGCAATAACTATACGTGTCGGGCGGACATTCATAACGAAATTAGTGTACATTAAATCTAGCTGCTGTACCCATAAATTAATATTCAGTTTCAAATAATGCCAACAGATAATAACTTGGAATCGTGAAGAAATGGAGGAGGCTTAATATTAATATTCAAGTTTCATATTCAACCAAACAACTCGCCAAATATTCGAGCATCCACCGTGAAACATCTTACTAAGAATATACATGGTGTAACAAAATAATATGATAATACTTTAGGATGTATATGAGTCTCCTGTATAGAGTTTACTGTGAAAGTAGCAGCGCTGAAAGAGTTACTATAAGGCATTTTTAAAAATAAAATTAGGGGCAAACAATCAAACGGGTCACCTGATGAAAGGCAATTATCGTCGCCCATGGACACTTGCACATCAGAAGAGTTGCAGGTGCGTTGCCAGCATTTTAAGTGGGAATGCGAAGAGACCAAAATCATTTCATTTTTTAATAAGCTCAAAAAGCTTATTAGCTTATTTTTACAACTGTTCGAACTTTGAACTTAAACAAACTTACTTACATTTGGACTTTTCCATCGATTGTCGTCAATTTAACACACCAAAATAAGAAACGTTTCAGAAACGTGCGAGTAAAAGTAGCATTGCATCATCTTTTTGTTTTGACAGCGTTTGCGCTTGGGTTGAGGTGTAACGTTCGCGTTAGCGCGATACCGAATCGTTCCGAAAAGTCGATCAACGTCTGAGTTTGGTTTGCGGTTCCGTTGAAAAAACTTAGCGCGATTGCCGGTTGCCCTGCAGGTAATAGTAATTTTCTAATGACCATATCCACTGCTTCGTGCATCCGAAATCAATATTAATATAGAGCTTAAAACCGACACTGAAATATCGGGCGGTTGTACAAATGTCCCGGCGATTACTGTCGCCTCTGCATTGTGAAACTTAGTAACAATATTTATTATTATAAGATACTAGCTATCCCGGTGAACTTCGTGTCTCTTTAAAACCTTGCCTGGACTTCTACGAATATTTTAAGACTAAATCAGCCCAATCGGTTCAGCCGTTTTCGAGTTTTAGCGCGACTAACACATTTGAAAATCCATTTTTATATATATAAGATTATAATTATGTAATGTATTTGTATTATATAATAGGTATTATTTTTAATTGTATGTGTATTAATGTAAGTTTGTAATTTTATCTGTGCACGCCCTAATTGATATTTCCCATCACATTTCTCTCCGTAGGACTGCTGGAAGAAATTTCTATTAGAGATAAGCAGTACCTGTTGTGTCGTTTTTCTTCTGTGTATATTTCATGTTAAAAATTTGTGTGTGCAATAAACAGTTAAATATTTAAAATAAATAAAATAGTTTCATTATTCATAGCATACAATATTATAAAATTGATAATTGAATACATTTATTAATATTATAAAATAATCGTAATTGCTTTAATTAAATACTAATTCTTGACTACTAACACTAATAGACAAGCTGATGGATGCAGATCTCACCAAAAACATTTTAAGCTCCTTTAAAAATTAATCTGTGTAATTTTCGTCCGCCCAGACTCTCAAAAAAAAAAAACAAAAATTATCTTAAAACTTTATTAATCTAACTATAAGTTATAACTATTTTACAAAGATATTATATCCGCGATCGATGCGAGATCGGAATAGAATGAATACAATAATTAATTATTACAGTACAAATAGCAAACTGCGGTAAATGCTGAAGAAGCATAAATGTAGGTATAGGTTAAAATAAGTAGATATAAAACATTAATATTAATAAAACTATTTATTACATCATATTTTAGCTCATATTGCTTTAGAATGCGCCTATTTTTTATTCTCATCATCACCCCAAGGTTGGCTGGTAGAGAATGCCACTAGGCATTAAGCCCGCCTATGTAAATATTTGCATGAAGTGTTTAAATAAATAAAATAAATAAATAGAAGCAGAAAGATTTCTTGAATGTGGCGGCGATGACCAGGCACGTGTCGTGTCAGCAGTCTATCTTAGTAATTGACAAAACAAGTAAATACAATACCTGAAACTTATGCACCACGCTCTGCATTGTTTAGTTATCCAACGGCGGGGTGATCTTACTAGTCTTTTATTTTTTGGCGATGCCACTCTTTACAAGCTTATTGGTGTTCTGTACATAATATGTATTATTTACATAATATCTTAACTGTTGACTGTTTTTATTACAATGTCACAAAAAGTTGCTTATATTTGCAATTTGTGCCATTTACGTTGACATTTATTATCTTAATTTCAGATATTGCCTTGACCTAGCCTTTAATAATACTTATTAATGAAACAAAGTTGGCACGTAAGTAAGCATCGTACCAATACATTGTGTTACAAAAATGTCGATTTTCCTATACATTGTGTTTTATATTATGTAAGTATAATTTGTTTTATAGAGTAAAACCTAAAACCTGTGTAGGTTTTACAGAGTGTTTTTTTCAAGGTCATAAGTATAGAGCAAGAGCTCACGAGGGCCAGAGGCCGTAGACAAAGTCCCTTTCGTTATAATCGATGACGAAATTCGTTATCAAAATGTATGGGATTTGACATTAGTCTTCGCAAGCGAAATATCATTTAGCGATGACGTCGTCGACCTTACTTCGTTTCGTAAAGCTGAAAGTTTACATGTTTTGTGACCTTTACACAGGTAAGAACTACCAGCAACTATGGAGTTTCGGTCGCGGTTACTTTAGGAGGCAAATGTCACAAACAGGTAAACTTTCAGCTTTATGAAACGAAGGAAGGTCTGGCGCTCGCGGGCTCTTCGTCCTGTAGTAAAATAATTGACAAACCTAGAACTTTCTTCTCATTTCCTTTAGCAAAAAGTTAGAATTTGAATTTTGCCAATTTTGTGTTACGTCAGTGTTGAGAGGTGTCATCGAAATTGATCATGATTATTACACACAAAAAAAAACCAGTTTGCAGTGTAGTATTAAAACAATATTACCTTGTATAATAATTATTGTTCCAGTAGAAAATGTATCCAAAGCTAGATAAAATCACAAATAATGAATCACAAGTCATTTACAATAATATTACAATGTATCAAAGTAACATTATTTGAGGCTACCGATTCCGACTGTGGTCATTCAATTCTTGTTATTTCAAACATGCTACCTAACGCTCCTGTTAACGTTTTGACTAACAATTTTGTATATCATTCGAAATATCCAACGATCTCTAGATCGACAACAATTTTCTTTATCGTTGTACAATTAATCTTTTGTGCCGACTATGGCTTTGCGTCCAAATACAAACATTTCAAGTTAAAAATATTAACTTTAACAGAAATCATAATTTTAACATTGTTGGTTTCTTCTTCACTCGTACATAATAATAACTATTTCGCAGATACAGATTTACCAGACATATTGATACTAATGCTATCAGATGCTTTAAGTGTAGCCGAATTTGTTATATCATCCATAATTCTATTGTTTACTGCACGATCGAACACCTTATTTTTATTTGTGAATCATTTGAAAATGATCGATCGTAAATTGGGAATAAGACATAGAGATGGTTTGAAATTAGTGTTGTGTGTATTACTCTGTGCTACGCTCAGATTAAAGAAATTAATAATGACGACTACTTATGATGAATTGACACTCAATAAGTCGTTTGCTTACGCGTTACTCATACTACCAAAAATATTCGTTACCCTCACTCCAGTTTTGTTTTCTTTCGTCCTTTATTCTGCACATCTGCGCTTGCTGGAACTTAACAATCGTCTAAAATATAAAAAACGATGCAACATCGCTTTCTATCAGGATATGTATAAATCTATTTATGATGCCGTGATTACAATAACGAATGCATTTTGTTCCATTGTAAGTTATTTTTATTTATGAAATTTTCAACAAAAAACCTTTTTTTTAATAATGAATTTTGTTGCAGTATATTTTATCATTTGCAGTTGTATTAAGGATATTAATAGTAATTTATAGACAAATACTACTCCAGGTAGGTGTTTTGAACGGCAAAAATAAGCCAGTCCTCATTAATATATAAATAACCATATTCAAATCTACATAGTGCAATCCATCAATATAATATTATTGTCGAAGCTCTACAAAAACTTGAATTCTGAAATACTGTTTCATAAATCTTTTATACAGGGCGTTAGGTTTAACACCGTTATCCTTAATACCATCAAACGAGCCCGTCAAAATGAACAACTAAAACAAAAAATGCCGTCTTCATACCCATACAAATTGCTCGGATCAGCAATTTGTATGGGTATAAATACGGATTTTTTTAGTTCCCAGCATTGTTCTCATAGAAAAAGTTGTTCATTTTGACGGGCTCATTTGGGATAACGGTGTTAGACCTAACAACCTGTATTTTGCAGAGAATCGACCAATATTCAATAGTGTTCCTCGTAATAATGTTCTATAACCTCGTGATCCATCAGTTTCTGCCTCCAATGTTGGCTGCTTTGCTATCAAATGACTCGTCCGCAATTGAACTAACGTTACATAACAAGCTATTACTAACTTCAGGTGGGCTTTTTAGTTTTTTTTCAGTTTTTAGGACTTTTAATCCATACTAATATTATAAATGCAAAAGCGTGTCTGTCTGTTAGCTCTTCACGCCTGAACAGCTGAACCGATTATGCTGTTTCAATCCTGGAAAAATACATAGAATACCTACTTTTTAGCCATGAAAAATGTACGGTTCCCGCACAATAAACGAATTTTGGCACAACGGAGTTGCGGTCGTCTATCTAAGATTTGATTTAAATAATTTGTTTACTTTTCAGTTCCCCTGGAGTCATACAGGATCAAGCGATTCATGGCCTGCGTCCAAGACCGACCCTTCAAATTTCAGATACTTCTCGACTTCCCTCTGAACCCTAGTCTCGTCACGAGTGTTTTGAAATTTATGATCACATACGTGATTTTTGTGTTCCAACTTACAAATGTGTATTTGAATTAAAATATTGTTTATCATTAAATTACCTTATAAACCTTTCGTGACATTGAACGTCCTTTGTCTGGACCTTCAATAACACTAAAGGTTTTTAATTTAAACTACACCACCGCTTTATTTTTGCTTCGCTGACCTAACCTACTAATACTATTAATAGAAGAACCTGACTAGGAAACTTGGGGAATCTGTTAACTTTAAAAAGATAAAATATAATAATAATCAACATCGACCTAGCCATGTCAAATCATTTATAAGAGCACTAGCGACCCGCCCCAGCTTCGCACGGGTATAAAATAAATAGCCTATGCCAGTCACTAAAGAAATGATTAAAATCGATTCAGTAGTTTTTAATTACGTAATTTACGTTCATTACTACCCGTGGATCGCATTAGTCGGTACCGCCGCAAAAGCTACGTCCCGCAATTTTAGAATCTGTAAAATCTTCGAAAATATTAATTTAAATCATATGCTGAAAAGGGCTATCTATATTAAATCAATAATGTATTTGAAATATTTAATTGAATAAGGATTATTGCCATATTGGTTACAATCGCTTCGAAAATTAGCCTGACTAACAGAACTGACATAGATGATTTTTGACCCCAAAAAAGTACATAGGATGTCGTCAAGCGTACGATGAAGCAGTCTCTGGTCGCTAGCAAAAAGCTGGGAATAACATCACGTCCATTAACTTTCTCTTCAACAGTTTTTGACCATGATAATATGCACGGCTTCCCACGATAAACTAATTTTTCTACCAACAAAGTTTTGGAGAACATCTAGTCAACTGCTTTTACATGTATTTTAATCTGTAACCAAGATCTATGTCATATTATCATGTTCGCTAATGCAATCAAATGTTATCACTGCGGTTATAGTGGTCACTGGTTACACTGGTCAGTGGTCCTAATGAAGTGCAGCGCATAAATCACACGCGCCCATATATTACGACCGTATTGACAGGATAATATACGACCAATACATACTGTTGCTACTTGCTATAGTCAAGGATTGTTATAGCTGTTTATAAAACACTTGTGTTAAAAATATTACGACTATTAACCCAAATTTCACCAACGTCTGTTAGTGTTGACAGCTTGTTAAAATATCATGTCTTCTCTATTATTCATAAGAAAAACGAAGAGGTAGAGTGATACTAATTCAAGCGTTAACTTTAACAGTAATTGTTGGTGAAATAAGGGCTTAAGGTAAAAAAAAAAAAAAAAAACTAGGCCTTTGCATCCATTGTGGATGATTTATACGGTATTTTCAGAGCGAAGTAACCACTTAGGGCCACCAGGGCTTAAGGTAATAAAGGTAGAAATAGTATAGGTAACCTGCAGCAAGCTCTAAGAAAAAATTAAAGACAAAAGCGGCCAAATGCGAGTTGGACTCGAACATGAAGGGTTCCGCAGCAGCAATAAGGTTTATTTTTATGAAATTAAAAGGTTTTTGATTTAAGTATTTTTATATTTCATTCGAATTAATGAAATTTAGATTAAGGTTTACCATTTATGACGTATAAAAATAAAAGCGGCCAAGTGCGAGTTGGACTCGCCCATGGAGGGTTCCGCAGCAGCAATAAGGTTTATTTTTATGAAATTAAAATATTTTTGATTTATTTTTATATTTCAGTCGATTTAATGAAATTTAGATTAAGGTTTACTATTTATGACGTATAAAATAACTACTGGCTAGATCTCGTTCAAACCAATTTTCGTTGGTAGTTTTTATAGTAATCTACATCATATATTTTTTTTAGAATTATCATGCCTCTACTTTAGAAATTAGAGGGGGGGGACACACATTTTTCCACTTTGGAAGAGTCTCTCTCGCAAACTATTCAGGTTAGAAAAAAATGATATGAGAAACCTCAATATGATTTTTGGAGACCTATCCATAGATACCCCACACGCATAGGTTAGATGAAAAAAAATTTTTTTTGTTTCAGTTGTACCTATGGGGACCCCTAAATTTTTTTAATATTTTTTCCATTTTTGCATTAAAATCTTAATGCGGTTCACAGACTACATCTACTTACCAAGTTTCAATAGTATAGCTCTAATAGTTTCGGAGAAAAGTGGCTGTGACATACGGACGGACGGACAGACAGACAGACAGACAGACAGACAGACAGACAGACAGACAGACATGACGAATCTATAAGGATTCCGTTTTTTGCCATTTTGGCTACGGAACCCTAAAAATGAGAAAATTAGGTCGTAAATTCAGTGTGGATTAAAAAAATATAGTTTATACAACCCGCTGTTAATATAAGCACAATGAAACTTCAAGAAAAAAGTAAAATGTAAGTCTTCATAATTATTATCAGACGTATTATGTATGTATGTATTTAAATGGAAATAAGTGGGAGAAACGAAGAATACGTTCAATGATTGAAATAAGCATTAATGAACATCGTTACTGAAAAAAATCCAAATAACAATTATTGCATTCACACCTCAGAACAGATTCATACCAAGGAAGGCAGAAGGAAATTGAAAAAATCTAGCCGTTATAAAAAGTTTGCCAATCATAAATAAGGATCACTTAAACGGCCCTCACTAATAAAAAGGTGGGCAAACAGATAATCCTTTGGAGGGCTGGTTTTATGTCCTCCTTAACTGTTCAAATCCAAGATGGCGCTATAAACCTGGATTATATTCATAACAGATAAAATATTTTAATGTTTTGTTTTATTTGTTTATTCCTTAGTTATTGTTCTTAGGTTTTATTGTTTTGTTTTATAGTGAGCTGTAAAATTTTCGGCGCGTTCCGGGCTATTATTTTAAGCTTTAATTGTGGAATTCACTTAGGCCACATTTTAAATTGAATTATGAAATTATTTAATTAAAATCTGCTTGTTAATTATCTTTTATTATATTTATATATTTTCTTCTAAATGATTAATATTTTTTTATAAAATGCACCTGCATCTTTGACTGTTAAAATTACATAATATTAATAAATAATAATATTTGGTGGAAACCCAAAAGCAAAGCCTTGTAAATATTTTCTTCCATTATTTTTCATATTTTACTGAATTTACTTGAAATAAGTAAAAATAAATTTTAATATAAATTTTCGCGCTCGTATTCGTATCGTGTAAATTATGAATAATGTGAAGGCGTCACGTCGACGTCTGTTTGAAATTATATGAATTATTCAACGCTTTTCGAATAACACTCGAAACCAGAATAAGTTGAGCTCTGCATTCATTTATTTCATTTAAAGTTATTTGTCATAATATCATTCCTGTGAAAACAAGTGATTCATAGTTTGCTTAGTTGAATTAATTCTTATTTTAGGACATTAAAATAATTGAAATACCCAACAATTGACAGACTAAAAAGGGAAAAAAGAATTCTATTTTTAGGCCTTTAAAATTGTTTTAACGTAATAAAATATTTTATACGACGCGGACGTGGCGTTGTAATATTATAAGATTATCAAGAAATAAACAGTATCTCGAAATTATTTAAAAATGTTATTTAGCAAATGATATAATTCATTTTCAATCATTCAATGTAAAGTATAAATTGCAATAAAATATAATAATAATAATAATATTTATGGACGCTTCACACCACGTCAGTCTGGCCCCGTGCTAAGTACCTGAAGGACTTGTGTTACGGGTACCAGACAACGGAAATATATTTAATACTTTTATACTATACATATATTTAAGATTTTTATTATATAATACACGTATATAATACACATCAATGACAACTTTGAAAACTTTTTGTTCCGTCGGCGGGATTCGAACCCGCGACCCCCGGCTTGAGCTACCAATAGCCCACCAACTGAGCCACGGAGGTTTGGATTTTTTTTTTGTTCAATATGTTTATATTATTATACTTTAGGCAGGCCTGTCCCACTCGCGTGTGTAGGCATCGAACTGTAAGTACCCCCCGAGAGGGGCATATCATAAGGGACTCACAAGCGAGCGGTGACGCACGCGCAAGATTTTTCGTCGCGTATCGACTGTTACATACTGATCATAGAGGAATTTAATTCATGATACTGATTTAGTCGATGTGGCAAAATTGTTACAAATCTTATAAAATGAACAATTGAAAAAGGCCAATGAAATATGTATTTGAATAAGGTATTTAAATACAAAAAGTAGACAAAAACTATACAAACATAGCAAATAAAGCAATTTCATACAAAAATACACAAACTACACAGAAATAAACACAAGTTACTATGTTTAAATTGTAAAAGTTTCCTGCACTATAATCGAATATAAAACTACTATAAAATATAGGTTGGATTACTAAAATTTTATACTACTATAAAAAGGTTTGCTACTCGTACCAATAGTATAATTAAAAATATTATTTGGTTTTTTAAAAGGCGAAAACCTTGATTTCGTAAGAAAAGGTACGCGTTATGCGATAGAACGAAAGCAGAGATGTAGGTAAATAATATAATTGTAGGCACCTAGCACTGCGCGGTCGGAATTTGAACTTTATAGTATCGTAGCACGAGTCGTTATTTCATTAAACGGGTTTCGCTAGTGGGAATTCTGTAGGTACTACTAATATATATTCTGTGCTTTAGGTCCGAAAATAAAATGTTTATTTTAATATCAGAAGTATTAAAAACAATATAAACTTAATTTAGAAAGTATCAACACTAAAAAAATGTACAAGATGATATTCTGTTCGAAAAGAAATGAAAACAAACTATTTTTGTTTACTAAATTACTATGTAATCAGAGAAGACCTACATTGTCAAAAAGGCGTTGAGTCTCCCAGAAGCTGAAAGGACTAGAGCAGTATAACCAAAGCACTAGCTGTCAATAAATTGCCATCGACATCCCAAGTTAGAATTCTTGGCGCAAATGTACTAGGAGAGCCGACCCTACGTAAAGTGGGAAAGAGCTAAGAAGAAGAAGAAGAAATGACTATGTAATCTATACAATCCGAATTCTCATTGGTTTATCAACCAAGGCTCATCTTATACTGGTCAACCACAGTATGATAAATCCGCCATCATTACCCTGGTCTACATTTGTATCATAATAGCGACATCAATCTCTTTCGGATTACACTGACACTTTCCACATCAGCGGACGATTTTTTTTAACACGAAAATAAATATGATACATGGTATAAGATTGATCGAAAATTGGCTTGAATTTGTGATTCTTGTGTTTTGGTATTTTTGTTTCTTTTTTCTTTTCGAGTTTTTTAGATAGAATTTATACCAGGCTGCTTATGAGATTTTATCTTTACAATAAAAAGTTTTAATAGCGTTATTGTATATTGGTTAGTTTAAGTATTTTTCATTAGACAACCAAGGATAGAAAACAAATCTGCTTTTCAAAGCGTCAACCCGTAAGTTCATTTGATAGCCTTCTACTGTCTCTTCACAAGCTATAATATTGGGCCATGACAAAACCTTTCATCAGGCGATTTGCTTGTTCATTTACAATTTTATTTAAAGTACAGAAGAAAAGTAATATTTTATTCCCATCTGTGAAAATATTATAAAATATATACCTCTATACAATTAATATTATATGAGCGACGTTTTTCTAAATTTACATAAACAATTTTGCTTCAAACATAAGAGCAAAATATTTTTAGGTGAAAATTTTAAAATTATTCCGGAAGTTTTCTGAATTAGCTCTAGTCATGACGAGTTCCCGAGGCGCGATTTAAACAAAACTAGTTCTGGAGCTGACTCCGCTCGTAAATTATGTATTCAAGTTATAAAACCCGGCGAATGGCTGAGATTCCACTGATCCTGCGTGTTTTAATGGCGCTGAGCGAAACTGGCGACGGACACACAGACGGGAAGGACTTTTGGGAAACAAGGCCTTTGCATCCGTTGTAGATAATCTTCTTTCTTATATATAAAAATGGATTTTCAAATGTGTTAGTCGCGCTAAAACTCGAAAACGACTGAACGGATTGGGCTGATTTTGGTCGTAGATGTTCAGGGAAGGTTTTAAAGTGACACGAAGTTCACCGGGACAGCTAGTCTTCTTCTTATATGTATACAACGTGAAATTTTAGTGGTTGTTTTCCCGCAGCAGGGCGATTTACCTATAGTAGTACTATCGAATCGTGCAAGTTAGTTTTTGAAAATACAAAATATTTTGTATGACGTACTATGGCAACTTTATGCCGATAGGCGCGAGCGGCTATGGACCCGGCCGATTTTTTTTCATGATTTGAACAAAAAAAACTTCACAAATCTATTGTACTACTAAGATAGAACCATTTTACTGCGGGAAAACAACCACTAAAATTTCACGTTGTATAAAAATGGATTTTCAAATGTGTAAGTCACGCTACAACTCGAAAACGGCTGAACCGATTGGGCTGATTTTAGTCTTAAAATATTTGTAGAAGTCCAGGGAAGGTTTTAAAGTGACACGAAGTTCACCGGGACAGCTAGTCAAATATATAAAATTCTCGTGTCACAGTGTGTGTGCGCAAACGGCTCAAACGATTTTAATAAAATTTTGTATGTACATTAGTTAGGCCTGAGAATAGGTTTTATCTACTTTTTATATTGATACTAGAAATAATCAAATAACTTATAATATGGCAAAACAACGTATGCTAGAAAAAAATTTAGATTTTTTCGGGATAAAAACTAAAACCGTGGACTCCAATTATCACCATACCAAAATTCATCGAAACCGGCGGTTTAAGTGTGAAGATTAAGTGTGAAGAAGGCAGTCAGAGAGACGGACAGAAAGACACTCTTTCGCATTTATAATATTTTTTAAGGCTATTACAAACAATATAAAAATGTCCTTTCCGTCTGTATGTCACAGTGTCAATGGCATATTCACCGTTGTGAGATCTCCTCATGAATTTTTCCCACTTTAGAGAAATCAGATTGGTCCCATGAAGACGGGACTAAGTTTGATATATCCGAGTCCGTATAAGCTTCATCATCCGTATTTTACATCAACTTCGGAAATTTGTGTATGAATATTTTATAAACTTCTGAAAGTTTGAATGTTTGAAGCTGAACTAGATTTTACGAAAATATGGATACAGAAATATCTTTTCTAAAATTGTTTTATAATTTCTTAACTATTTATTATCATTTCTCTTAGGAAAATAACTGTATGATAATAAAATAATAAAACCGACTTCAAAATTGTATGTAATTGAGAATTAAAACTTCCTATCTCCAAAACTACTGAACCGATTTTGATGAAACTTGCACTATTCCATAAGTTGAACAATACCTAGTACAACAAAAAAGAATGAATGAATATATATATGAAGAGTTCCTGAGATATGCGAACACAAACATTTGGCACATTGTTCAGACGCTCATATAGACTAACATATTATCTTCGAAAATTGGGCAGTTCTGAAAATATTACATACATACGCGTCAAATTGATAACCCCCTTTTTTTGAAGTCAGTTAAAAAATACACACCCTGCATAAAATACTGTCTGTCTGTAATATTTACGAGTTTTTAGAAAAAAATATTTTTCTAGTATCTTCCATATAATATGTCTAGCATTTAGAAAAAAATCAAGTTTGGATGAATTGCTCAGCAACAAAGTTATAGGCAATAATGAATTATTAATAATAATTATATTATGTTACCACCATACAATGTCATTAAAATATATTCTATTTTTAATATCCATACGTTAAGGTATACGGTAAAACTAGCTAAATCAAGCAGTACAATATGATTGAATAACATTTAATCCGGAAATCAGTAGGGATTTAAATATTATGTTGATTCAAGATGTTAGTGTTAGCCAAACATGGTAGCCATTAATACATACAATATGCCATCCAATAATCTAAACTAATCATTAATATCTAATGGGATCATAGTTAAATACAATTACATAAAGCTATATTGAGTCAATAACAAACTGTTGATTAACTTAATACTAGGTTTAGCCCGCTCAACTGCGTTGTGCAAAAGTATATTATTTCTCACACAGGATACTTTTATTCAGAATAAAAAAGTATCTTGAATGTCTTTTCCGGTAACTCAAAGTACTTTCATAGAAAATTTCATAAAAATCGGTTCAGTGGTTTAAGCATTACGAGGTAACAGACAGACACACTTCTGCTTTTATAATATTAGTATGGATTTTTGGAAATTTTAATAAGTATGTAATTTTTTAATTACATTAACTCCTAAGTTAAATTACGGAGTTAGGCGGACTTGCGTAGATCTGGGTTAAAAGTTAACTCTAAAAACATCATGTCATCTGTATCACTCACTTACAGATGACATGATGTTTAACTCAGAGTTAACTTTAACTCAGATCTGCGCAAGTGGGCCTAATAAGGGAGTTAAATTATGGCAGACCAAATTATGCCAAGAATAAGCTATTTCAAATAAGAGATGTTGAGGGCCAAAACTAGTATTCCTAAATAGGTAGGTACAAAAACAAGAAATAGGTACAATTTTATTATTAAATAAAGATACACCTTACCCATTACGCAACACAGTCCTTGATATTCACGTTTTATAACAATATTTACAGTCCCAAAAAGAAAATTAAGTTTTACAGTTAACGACATAATATCGTAGGACAGAATATCTTGCCAAAAAATAAGTTTTACAACTAGCGACAACTCGTAAATATAATAATCTTACGAGGTGTTATGTCGTGTGTAAGAGAAATTAAAAATTAGGCTGGTGGCGGTTCTACGTTTGAACCTCACTCCTGTTTTGCGTACCCAAACTAAATAAAAATTAACCACAGAAAATATCAAAATCTACTTTCGGAAGGCTGAAAAGTAATTTAAAATCATACAATCGTTGAACGATATAAAACGATGTCGTAACGATTAAAACCACTGAGTTTCCTCCACACACAAGTTTACGTTGTATCATTTTAATGTAATTAACGACACACATTTCGGTCTAAAATAACATTACTTAATTTCCTTGCTTAAATAACTTTTTCTACTGCATACTTCGTCTTTCTCTATTTGAAGTTTGTCATCCACCATGAAGCCCCTTTATTTCATTCGTTCGTCTACTGTTTCAAAAACCTTATTTTTATTTTTTCTTCTACTACAATTCATTTTGTCCCTAGATTTCGGTTTCGTTAGGAGAAAATCTTCTAAAATCAGAGTGGCTGTTAGATTTTTAACTGTGATCCAATCTTTGTGTCTAATATCGTTCTGCTTGTACGATTTGTTTATCGATTTCAGCAAGTTCCATGCTATGTCTTACGTGTATTTTGTCACTCAGTACCTAATCATGGTTTCTATTTTCTTCTTCCACGACAAGAACAACAGTTTTTGCTCCTTTTTGGAAAACTTGAACTACATAGACGCCGAGATGAAGGCGTCTTCTAGATTCTATCAGATCGATTTGAAGATAATCTTCATTATTTCCTTTATGCTCATATCGAAATTCTGTATTTGCGTCTGTCTTTGCTTGTTTTATTTCCCATTTAGCTGTCACGGCGGCAGTACTAGCGGTATGCTCTTATTTTTATGTGCTTTCAGCATTAACGTGCCGCTTTTATTATATTCCTTTACGTTTTATGCCTCCTACTGTCGATTGAAAACGCTGAGAAATTTCCTTCAGGAATACAACTGCTCGTACATTCATGGTGCTTTCATTTATAAATTTATTGTTGATTCCACGGAAATCGCTAAAAAGGTTTTTGATTATGTGGTGAGTAATTTTTATCACATCTTTAATTTATAATTTATGGTTTAATGAGGTTAAAGTGACTTCTTAAAATAGTAACCTATTTTATTTTAAAATTAGTAGCGTTATTTTAAATATGGGATAGAAAAAGCTTAAAAAAGTTTCGAGCTTTATTTTGACAAAAATTTAACAGGCGCTACATATTGCTTTCATTAATCTTGTATGACTTTTACGCTTAAAATGTTGTAATTTTCAAACATTTGTTTTTCAGATTATTGTCGCGTTGCTGTTTAGAATACCGGAGATGTTAGGGATAATCTTCATAACAATTAAACATATCAAGTTTGCATTGGTAAGTTAAAAATGATTATTTTAATGTTTATGACATGAAAACCCTAAAAATATAAACTCTACTTCAGAAGTTGCCTACAGCACTTGGTCGCCAATTTTTCATGTTAGTTATTTTTTTCTAATAAACAGTTTTTTTTTATTTTTTTACAGATAGAAGCCAGTGAATTCGCCCTAGTCTACGTTTTAGTAGTATTCTACATAGTGGTTATGCTGTCTCCTGCTATAGTAGCCAACATGCTATGCAATGAGGCTGCTAAACTAAGATTGCTTTTGCACGACATGACTCTTAGTGATCGAGGTATTCATACCTACTAAGTACTAGTATAATTATAAATTATTGTGTCTGACTGTCTGTCTCTTTACGATTAAATAACTTAAATATGATTTAAATGTATATAAATGTACTTTAAGTCATAGAAAAAGATAAAAGATAGTTTATATTTAATATTTATTGTAACAATGTACGATTGTTGTGCGACAAAAAATTCTGTTTCCAATTTTCCAATTTGCAGAGCTTAATGTGATTTGGTGGCGCACAATGCCGAAGTATACCAATACATAATTGGAACGTGAATTTGTTTTTTTTGGTGAAAGTGCCTGATTGTTGAAGCGTTGCTGTAGTTGAAACATACGTTGACCATTATGCCGGAAAAATGCGCTCTAGTGCTGCAACTAGAAAACATAATATTATGCTACAAACCCGTGAACGCCGTACATTTTTCATTTTTTCCAACGCAGAGGCAAAAAGCAATGGGTCGCAACCCTTATCACCTCACCGCGTACTAACTGTACTGCTGGGAAATGTCGACATAGTGCTCAGAGTTCTTTTTAGACATAGTAACAGCCTTCTAAGTGATATTCACGTTTGTTCATTTCACCTGTTAATTTTCTTTATGGGCTTGTAGTTTAACAGAGTCTGGTTCAGCAAGTTGCCAGTTACCACATATATTTTTGGAACGAAGTTCGTTATGACGTGTTCGGCGTTGCGAAAGGAGGCTAGACAGAACGATATTTGACCTTGACACTTTTTATTAGTACCTGCAAATTAGGGGCAGAGGGCGTTGATAGTATATTATTTGTTACTATTCCTGGGCGTCAATAGACGGCGTTTTTTAATAAGTTTTTGAGTGTTTAATATGTATACAGGTTTTTTTGTTATAAAAAATAACTTCGTTCTCAAGTTCGCTCTCAAGTTTTTTTATTTTCAGGTGCTGAGAACGACATCCGTATATTCATCCACTACATCGAAGCAAGACCCTTCAAGTATTTACTGTTCCAAGTGATACCCCTAAATACAAAACTACCTTTGATTCTGATCAACATTTCTGTTACGTACCTGATAGTGGTGTTGCAACTATCTCATGTTTATTAATAGAATAGAAAGAGATAGAAATTGTGTAAATGAAGCGCGTTTTTGTCCTTTAAAATTTAGTTAGTTAAAGTAAATTTAGTTAAAGTTCTATTGGAAAAACATTTTTATATTTTATGCTTGACATTTTTTAAAATATTATGTTTTATAATTTGTATGTCTATAAGTACGTTACTTTATTAGAAAACTCATTATTATACGGTAAAACAATTACTTAACATGAAAAACAAGTAAGTAATTGATTTTCAATAAACTATTCAATTATACAAATGGCTTGTAGAAACTTCCGACACTTGAACCAAATAGTTTGCTAGTAGTACTAGTAGTAATAATATAGCATAAAGTAGCTGCAGTGGTACCACAAAAAAAATGATAAGTGCAGCGCCAAAAATAAAATTTATTAGTCAGCTACAAAATGAGAAACCATATTCATCTCTTCTTCGTTATTTCTTTCTGTTTGTCTACTATACTATGTCTTTAGATTTTGGTTTCATGGAAAAAATGTCTTACAAAACTAAGTTTTCTTACTACATATTTACTGTTGTAAAACTACTTTTGATTGTATGGGTTCCTGTGTACTATTTGTTGTATGATTCTCTCGATATAAATTTTTTTAATGCAATAATATTTCTTTATTACTGTTTTCAGTACGTATTAAATGTAATTATTTTGATATTGTATAAGAAAATTAATACCTTTGGTTCCTTTCTGAAGAATGTTCATTTATTTGAGAAAGAAATTATTGTGTTTAAGCCATGCGTTATAGATTGCAGAATAATTTTGTACGTGACGATATCGTTTCTGTTAAATATTATTATCTTTTATTGCTCGTATTTAAATTACATTGAATTAAAATTTTCCTTTGGATTGTTTTTTTTGTTATGTTTATGTGTCTCCATTATAAATGTTCCGCTAATTGTTTACTTCTTTTTGTTTTACGGAGCATTCGTTTGTTTGAAAAATTTAAGGCATCATATCAGGGAGAATTCCAAGTATGTCACCTGCCATCTTTTGTATAAGTTTTTGATCGATTCTACTGAAGCGGCAAAACGAATTTTCGATGGTGTGGTAAGTACAAGACTTTTTATATTATTATTACTTCAGTAATTTGCAGTGTTCATTAAAATATAATTATTGTTAGTTCATACTTCCATATCCAATATTCTTCATACTAATAATATTATTATAAATGCGAAAGTGTCTGTCCGTCTGTTATCTCTTCACGCCCAAACCACTGAACCGATTTTACTGAAACTTGGTATGAGCTTTGAGCCCCGGGAAAAGATATAACATATTTTTATCCCGGAAAAATGTACGGATCCCAACTCGATAAACGAATTTTGGCGCAACGGAGTTGCGGGCGTCATCTAGTATTTAAATATTTTTATTTCTTACAGTTCATCATTGCGGTAATGTTTAAAATACCAGAGATGATATACGGCGCTTTTTCGTCTATCAGAGAAATCAAAAATCAAACCGTAAGATGTTTCAATTTTTATTATTCATAGTCTATAACTAATATCACGCGGTTCGGGCAAAGTCGCGGCAGTAAAGGCCTGTATTCACTTTGATTAGTTACTTTCTCCTGATTACTAATCACCTGCGCTAATCACTTGCACTCGCACTAATCAAAGTGAATACAGGCCTTTACTACCGCGACTTCACCCGGACCGCGTGAAATTAGTTATTATTTAGTGGATCATAAGTGAAACGCGTATGTGAAATTTTATGTTTCTAGTTTTAAGTGTTTAGAGTTGAGACCCTGTTAGATAAACAATCGGCTTATTTATAGGTGATCAGCATAATATTACAAATTCAAACAGGGTTTTATGTTTTTTAATATACGGATTACAGATTCATATTTATCATTATACATGGACATCATTATTCATTAACACAAAACATTATTATATTTATAATATTTTTTTGTTAAAGTTTTATTTCATTTATTTGCAGAATACTAATTTTTGGTGTCTGGGACTTTTCACTAGAGATTATTTCCTTTTACTCAAACAAAGCCTATTGATTAATTAACTTCTGCCGAATCTATTGATCTGCAAATTCGTAAGTATTTGCAATTTGCAGATCAATAGATTCGGCAGAATTAGTATTACTAGCGATGGCCCAATAGCTATGTCCACATTGTGCCCTTTCATCTTCAATTTTCAGAAAAGATTCTGAAAATTGAAGATGAAAGGGCAAAAAAATTCATTCACCCACGTTTCCGCATTTTTCGTCAAAAGGGCTACAAAGTTTTGCGCTCGCATATTCATATAATGTAGATAAATGCGAAAGTGTTTCTGTCTGTCTGTTACCTCTTCACGGCTAAAGCACTGCACCGATTTGACGAATGTCATCACTCATCATGGTATGCGATTACTTTGAGTCCCAGGAAAGGACATCTAGGATACTTTTTATCTAGGAAAAAGTACGGTTTCCACGCAATAAATCTAATATAGTTATTAATATTTTCAGGTATTTCCAAAATTTTTGATACTCTCGTACATATCCTTCGCTCACTACATGGTGTTGACTTTCTCCCCGGCTATCATGGCGACCATGGTTGCTTCGGAGGCGAAGAAAATCAAAATAATGTTATTAGACGCGCTTATAGGAAACGGTAAGGTAAACAGATTTCAGAGGCAGTTGATGGACCTATGTTAATTGGTCGCATTATGTCAATTCAATGCTAGCTCGTAGCTGTGGTATGGAGGCTGGGTTTGACATAACGCGACCAAACGCAGGCCCGCCATCTGCCTACGAATCAACTTCTCTGATGGTACAAGACAAATATTAGGGTGCGTTTCCACTGATGCGGAGCGGGGCGGAGAGGAGCTTAGCGGTGCCGAATTGACCAATCACCATGCTCGAAATCTTCGCTCCTCTTCAATGGAACAGCACGATTGGTCAATTCGGGCACCGCTAAGCTCCTCTCCACCCCGTCACGCGTCAGTGGAAACGCACCCTTATAGCCCGTTCGTGATCATCTGTATATTTTATCTGTGGTTGTGTAGAGTAGTTAAGATATATCTGTACTATATAATACTAAACTATATTAATTACTATAAATGAAAAACAGTACGTTGTCTCTTCACGCCCTAACCTATGAAATTCAGTAGTTTAGGACTTATAGTATCTCCATACAAAATTTCAGCTAAACTGAACGTTGTATGGAGATAATTTAAGTCCCGGGAATGGGTCATAGGACACATTTTATTTACGGAAAAATGTTCAGCTACTGTGCTATAAACGAATTTTGGGGTCCTTCCCGTTTCGTACCACATATGTTTCATACCGCGGTATGAAACAACGAAGTACTGTTTTTGAATTGCCTGTTTCATACCGGCGTCCGAAACAGCGAAGACCTTTTTTGAATTAGTCGATTCGTACCGCAGCGCAGATTTTATTACAGTCAAGCTCAAAACATCTATACATCTATACATATTTTATAAATTATAAAATTATTAATTATAAATTATTTTATTATTTTTATTTATTATTATTTTATTTTATTTAATTATTTAAATAATATAATTATTCAAATTCATCCCAGGGAAACCAAAAATTTGGGCAATTTATTGATGGTATACGAAAAACCTATAGTTAGTTATTGTGCACTATTAAAAAAACCTTGTGTTGTAAAAATTTCAAAAAGATCAACTCAAGCAATTGAAATTAATCAAAGAATACATAACATCATCCATGAATTATTAGTTGGTGAAATAACCATAGGCCATTGCGTACAAAAATTAAGGATATAATAATAATAGTAAGGATTATATACACTTTTTTTAAATTTTTCTACTTTTTTGTTCCTGTTGATTTTAATTTTACGACTTTAATTTTAACAATTAGGTATGTAGTTTTAAGTATTTGTAAACGTACATTTTTATTCTTTTTGATAATTTAAAATTTTACGACTGTGATTTCATACAATTATAATATAGTGTTAGGTTCTTCTTCTTCTTCTTTTTTAATGGCTAGCTCGGTGAGTTGCCAACGTCAGAGTGGCTTTAGAATGACTTTGCTCTATATTGTAGGTCGGGTAAAGCAACAAGGGTACAGTTATAAATTATATATTTTACAAATTGATTTACCTAAAACAAAAACAAATGTTAGTAAAGACATCACAATCTAATATTGTTATCACGAATATATGTACACAAAATCTCTATAAAAGGAGTATTTACATAACTTAAAACCGATTTAAAATTGATAGGGCGTGGAATGGATTTGGGAAGATAATCATACAGGGACGATTGGTTTCTAGGACAACAAAAGAAAATGTAATCTAAGGTGCCCTCATCTAAACCACACTCACAGAGAGAATTATCCTTGACCCTAATTTTGGCGAGGAACACTGGTGAACAGCAATGTCCAAGCCTAGCACGACAAATAGTCGAGCATACTGGTTTACTACATTTTAAGTATTTAAAAAACCATGGTCTAACAGGTACACTACCCTGAATATCAAAGTAGTGTTTTCCTTTAGTGTTACTTATACTGGTCCATTCTGTATTCCAACTACTAGAAAGGTGAAATTTTGCTACTGGAATTAAGTCATGGCAATAGAGTTGGTAATGACTCAGTCCACCTGATGTTATGGCGGCTTTGGCATAAGCGTCCACACTCTCATTGCCTGTGATTAGTGTTAGGTTAATTTTAAAGTTTTATGTGTAATTTAAATCAAACTGTGATTTTAGTGTTAGAAATCTTATAATATCTATATTTTTTGATTTTGAAATTTATTTATACAAAATATTTTTTTATTTCTTCTTGTTACCACTTTTCTATACGCCAGTATATACAACGCGAAATTTTAGTGGTTGTTTTCCCGCAGCAGAACGATTTACCTATAGTAGTACTATCGAACCATGCGTTATTTTTTGAAAATAAAAAATATTTTGTATGACGTACTATGGAAACTTTATGCCGATAGGCGCGAGTTACTATGGACCCGAACGAATTTTTTTTTTGATTTGAACAAAAAAAACTTTACAAATCTATTGTACTTCTAAGATAGTATCATTTTACTGCGGGAAAACAACCATTAAAATTTCACACTGTATAAGTGATTAGACTAAAAATATTTAATAAAATTCGTGGTACGAATCAACCCATACCAAAAAAGAATTAGTCATTTCATACCACTCCAAACACCACGGTATGAAACAGGCAATTCAAAAACAGTACTTTTCATACCGCGGTATGAAAAATATGTGGTATGAAACGGGAAGAACCCGAATTTTGATGCAATGGAATTGCGGTCTTCTACCTAAGTAACAAGTATTTTTACCTTTACCTTCTTGTGTTACTTAATATGTTACATATTCAATATTTAATTATTCTTTTTACAGATAAAGACTCTGAAGATATACACAAGTTCATCGCATACATAGAGGCGAGGCCTTTCCAGTTCAAAATCTATGACACCATACCCTTCGACTCCAGGTTTCCCCTACTGACTGCCAACCTGTGTATAACCTACCTCATTGTTATACTACAACTGTCTCATTTATACTAGCAACCATGGAAACTGCACTTTTGAAGAGAGTAGCATATACAACAACTAAAACAAATATCAGAGCCTACCACCATGCCAAATTTCATCAAAATTCGTTCAGTTTTGCGTGTAGCAGGTACAAAATCACACCGGCAAAGTTAAGCTTTCAAATAGTGTTGTTGTTGTCAGCAGCTCTTTTGAAACTGTGTATAATATTTATGGGATAAAATAGCAATAATCACATACATGTGATAATTTAGAGCTACTGCGCTAAATTTAATTAAAATATGTTTAGTTGTTGCATAATGAAATAAGAAAACACACTCACAGATGGATATGGTTACTTAATAATACGTTGATATGTTGTATGATGTATCATCGCAAAAATTGATTCCTAGGCAGTTGACGGACCTACGTCATGTGGTCGGCTTATGTCAATTCAATGTTAGCTGTTGGTCGGTCGGCTGGGTTTGATGTAACGCGACCAAATTACTTAGATCCGCCATCTGTCTAGAAATCAGCTTCTCTGATAGTACATAATGTAGTAAAAATATTAATTAATTAAAGACGCAAGTGGAAGAACCAGATAACTTACATTTCATAACATAAATTTTTTTCCTTATAGTTTAAACAGACTTTGCAATTTATCTACTTTATCATCCAGCTAAGATTTAGATATCAAAATCATATTTTTCTCATTTCAAATCATGTTCCCGGGTCTAAAACCTCCATATATGCAAAAAAACGGCAAATTTTTTTTACTGTTACTTACCTGCTTCTTCCACTCACGTCTATGCATATTAATAATTCAATTTTGAATAATAATTTTGAATAATTCAAACACTTTGAAAATATCACCTCGCATACCATGTAACATTTAACAGAAATTTTCAGATACAATCGAATAAAACATTTTATTATTTTAAATAGATCTATCAATAAAATGCATTAAATTATCGGAAACTTTTTCTTTTACTTTAATTTCTCTGAAAATATTGTGCGGTAGAAACAAAACACACGAATTAATGTTAGTTCAGAGGTAGAACGATCTTAGTATGATTCTGTGATATTAATATTTATATATTGCCACTATCATAATACTCGTAAAACACAGATTTGTTTGTACATAACTACTGTATATTTGGAAAAACTAAACATTCCCTTTTAAAAGTGTTTAAATACGGTCAAAACGCTTTTTATGTAAAAACTAACATATTTTTAATGAACACCAAAATAACATGAACATAGAAACTCAATCACCCTAACGAACTTTTACTCTACTAATAAAGATATTAACAATATTTTAAATATTTTATGAAGTTATGAAATAATTGTTACAAGCAAAAAAAAAAACGCTTTTATTTTAATGACATACATAAATTTGAGCTTTTAAAAAGCAATCTACTTCAAAGCAGATTACTAATAAAAGAATATCTTAATTTGAATTTTAGTTACTTTGGACAGAGTTGTTCAGAATTTGAAATAGTACACACCTAATTGAAAAAGAAAAAAAATGAAGTTCTATACCACTACTTCCAAAGTTCATCGTTTGAAATTAAAAAATACTTTCATCGAACGAGTACCAGAGTCGAAGCCTATAACAAAAACTATGAAAGTCTTTTTTGCGATTATTCTGGCTGTATTCCAAATGGATTTTGGATTTTTTTATGGAAGAAAAAGAAATATTGTAATGATACAGAAGTTAGTTATTTTTACTGTGGCAACACTATTTTGTGCTTACTGTACCACAAAATCAGTGTCTCTCAACCTTGGTTCTTTCGGACTGACGTATCGAATAAAATCGGTACTACAACACTATTCTTACATAGTTATTCTTCTGTTCACACCCGAAATTAAATTTCGTAGATTTCTCGAAAAACTGCATGAAATCGATTTGAAAATCGAAATCAGAAGCGAAAAAATTCATTTGGACTATAAAATTATTTTATTCTCCTTTATTTCTTCTGTCACCTGCATTACTCTGTTCAAAATGAATTTGGATCATTTCAATAGTAACAATCAGGATATGACATTGGAACTACCATTTGCGCTCATGTACGTAGCTTCTGACTTGCCTCTTATAATTCAGTTCATTATATTTTCTTCGATTTATTTTCGTATTAAGAAGTTGAAGAAGTTTTTAAAGAGCAAGATTTTCTTCGAGGACAACGTGATCGGTGACAAGAATATTATCGTGCACTCCCACCGCATCTATATGTCCCTGGTGGATCTTACTGAGAGCATCAAGAGAACATACGACTACATCGTAAGTAATCCATAATTGTATGAATTCGGAAGTGTGTCTGTCTGTCTTTTACATCTTCAAGTCCAAACCGCTTAACCGATTGCTAAAATTTGTTATGGAGATTCTTTGAGTCTCGGGAAAGGACATAGGATATTTTTCTTTCCGGAAAAAAGTATGGTTCCCGCGCGATAAACGAATTTGGCGCAAAGAGTTGCGAGCGTCATCTAGTATATTATAACATACCAAAAAGTAAAAGGACTTTTGATGCTAAGCTCGTGTAAAAGGACTTTTGACGAATAAACCATTTAGAACTTTACTACATTAAATTGACAGTCTTGCAATTATACAGTGTGAAATTTTAATGGTTGTTTTCCCGCAGTAAAATGATTCTATTTTAGTAGTACAATAGACTTGTAAAGTTTTTTTGTTCAAATCAAAAAAAAAAAAAAATCGGTCGGGTCCATGGTAACTCGCGCCTATCGGCATAAAGATTCCATAGTACGTCATACAAAATATTTTTTATTTTCAAAAAATAACATGCATGTGTGGGAATAATGCGTGGAGGCCCAAAGGAAGATCTTCCGACCGAGCGAGGTGTTATGCTCGGTCAGGCCGGAGCCCACTTGACACATTTCAGCTGTCGTATATATACCGCCGCGCTCAGAAAACTTTGATAGCGCGATGCAGGAATGTTAGGCGAATGTGGGTACCGCCACATCACTCCCCCCCGAAGACCGGAGGTCGAATCTTGAAGTCTTGTCGCTTGAGTCGCCAGTGCCAGTGAGTTCCAGTGAGTCGGAACTGTTGCAGTGAGTCCCAGTGAGTCGGAACTGTAAGCTGCTGCACGGGATCCAGTGAGTCGGATAGCTGCCGTGCGGGGCCGATGCTACGTGCTGACCAGGAGAGATGTGCTCTGCTTGCTGACCGGTCGGTGTAGTGAGAAAGCCCGATGATGCCGATGCGGAGTCGCCCAGGCCGCGGTACATTGCGGCTAGTGGACGATGTAACCGATGAGGCGATGCTGGCTGGCGCGGTGCGGAGGGGCGGGGAGCGATGATGATGAAGGAGGCGTGTTCTGTCGGGGTCACCAATGTGGGGTATAAGTGGTACCGCCACACATGGTTCGATAGCACTACTATAGGTAAATCGTTCTGCTGCGGGAAAACAACCACTAAAATTTCACGTTGTAGTTTGTTCGTTTTAAGATGATATGGGTGACAGTTCTCATATTCCTTGCTACGGATTTTTTTTACAAGAAAACAAAAAAAATCTAAATGTAATAAATTATATTCCATCTACAAAAACAAATGTTTCCTATAATCGTAAATGAATAAAAATGAAAAGTTGCTAAATGCTAACTTATTAATATAAAATTATAAGTTATTACCTATCAGTGAAATAGGAGTATGAAATTATTGAATTACGAAAATATTTGAAAAATGTCAGATGCATGAAACGGAACTTATGCCGATAGAGATTGACACTGTTGAATCGAAATCAAATCGATAAAAAGGGCGGCCATCTTAAATCGCCGGCGCCACCTCTGAAACGTTAGTACGAAATCGATAATTTTGATTGCAATTCCTTTACGAAGTGATTCGATATTTTTAAATAATCGATTAATTTTTTAGGTAACTTCACTACTATTGTCAATTATTATGTGATTATTTCAACGTCCTTGGTGTCACCCATATTATCATCTTACTAGTTGACCCGGCAAACGTTGTTTTGCCATTTAAAGTATTTCTACTTCATCAGTTGGTACAAAATCTTACCCCCTCTTTTGTCCCCTAAGAGGGGTGGGGGGGGGGGAATTGTGAACACCTGATGTTAAGTTGGAAAATACAGTTAATAATATGAAGTAAGTCCATTAAAGAAAAAAATTGATACAAAATCTGACCCCCTTTTTGGTCCCTTTAGAGGGGGGGGGGAGTTTATACACCAGATGTTGAGTTGGAAGAAGATAAAGATAAATATATCTGCGAAAACCGTATGCAAATCGGATCAGTAGTTTTCGTGTTAAAGAAAAAAGTTTGATACAAAATCTGACCCCTCTTTTGTCCCCTTAGAGGGGTGAGGGGAAATTTTTTTATACACCAAACGTTAAGTTGGAAGAAGACAAATATATCGAAAACCGCTTTCAAATCGGATCAGTAGTTTTCGTGTGATAGTGGAACAAGCATACAGACAGACAGACAGACAGACAGACAGACAGACAGACATACATACAAAAAACTGACCACATTTTTGGCTTCTATAGCGATCTACTGACACCCCCCGCTTATTAATTTTTGAATATCTTTAATGTACAGAATTCAAATTTCTACAGTTTTATTACATGTATAGATAACGCACAAACTATAGCTGTTTTGAGCTGCTTATTCTATTATTTATTAAATAAATAATAATAAATGAAGCCTGTATTTACTGACTATAATCATTATAATCATAAAATTTTATAGAAAACAAGAAAAATATAATATTTAGGGTTGTCAAAACATGTGTTTAACTATTGACAATGTTTTTAACCGACTTCATAAAAAGAAGGTTATTCTTGATAAAAGGAAGTGTGGGAGGTCTATGTCGAATATAGACCTCCCGCACTTCCTTTTATTTGTCCCTGTCCCTGGCAGTTATACTGGGCAATTTTTAATTGCTGTACGTCAATAATTGTGAACTGACCCTAATTTTTGTTTGTTTGCAGTTTCTGATGTCCTTATTAATGAACGTTCCAAACATACTGTTCGTGATTTATGCTGCTCTTAAGGAAATTAAATCCAATTCGGTATGTTACTGTAAGTCCCGTCGTCCGATAAAGACAAGGTCATCCCTTCCGATCCTCGCGAGAAGCGACCGCGACCGGCAAAAATTAAAATAAATGCCACTTTTAAGGGGCCGGGGTACCCTCGAAATTCTCATACTATGCTTAATACCAAAATCATTTTCTCATACGAAAATATTTAACATTTATGAGTTATTTTTCAGCTTAAAATAGTAATTACCTGGGTTCCTGCACAAAATTTTTCTAAAAACTATTATACACTAAAAATTTTTTTTGAGAGCCTTGACGTGCTTCGGCACGAATGGGCCGGCTCGACCGGAGAAATACCACGTTCTCACAGAAAACCGGCGTGAAACAGCGCTTGCGCTGTGTTTCGCCGAGTGAGTGAGTTTACCGGAGGCCCAAATATCCCCTACCCTATTCCCTTCCCTACCCTCCCCTATTCCCTTCCCTACCCTCCCCTATTCCCTTCCCTTCCCTTCCCATCCCTACCCTCCCCTATCAAACTATTCCTTCTTAAAAGGCCGGCAACGCACCTGCAGCTCTTCAGATGCTGCGAGTGTCCATGGGCGACGGAAGTTGCTTTCCATCAGGTGACCCGTTTGCTCGTTAGCCCCTTTATTTCATTAAAAAAAATTGTTGCTCCTTTTTTTCTTATAGCGGCTGGTTCTGTGTGTTAAACATGCAAATATAAAAATTTATACAATGATCAAGGATATTTTTTGAAAATCTGCTGTCAAAAATTGCCATGAGATGAATCTGGTTGACCTATATGTATTTCTATGAATAAGTGTCGCTAGCTTCGTGTCGCTGGCTGCGGAGGGTATTTCATAGAAATACATAGAAACCAGTAGTGTCGCGACGACATGTCGTCTGCAGTTGTCGCGAGTCGCTCGGTTCCAACTTGTACCTTTAGAGACTTTTGAATAAATGCTACTTGTCTTCTTCATTCGAACATAAAATAATGCTATCTGAGTCCTTACGTGGACCTATGGAAACAAAGGTCCACGTAATTAATCTATAAATTAATCTATACGCGAAAAAGAGACAAAGTAGCTTCGGGTATTTTTCAAAACTTCTCCCTGTTCTGTCACCAGACTTTATAATAATACGAGCTTTTGCCCGCGGCTTCGCTCGCGTTAAGGAGTATTATATACAAACTTTTATCCCCTATTTTAACCCCTTGGGGGTGAAATTGATCACAATCCTTTCTTAGCGGATGCCTACGTCATAACATCTACCTGCATGCCAAATTTCAGCCCGAACCGTCCAGTGGTTTGGGCTGTGCGTTGATAGATCACCATGTCAGTCAGTCACCTTTGAGTTATATATATATCGCATAATATATCATTTGTAGAAATAAAATATCTATGTATCTTTTGAATTAATTTTTTTTCTTTTCCAGATAAAGGCATTCTACATAGTAGAATTCTTCATGGTAGTCCATATAGTGGTTATAAACTTCGCTCCAGCCTTAGCGGCCGGTTGTTTGTCATCAGCCGCTTATCAGATAAAAGTTCTACTGAGTAATAAACTCATAGAAGAAAAAGGTATGATATTGTAATCCATTACTGAAAGTTATGAGTAGGAGGCAAACTTCCTACTTCTTACTTTATTTGACAAAATACGTAAGTCCTTAAACAGTTTTAGCTTATTCACCGTTCTCCAAAAAATAATTACCATGAGCAGTGGTAGGCAAGCTTATCCAATATAAATATTTACAGATTTTTGTTTTTACCAACTTCGCCCGAATGTTAAACGTTCCCAAGCAGACTTTTAACCGCTCTACCGCAGACATCTTGGCGTTGGTAAAAAAGCACATCTTCAGTTTTCACCAACTGGTATTTAACTGTTTTAGATCCAATGAAAACATGCACCATCTGGAAGTTCTTGAACTACATCGAGGCGCGATCGTTTCGGTTGCAGGTGTTCACTGTGGTACCTCTGGATACCTCCCTACCCATGAAGGTGCTGGACCTGTGCTGCACCTATCTCATCGTGCTTATACAGCTCACGCACCTGTATTGAGCACCAGATGCTCACGGTGCACCTGGACACCTGGCTGTGAAGTTACTGGACCTGTGCTGTACATACGTCATCGTGCTCAATGTTCATACAGCTCACACACCTTTATTTACAACTAGGTGTTCATGGTGCACCTGGACACTTGACGTGCAGGTGCACGTCAAGAGCTGGACTGTGCTGCACCTGACATCAACGACAGACAGCAGATATAAACCAAAAGCTTGTTGCATAGCTGTCGTAAGATACGTAATCATTCTGTCAGTTCTGATATTGTGAAAGAGTAAAAATATTTACTCTACTACTACTAACCCAACCTAACCTAAACTGGTATTATATTTAATATATCTAATATAATACCAGTTTTTATGTATATAATAACAGTTTTAATCTTTGGCTTCTTTAATTTAACACCTGTATTTATTAATCGGGAATGTACGTTCTTGGTGTACAAAGCAATATCAAATGATGATTCTGAATTTTATTAGTAAATAGTTATAAGCCAAATGTAAAATAATGTATCTTGGCGCACATTTCTACTCCTCACCTTAAGTAGGTACTATCACAGAAGTTGATCCAAGGCAGATGGAGGACCTACGTAGTTTGGTCGCGTTATGTCAAACCCAACCGACAGACAACAATTAACATTGAATTGACATAGTCCGACCAAAATATGTCGATAGTCTGTCAACTGCCTAAGAATCAATTTCCTCGATGATACTTCTGAAATCCAGCTGCATATACGATGATGACATACATCTTAACCCTTCCTCAGCCTGGAAAAAGGCATAATTGACTAACGCAGATTATAGATCTATCTAACACTTGCTCCCCCCGAGATGTCACTGACACACTAACACATAAGCGCTCGGCAAACAGGGGGTCTATAATGCACCACAGTGCATTGAACTTGGGGGTGTAATATACATCGTAACTTTCCTCTGAAATTCCTTTTTTTGCACCCCTTCACCAAGGGGTTAATGTCGCTAGAAGCGATATGAATCAAGTGTTTGATCATTGATTTTTTTAATCTGACTGATGTGATTTAACTTTTTTTTCAATAAGGGATATTTCGCAAAGGTCATAGCAGAGGGCACTACTAGCATATACAGTAAACAATACGACCAAAATTCGACATGTTGCACACGCCATATCAGAATTTTGACAGAAACCTTAAACGTCGAACAAAACTTTTTGTTTACTGTCTACAGGGTGTAACAAAAATAAGTGATTATAATACTTTGGGTTGTGCTGTGTGTACGTGTTCCTTGTATAGAGTTCACTGTGAAAGTAGCAGCGCTGAAAGACGAAATTTTTTATTCACTTTTGTATGGGGAAGCTCGTGACGCTCGGGCCTTTGCATATTTTTTTCTTTTTTTTAAGGAAGGCAGGTCGCTGTAGCCCTGACGTCACTGCGACCCATAAGGATCTATTGTGACTCCTTCGCATTAGAGTATCATCCCCAGCCCAATACTGCTCTTAAATTGAACGATGTGGTTGGGGTTGGTGCCACGAATTTCCTCTGTGGATGAGTATTCGTGGCGACCAAGATGCCTGTTCCTGCTCTGTAGCAGAGCAGGACAGTTGAAGATAAGGTGAATAGGTGTCTCATCCTCCTCCTCACAGAATCTGCAAGTCGTTATGCTACAAATACCCATTCTGTTTAGGTGTTTGTTGAGCTTGCAGTGCCCAGTTAGGCTTCTGGTAAGAATTCTTAATTGGTTCCTACCCAAGGTGAGCACTAATTCTGATAGTTTCTTGTTGAAGCCAGGGATTAGTGCCTTGGAGTGCTCAAGGCCAGGGGTCTCAGCCCATTGCACATACAAAAGTGAAAAAAATCGTCTTTCAGCAATGCTACTTTCACAGTGAACTCTCTACAAGGAACACGTACACACCCTAAAGTACTATCATTTATTTTTGTTATACCCTGTATACTGGTGCTGCCTCTAGCGCGAAAACATCACATAAATCCAGTTGCAGCACTAGACCGCATTATGTGGCATAATGCTCAACGTAGAATGTTTCAACCACAGCAACGCTTCGCACAATCAATTCATAAAACTCAGCTTTCAGCAGCAAAATTCAGCTTCAGAGCAATAATATAATCTTGTGAAAAATACTGTTGTATCGTAGAACTAAAAAAATACTTTTTTATTGTCCAAAACGGTTAGTGTAGGGTAAAGAAATTATCGCATGGCAGGCAGTAAATGACTTTGCCCAGGAAGTCATCACCGCAAAAGAGGAGGCCGAGCGCAGGAGAGAACGGGAGGCGTTCGACCCTTTGAGACGGCCGAGGAGAAGACGCACGCGACGGAGTGGCCGCGGCGACTTACATTAGCCAGGTACTCAGGGCGGTGGTGTGGGGACACCGCCGCCCATTGCACCGAGTCCTAGAGAGAGAGCCGTGATGCGCAAGGTGTTCCTGCGCATCGCGGCCCCCCGAGTAGCGGAGTGGTGTCGCGTCTGCAAAATGTAGACGATCGCTGGTAGAGTTGCGGTAGGTTCTATCGTACCCGCAACTCTGCCTTAAGCGATGAGTGGAGCACCATGGGGTTTTAGTGGGTAGTCTACCAGGAGTCCCACATACCCCGGCCGATATCCCCAACCTGCCGGGGATGCGTAAAGCATTTCCCCATGTAAAAAAAAAAAAAAAAGGGTAAAGAAATTATAGATAAACTAGATGACTATATGCTATTGGAAGTCAACTCTGCACAGAATTTTTTAAGATTAAAATTATTAACCAAATTATTAACAAAATTAATAACCACAGAAATATAAATCAGCCATTCTCGAGTTTCAAGGAGATTACAACATATTTTTATAAATAAAAATACCTCTAGATCGACAACAGCTTGAAATATTGACTTATCCAGTATTGAAAAACATAGAGTCACAGCACAGAAAACTCTGGAACAAAACATCTTGCGTTTTTCCAGTAGTTTATATTACCAGTATGTCATTAATTTTGTATGTGGTTTGATTTGAAAAGTTCACAGAGGGGGAGGAATATAAGAAATGTCATTCAGAGAAATATAAAAGATGGAGACTCTATGAAAGGAAGATGCTTATGAAGCGTACAGCAGTAAGGGGTAAAATATTTAAATATAAATGACACAGAATATTATTTTGTATTCAAGAAATTGATTCGTAGGAAAACGACGGACAATTATAATTTGCGAGGATTTTCAAGCCAATGTTACTTACCTAATCCAACCAAATTATGTAGGTCCGCAATCTACCAATGAATCATTTTTTCTGAAAAAAAAAAAACATTAGGTCTCAAATCAATTAGAAACCACTACTTATAGACACTTTATTTACATGCGTTGCTTACAACCATATACATCAGTGTTTTTTAACCTGATCCCTTGGAAGTCATAAAAAGTTTAAAAAACACTGCCATACACCTTACTCTGCAATTAATTTATTGTTATATTTCGCACTTTACTGGGCGTAATATTATAAGAACACAGATACGAAAATTTTACTTTACTTGTTGTTGATAGTAGAACTCTGTGTCTATGACAGGTTTTATGATTTGAGGCGTATGGAAGGAATACAAAAATACATAATATTATTATCATTAGAAATACAGAAATCTATGAAAATATAGTGCGTCAAGAAAGTGAAGAAATTAAAAAGTGGTAACATCGTAGTGTCATCCCTTTCAAATCAATCTAAGAAAAAAGGGATAACAGTGCTACGATGTTGCCACTTTTTAATTTCTTTACATTGTTATTAAAGTTTTTTTAATAATTTTAATACACTTTTTTATCCCACGTACCCATGTTTAAATCTCCTAATATTATCTTTCAGTGGAAGCAGATATTTACAATATTCATTACATATTTTGTAACATGATAATATAATAAAAACAGAGTGTAATTTTATCATGTTTTTTCCCTATTATGGGACTGCCTTTAAAAAACATTCACCATTTGCTTTTGTTTTTAAGCGCCTGGAGGCTGAATGAAATTTGCTTCGTAAAAATAACGGCATCAATATTTATATGAATATTGAATATACTGTACAATTACCTTCCTAGAATTACAAAACATACCAAAGAGTTTAAATAACTTAGTGTATCCGTTGTCTAATTGCCATAAAAGTTTATCTTAAAATTGGATTAGACGATGTATATATCAGGTAATATTATATAAGTACATTGTATATCACCTGATTTTAAAAAAATCAAATAACGATATTTTTTAAAGATACTGCTTTGCAGTTTACTACGCAAAATTAGCGCAAATGTAATTATAAAATTTATAACCAGGTAGTATAATAATTATTATTACTCCCGTAATTCTTAACCTTCTAAGAAAAATGTTGATGAAATAAACAATGATGTTCTTAAAGACACAGCTTTGCAGTTCTTGTTTCACGTTTCGTGTTTCAGTCTGAAGCTGTAATTAAAATTTTAAAGGCAATTAAACTCCAGCTTAAGTGTGGATTACAACGGAGATGAAATAAAAACTTGAATAATTAGCGATTGTAGACGAAAGTAATTATAAAACGTAATAAGGGATAAGACGAGAAAATATGACGAGAGAATTGTGTAGAGTTTACACTACAACAGTTATAAACTTTAATCAAAAGCCATTATTTTCAACTTGTACATAAATTGGTATCGAAAATTAAACAGATGAAACAATAATATAACCCAACTGTTTCTTAAAGTTTTAAGGTTCGATAAAATAATGTGTCCGCGCACGGGTCGATGGTAACCTCCTTTTTTTAAAGATCGGCTTATAAATAAATAAATAAATGACATCTTTACTCCAAATTTTCAACATTACACAATCACAATAAAGAAAATATCAAAGGAGAAAAAAAAAAACAAGAAAATGAAAAGGGAAACAAAATATCAACAAAAATAACAAAAAATGTCATATTTTACAACAAGAAAATATGTTTTATTTTATGGCAGTACAATGCCAAAAAAGAAGGAAAAGGGGACCACTCAGGTTTTGACAGCGACAGTCGCCGCTGTCCCTGGTCTTCCGTGATCCCCTACCCCCAATAAGTTATACAGATGAAAATGAAAAGAAGTAGAATTTAGCTTATAATGAGATGCGATATTAAAAATTGTAACTAATAACCGATGGATACATTGTATTTCATTTGAAATAACATTGTTGATGAAAACTAGTCTCTTAAAAACCCCCTCTGATTGCGAATGTCCGTTTTCCATTTGTTACCGTTGTAGATCGTAGAATCAACTAGATATCTCAGAAAAAAGCATACTTACATAATATTCTCTTTGTTATCTTGCTCTTAAATATGGTGAGGGTCTATCATTAGGGACATTTTTCTTTTCATAGGCCGTTTACCTCTCATATAAGTTAGGTACTTAATAATAATGGCTTTTACTCACTTAATTTTACTTAAACAAGGGACTGTCCAAAAATCATGACGACGTGATGTTTTAGCCACTTTTTGTTTCGAGTTAAGAATGCTCCAACTTTTTAATTAGCAGGTCGGATGTCTGTCAGTACCAATATCGACGTTAATGACATTAAAATAAGATTCATATTAGCGCGCTTTGTACAGTGGCGGTTACGACGCTCGCCGCGTTTTTGATATGGCGAAAATGTATGAAAAAATTTGAGAAATTTTCTTATTTTTCTTATAACTGGAAAAGTTGTTTATTTTTATATAAAATTTTTAGCGGACTTTATAGAGGACTAAATAAGCAACAATTTTTTTGTATATTTATTTTCCTCAGTTCAGTGTATTTAGATATTAAGGTACCTAATCAGACCCCATTTTTTTCATGATTTGCGATTATTGTGATGGTTAAAACGTATTTTATGTGAAAATTTTGTATGCGGCTATAGAATTTTTATGGTACAGTCGTGGAGATGAATATATTATCTTTAATTTGAAACCAAAATATCCACGCAGTTTGACTCCTAATTCTTTAATAGGGTACCGGAAAATCGCTGATATTTGTAATAGCGTCCTTAAGACTTCGACCAAGATTCAAGATTCAAGCACCTCGAGTTTAAACAAAACCAATATACAAGGTGTAACAAAACTAAGTGACAATACTAGATAATGGAGTTTAGGGTATGTATGGGTACCCTATATAGATTTCACTGTGAAAGTAGCAGCGCTGAAAGAGTACCATTTTTTACCTTTGTATGGAAAAATTCATAATGCGGCGCGCTCGCCCATAAAAATCACAAAAAATTACACTTTCTGCCCTGCTGCTTTCACAGTGAACTCTAGATAAGGGACACATACACACCGTAGAGTATTTTGACTTAGTTTTGTTACACCTTGTTTTATCTGTCTTTAGTAACTCTATAGTCGCGATCTATCTGAAAACAATGTTGCGCTTGAAATCCATTAACGCACAGCGCCAAAAGCTGTTACCACTTAACAGTGCGCCACAAAAGTCCATCATCACGGTGTATTCTTCCACGCCAAATCCACCCCTATGTTGTCAGCTACAGAGACGGTAATTGCTTGCTGGAATTTATATAAAATGACGCGTATTGACCTTCGACAAATATTCTCCCCTGAATAGTCATTCGCGGACAAACAATATGTACGGGTTTTCAACTTTAATATGAAGCTATTTTGTACGCTATGATCCCTTTTTACGATATTCATCATCATTGCGCTTATTCGTAATCTATGTAAATAATTTTGAATTTTGTTAGTCTTGCTAAAAGTCGAGAATGGCTGTAAGCTGGCAATCATCGTCGAGGTCCAGGGAAGGTTTAGGAGGGAAGAGATGCGAAGTTCACCGGGACATCTAGTACACAAGAAGGGCACGAAATAAAAAAAAATACACCCTTTCACCGGCGTTGGCCACTTCCTAATGCTTTGTCGTTCTAATATTATAAAGCCCAAGTGTGTGCAATATAGAGGAGTATGCTCTTACTCTTATGTTAGTCGTTACACTGTGGGACAAAAGACCGACACAACAAGAAAGCAATCAGGCGCAGGACCATTTTATATGTTCATCCGATGCATGAATCATCTTTGATCCTTCTTATCAGCCGATAAGGTGATTTGCCTGCATTGCCAAATTTAGAAACAATCTTCTTTGGGAAAATACGAGAATAAAATAAAACAACCCCCAATCGGAAGACACAACTGGACTCACGTGCATACAACTCAAAGGAACTTTACATACAAAAACATACATAAGTCGTAATAGCCATTGATATAAAATATTATAGATATGTTTTCCACTAAAGGGTGATGTAGATATGACAGATATGGGACTCTATGAATAACTGAATACCCCAAAAGGTAAACGCCAATTTTATCTCAAATCAAACCCATTCGAGAGCCCTCAAAGTGATAGCACGTCACTGTAAGGGCTATACAAGCGTCAAAAGAATTGGTGCTTTTTAGCCCCGTAATAAAGTTTACTTTGGTTTGGATGTATGATAAAATAGTTATCTGTCAGTGGATAAAGTTGAAATGTTATAGTTTTTGAAAATGGAATCAATTTTTTTATGAGTCATAGAGGAAAAATTGTCTTTAATTGAATACTGTACAGCATACTAGAGAATTTTGATTTGTAAATTGTAGGTACCAAAGGTTTAAAAGTATAATAGAAAAATATTATCTTAAATTATTAATAAAAATCAATTTAACTTGACACAAACAATAATAACAACATTGTACCCAAATAGCTAAAAATTATAATTATTGATTTTTGGCTTATACACACAAATGCACATTTTTTTTTATTTTACAATTACAAATGACGTGTGTACACATATTTATCGTTTTTTGGCCCTGATCGACGTCGTGTGCATGCTGACTTCACAGTCATGCTAAAATCATTGCTATCCATCACCAAACGTTGAGAAGAACCTATAGATAAAAGTGTTTGTGGTAATCCAAAAATAGCAATTAGCGAGCCACCCATTAATCGCGAGCAGATTCGAGTATTTAAATTCGACTTATGGGATGTAAATCACAAAGGCTCCATGTAAATTCCCTTACAGTTGTTTCGCGCGTAATAGCTCCGGCCATAGAGAGCGTAGACCTGGGAAGGGGGAAGATATGGCAACTAAATAGTAGATTGGTTGTTGTCTGGAAATAGGCTGGTAGTAAATATCAGCGAAATACATAATATTATAAGTGATAGTATATAATATAATATTCTTAAAGACTACCTTAAAAAAATTAAATTAAGAAATTTAAAAAAACCCCCGCCAAAAAACTTTAAAAAGTAATGAAATAACATTTACTGACTTTAAGTTTAAATCATTCCTATGAGTAAAGTAATATTTTAGTCCATAATCGTTGTCAAGGTGTGTCGGGGGACCGCCATGTAAACTACCACAACAGCGACTTTTGCATTTTGTATCGCCATAATAGTCGCTGATGACCCTTAAACTATATTGTTATGTGAAATCAAACATCTAAATTAGCGGTCCCCCGACACACCTTGACAACGATTATGGACTAAAATATTACTTTACTCATAGGAATGATTTAAACTTAAAGTCAGTAAATGTTATTTCATTACTTTTTAAAGTTTTTTGGCGGGGGTTTTTTTAAATTTCTTAATTTAATTTTATTTTATGCTTTTTAAACTTGTGCAGAATAATTCCTATCAACTGGATCATATCCCAACGAATACCATCTATAAAATATGTCCTCTTGGATGAGGCCGTCAATATGAGCCCAAACATGACACCTCCACTTTGGGTTCATACGGAGCTCGGCTCCTATAGAATCCAGGTGATGCTGCAGCAGCAGCATGCAAATATTTACTGTTTATCTACGTCTTACTGGTAGTCGCAATTAAAATGAGCCCAAACACGAAACCTCTGCTCTAAGTTGGTGAGGAGTTGGGTATCCTATTGATTACCAGGTGATGCTGCACCACCAGGTCATCTTTCCAATAATGTATATTCATAAGTGTCACGAACCAGGATGCAAAATATAAAACCCATCAAACGACTGCAAGTTGCTAATCGTCCTATCACGAACCAGATATACCGTGATATTTCAGCAATGAGCAGGCTGATGATGATGAACTATAGCTAAGAACACTCTCAGTCATGTCAGCTTTCAAACAAAAAAAACTAGATCAAAATCGGTCCACCCGTTTGGATGCTACGATGCCACAGACAGACAGACAGACAGACAGACAGACAGACAGACAGACAGACAGACAGACAGACAGACACGTCAAACTTATAACACCCCTCTTTTTGGTCGGGGGTTAAAAAACAAGAGTTGATAATAACTCATAATATATTTAATAAATGGCGCAATTTCACTGGTAGGATGCGGGGTGCGGGGGGAGATTTCCGAAACGCAAGCCACGACCAATGAAAATGCGTCATTAGTTGTTATCTCGGCTGAAGGGACTCCCCGTATGCTGTATACGGTACGAGTTAACGACTAATTAAAATGCGCCATTATAGAGGGATCTTAAAAAAAGAGCATGTGTGCACGTATGACGCGATCTTTAAATTTTACTATCAACGCGCCTAAAGGAGTTCCACTTCAATAAGTCGAGAAGTTATCGAGCTCTAGACAACAACCGTAACTCCGTTATGCCAAAATTAGTTTATGGCGCGGGAACAGTAGATTTTTCCGAGATAATAACTAACCTATGTTCTTTCTCGGGTCTATATCTGCATACCAAGTTTCATCAAAATCGGTTCAGCAGTTTAAGTGTGGACGGACATGACATGACGCACAGACAGACATACTTCCGCATTTATATTCTTAGTACGGATAAATAATATAATATTATGCTTCGACCAACTGGCTTGTCTAAACTTTGCCAAGTCTTCGCTATACCCAAAACGTGCATCAATCAAACACGTAAATTGCTTCGCTCGTCGCGACAGCTTTAAAACGCAATCCCGACCGCGGGGGGCGGCTGATTGACTTGTATGATATATCGACGATCCCACAAGACTTGGATCAGTATGATATGCAGATGAGAATGATTTGAAGAAGTTTAGAAATGATTGAGTCAGCAAAAGAGCTATCTTAGTGCCTGAGTCACAACTGTAGAGGTATCGTTCATTTTGCTCTTCGCAACTACAAAGCAGCGACGGCAGGGGTCACTATTTTAATATCGGTAGAAAATAAAATATCATAAAGTGGCATTTTATTAGAATTAAGAATGCACCTGACCCTAACTTGACTACATACTTAAAGCTAGATCTCAAAATCTGTACGGTCTAGAAAACTGATTATTTTACACAAGTAACTTCAGTTCATGAAGTTAAATGCTCCAGACGTAAACGCGATTACTGAAAAAAAATGCTCGATAGTTTCTTTTTTACAAAAAAACCTTGTTTTAGACACATTTTTGCTTGGACCTTCGAAGTTTGCTGTCTTTTCTTTAATATTTTTTAATATCTATAAAACGTAATTATAAAATCTGCTCAAAATACTTTTTTCATACTCATTACAGTTCGTCTTTTATCAAGTAAAACTGGCAAATGAAAGACGGGCGTGAGTGTGAAGAGAGAAGGACGATGTTTGATTTTTTTGGGTCAATCGCCCTCTTAAAATAATAGTCGCGGTCGCTTGCGACTTTTACCCCTTTAACCTGACAGTTTGTTGCTACTGCGACAGTAAAACCTACGTGGTTGTACATTAATTGTTATAAAATATGTTTATTAATGTGTTAAGTTTTATCTGTCGTTTTGTTACGTCTCTATTCAGTGTGATCTGATCCTTACACGACGTAATTCACAGCAGCATTAATATTACGTCTTTAAAAAGCCGTACTGTGTACACCAGTCTATGATAATCTCTATCGGCTGAAGTAAGTTTAAGTATGTTAAAGCAACATTATCGCTATTTATCTGCTCGATCTTTTTACAGTCTACCCTCGTCGTTAATTCACGAACACGCGTCACATAGCACGATGTATCAAAGCTCGCACATGGCCAATTAACTATCGACCGCGGCGGTCAGATCAAAGGCTTATTTGAATGGAAAATGTAGCGGAGCGGGACATAGAGATGGAGAGAATGGATATGAATTATATAAATTCATAAGTAAAAGCGCGTTATCAAAACGCATGTTGTAATTTAAGATACCCTTAAAGGTGGGTTTCCCAACCTCGCAGCAAGCGACCGCGACTTACAAAAAAATATCCACAGCCGAACGTAATATAACCTCCTCCTTTTTGGAAGTCAGTTAAAAAATTTAAACAAAATGCCACTTTGACCTAGGCCATAGGTTTAATTTTGCTCTATGTCTCTACTATGTACGGGTCGCTAGGCCAATGACAGTAGAAAATGAAAGCTATAGCCTAGCGTGTAAAGTTGCATTTTGTTTGTCAATCGCAGTAACTTGCCTCGAGGATCGAAACGATACCTTCGAATCGAAGCATGGTTAAAGCACAATAGAGAGAAAGAATCAGTAGGCTGAGTTATAAGACGTGTTCTCGTTTATACGTTTGACGTAGCATGTCATATCGGCCGGCAAGCGCCGTGACGTTGCCTGTGTGTTGCCGTTCTACTGGCGGCCAAATGTGAAGTCACCCTTACAGTGGTACCCGCACCGATTCGTCAGTTTGTTTGAAGTCGGCCTACTGGTTCGTTCTGTCTATTGTGGTTGAAGCATGGCAATTTTGTGGATTTTTTATATTTTTATTAATATTAGGATGTCTCCTCCAGTAACTTTATACACATGGTGTGTTATGATTGAGTGTTTATTGAATTAGGCTCCCAGTTATGTTGTTTTATGTTAAATGGCTTTTACAGCATCAAACGTGTCCGTGAAAAGAGCTATTCAGAGTTATTTTATGCTAAATAGAGACACTCGTTGTTTTGATTATGTTTTGATCATGTAACATGGGTAAAGCAAGTACCACTAAAAATGAATGATGTGACAATTACTGTTTACTGTATTATCTACTATTTATGAAATAGTAATAACAGTTAAATGATTTGTGAAATGTGTGTATCAATATTATTACTGCGTTTTAAATTGCCTTCTGCACTTATGTTAGATTTGTAATTTAGATAAAACAATTTTGAGTAGAAAGAAGGACGTGTACTTTATCAAGGCCTTTTAACTGTTACAGTATTGTCTATTGTCGAATGGCCCCAAATTATACTAAAGTATTAAAATACTTTAGTATTAAAATAGAAAAGTGTAAAATTTCAGTTATTACGCTCACAACGAAAATATACCTTACTCCATATTTATAATCACCACAACATACTTATACTGAGTACTGACTTCATTCCCCCCCGACCCCATAGAAAGTAAGTCAAGTGGTGAAAACGTGATGATTTTCATACTTCACCCACACTTCCCCCATATTATAATGCGGGGTACATCCCTACAAGTATAGGTTAGAGCCAGGGTACATCTCTACAAGCATACCTTAGTACTGACAATATCAAGTATAGGGAAGGTACGCAACGAAGGCACTTCGAACTGTTGTCGTTTATCCATGTCGCAGTCATCTGGTCAAATCTGCTATTTGATTGAATGACTAGTGCGTTCATTGAATGAAACCATTTAATTAATTGTCAAAGACTTGATGAGTTGGCCTTAAGTTTTGACTTCAAACGTTACAATCTACAACTTAAAGAATTAGTCATTAAATTAAATGGATTCAACCAGATGACTGCGACATAGCTATAACTAGGCTTTTCACGCGGCTCTACTCGCTTAACGTCCTTGACTGTCTAACTAATTAATAACACTGCCAAATCACATAAAAAACGATCCAGTAGTTTATGAGATTATCGCATTGAAACAAACTTTTCATCATTATATTGGGTTGCTTTTCGGAACTTACCAAAGTCACCGATACCTTAAAATCCTAATTATTTAGAATTCCGTCGTTGAAATTGGAGATGGGTTCTTGGCTAAGGCTCCAGTTCCCGAGGAAAAATATTGAAAAATACAAAGTGAAAACATTTTATGAAATTGCTTTTTAGTTTTCCATTCACGGTTTCATAGCAATTGTCTGTCTGTACTGTTTTGTAAACCTTAATATGTTATTTGTATCAGAGTAGTATTTTTACTTATAACATTACAATATAATCTTGTATATAATTTATAAAGAATGCTTAATCTAACACACCTAACAGCAAATTATAAAAGTATACAAAACTTTTGAAATTTATCAACGTCGCAATCAAAAAATCAGACATTTTAAGATATGACCACTTTGGCATGATTTTGTAAATTATAGCTTTTTCACATTATGGTACGCTGTAATAAATTCCATGGTACAACTAAGCTTTATCCATGAAAAAGCGAAATCACAATACAAAAAAAAAACAGTAGAGAGGTAGGTATATTTTTATGTTTTTATGATTATTTTAGTTCTGTGTATCTTTTTGTTATATGCTGTGAAGTTAAAATAATTAAATTAACATTGATTAAATTTAACTAAGCCATAGTTGAGACTTCAAAATTATTTACGCAGGCACGAAATTTTTGCGTGCTGCGTTACTCAATCATCTTTCTATTTAAAGTTAGATAATTATCTCAAATCACGTTTGTGTGCGTGCGGCTGGACTGCGTCTAGCACGCTTCTAATCTACTGTATATCATTATAATGTGGTATAACTCCATAATCTTTGCCTCTGGGACGTTTTCCCGTCGAACAATTTACGGAGGACGTACTATACATAAAGCACCGTGTTTACAGTGGTTACTTTCTCCCCAGTTGCGGGGAGTTTACAAAGCCTGGTGAGTAATTAGAGAAAAATGGGGAATATCTGGGTCACTATGTGTGTGTGCGTGTGTCTGTGTGCAGTTCAATGACATTTGAAGGTGTAAAATAGCGTTTAGTGTACCCTAGTCCTTGGTACGCTGGGATATGTTTATTAAATTGATGTATTGTTTTATGATTACATGGGGTTGCCATATTTAAAAGTTTTGCCCTAATTAGTGGATATTTAGTTTAATAGACTTTCTAGAATTGTTTTTTGGTACCTACAACTTTATGATACGGTATAGATCCACCGGGTTTTATTAGTCATACATTATCAAAGTAAGATATCGTTTCCTTTAAATTCAAATGTCAAATACTTCTGAAGATAATATACTAAGATGATAAGCCTAAAATTATATTTTTTGAGCGACATAAAGTGTTTAAATTATCACATACTTACATTACATAAACGTAACTTAACAACAAAAAGTTGGAAACTGTCTTATCTTCTCTAGGAAGAATATGCTGAAACAAACACTAACTTTAGAATTTATTATCTGAAATGCAAAACTTAAGTTCAACAACCCCTGTTTAATATCTTTAAGTAATTTTAGCTGTAAAGATACGTTGGGTTAGGTCAGTTGATTCATAGCTATAATACTTTTCGTGATACGAATTTTAAAATTTTAATTTGCATACGATCATAACAAAAGACATGAGTAGATGAACCGAATAAGTAACAACTTGAAAACTGTCTTTTTTACACAACTGGAGGTTTTAGGACCGGAAAAGTCTTAAGAAAACGAAAAAATGTGTATTTGTACAGCTAGATATTATACTAGCTAGATTATGAAGTACCTAGGTATGTTAAAAAGTTTGTTCAAATAATAAGGAGAAAAAATTTGTGATTATTGCTCTTATGTTGAAAAATTTCAGTTGCCTGCTTCGTCCACTCATATCTTTAATTATGACTGCAATTATATTATTTTGTTTGGGTGTGACATTTTTATGGAATAACATAATGCCATTTAATTGCTTATGAAGTAAAAAAAGTAATAAATTATGAGGCGCCATAAAATTTTAAATAAAGTAAAACCAAACTATTTAAATTACCTTAATACTCATTTATTTTTCATTATTAAAAAAATACAACCATGCAAAATAATTATTTTGCATGGTGGTAGTGCCTATAAGAAAAATAAATTCTTCGCGATGTAGTTTAACATAATATAAATACGTGTTCAACATAATTATTATGTTGAACACGTCTTTACTACATCGCGAAGAATTTATTTTCCTTCACATATTTTTCTATCATCCTTATAAATCCAAACATCTACACTAATACTTATTATGATTACAAAAGTGTGTGTCTTTCTTTAAAGAGCATGGGATATTTAAGTTTAGGCACGATTAACGAATGTCTTTGCGAACATTTTATGGGCTACTCATATAAAAATTTGTCAGTTTATATTATTATGTCAATATTGGTATTTACTTCGTAAAGTTATATTGTACGTTGAGTATAATTATTCTGTCAGGTGAACGAAGCAGGCGTGTTTCATATTGACATGGACATACATACAGATCGAACTCCCAATAACATTCGTGTACAATGAACGGCGCGCAATTTCATCTAAATGTCACAAATGCATTCCATGTCGCGGTGTAAGTGGAAAAAACGGAATTTTTTTAATGTCTAGGATATATTTAAAATCGTTTATTCGTTTTTTTAGTGTTTTGCGTTAGTTTAAATATAATTATGTTTATGTTAATATGTAAGGAATTCATAATATTGGCATAGATACCCGTTATAAATTGTAAAATAAAATAAAATAAATATTTTGATGATATAAAATAATATGGTTGTTGATTTATTTTTACCACAAGATAAGCCTAAAAATAAGGTGCTTAAGTCCTTTCTTAATTTAATCAAAATTCAGAAATATTATAGAAACTTAATAATTATAATATTACCCTTGATTGATGTATTTAACTGCATTTATGTTGCACACAATCATATAATCGTACTTCTTAATACACTTATTAAGACTTTATAAATGTATTCAAACGATAGAAAGCAAATACTGTTGTTTCACAACACACGAAAACAACAACACACAAATCCAGTCAATCCACGAAACGTCCGGACAATAGTCGAATTCGATTACGGCGACACGCAAACAGACAATGCGCCCTTTCGCCACCCTGTCATTGCGATGTGGAATGACGTCATTCGAGCCAGAGATGGATTTGGGCCATAATTCCTGAACAGCACGCCCTTTACCCAGAAAAATCCCAACAACATCCCCGAGCATTACACCATACATCGCTGGTTTTGTAGCGAAGTCTACGAGCTAGTAAAGGTGAATCAGCAATGTATATCAACGCGGGGGTTAATACCGCTCTTTCGAGATCCAATTTCGGAATGGCGTGTGTCATTTAAGGCACTGATGGGTGGGCATTAGGGCGTCTGCATTGTGACCGGCAGGGGCCGCGTAATTTTGCAAATGCGCGACTAACGGGTTGGACGGAAAAAATATTTCAATTGACAACGCCAAATGGGTCTCATTTTAATTTTGTCCGCAGAACGTCAAACATTAACGACATTAAGCGCAGACCAGGAAAAATGGCGTTAGGACTGGGAAAAACGGCTTTAGGGCCAGGAAAAATGGCCTTAGGCGTTTAATAAAAAGGATTGTCTATTATTTTGAAATGACTGATCACCGTAATAATCGACGATCACTCACAAAAAAGGATGGAAAGGTGGAAATAATGTTAACTGCAAAAATCTTTCATTGAAAGAAGAGAAATAAATTTATTTCCCTTTTTTATTTCCGGTTTGTCCCAGTACTGGAGTCCAGAATTTCGAAACATTAAAATTGAAAGACAAAACACCTACAAGTAATACAATAACTTCATATAATTTTACTCCCAGTTTATATTATGTTCTCGTCCTAAATTATAAAAATTAAGCTACAACCTTCGCTTCTTAAGCTTCGCTTTTTAAGCTTCACTATTTTCTCTAAAATGACCAAAAGATTCATCTAAGTACTTTCTTTCGAAAACTCCAGATAATATTATAATGTTAGAGCTTAGCTTAAGACTCACGCTTGAAAGAGTGCACAGGAAAAGAATGTCGCTAGATTAATGTTGACATTTCTGTGCTTTGCTACTTCCAAGTACCGATAAGCTATTAACCTTGACTGTAATCTGTAGATCCAGAACCAATAGGTTCTACATGTTTGTAAAATACTTAATAGTAGCAATAGAAATAGGGTTTGTCACGATTATTATTATAGGACATTCAATAGCTGATACGGGCGAAAATGTGTCCACGTGTGTTATTACTTTACGCCTTTAGCTTAATTGGAAGAAATTGAGCATTTTTTGGATCCCTAAAAAGGATATACGATAGGTTTTATCACGGTATCCTTACTTAAGGCCCTATGGACCCAATTTTATTTTGAATCAATAATAAACAAAGTACAAATAGTGACTTTTGAAAGCAAAAAAAAAAAATGCGCATTGTTGTTTACTCTGACAATTTGTGTATTCGAATATTTTGTGATATTTTTCTTATTTTTCATGAAGTTTATGATAGTTTTACTTTCAAAAATCATATAATCTACGAAAAGCTCATAACTTCAAGAAGAATAAATTGTGGTTACATTTTGCATGTTGGTTTAATTATCTAAGTAAAAAGGTTTTTTTTCGCTTATTTCGCCTTATCAAGGACGCGGCGAGCCGCGAGCGTCGTAACCACCACTGTACATTGTACAAGGCGCGCTTATATTAATGTTATTTTAATGTCCTTTACGTCGATATTCGTACTGACAGACGTCGCCTGCTAATTTTCGGGTCTATAGGGCCTTAAATATCCTTACTTTATTATTTTACTACAGTCTACACTATACTTTCTGCGCAACGACGTGGAATATTTAGTAGACTATAGTCTATAATTGGTTCTATTTCTTATTGCTTGAGATATCAGCTATGATTCTTACACGTGGCTCGTATTAACCTTGAAAATCCTCCAGCATCGATGAAGGCCAGAGAAATATTTCCCTTTTATGCTCCTCGTATATTCCCTGGGCCTTGGGTAGCTTGAATGAGCGTGGGAGTCGTCCTTGGCCTTGCCTTTGAAAGGAATATGGGTGTGTTCCACATTGAACCGAGATTTTACGTTGAATTAAAATATGAATTAAGTTTTTTACAGAGTTCATGCGTTTAAATGCATTGATTTTCTCGATTAATATAAATATTAATAAATCAAAGGTTTAAAATGTTACCCTGGATTTTATTATGAATACAATAAATTGTTGATTCGTTAATTATTTTTAAATGAGTAGTTTATGAGTTATATTATAATAATGTACTAACATTTTTCTATAAGCTTTCCCTTGCTAAATAGAGCAACCCATAAGGTACCGTGAAAATGAAATTTGGCTCTATGACTATGACCGCCATCTTCACTTAAATTGTGCCGGCCAAAACAAGTCTAGCAGTTTATGTCAAATCTAGGCTTTCAAGAGCTTATTTGACATAAACTTGCAATTAAATGAACCTTTCCAACGAACCATCTTTAATTTTAGACAATATAGCAAATGGCGGTGACTGCTTCTTCCTCATAAATAATCCCTAGCCTGTTTCAAAAAAAATTGGATTATGATCGATATGACGATATAACGATGAAAACGAAAAAGATAATGCAGGTCGATAGAAGTATATATTAGAGTTTTATGTATCGCACTACAAATGTAGACATAGATTTTAAAATATGTGAGACATAGTCACTTATGTTTTTAAGCAACTTTAGGAGGTTCTATGTTCAGCTGCATATACCTCTATAATATGTATATTTTTACTAAATATCTATGTCGTCAATGGACTTTTCATCACCAATATTATCTTTTTTACTCCATTTTATAAAAAGGGAAATAGGGTTATATTTTCTAATTTTGAATTATAAGTCGCAAGTGGAACATACCTTTAGCTTTGACTTTGACCGTGACATTCAGCCAAGGTCCTGCATCTGCGTCGTACTCTTGTTATATAATTTAATGCTAAATGTATTCACTTTCTCCTTTGTGTATCATCAACATTCATTTAAAAACGACCTTCTGAAATAACTTTTATATATAAAATAGTTCAGAAATTTAAAATTGTAAAATACAGCTTAAGATAATATAATACAGATACGATGACAATAAACATTTGGCGACCTCTGTGGCACAGTGGTTAATAACATGAGTATAGAGGGTCTTAGGTTCGAACCCCATTAATGTATGGTTATGTATAATAATAGTAATATGTTTTATTAATTATTGTGTTTTTAAGGGTGCGCAAACGCAAATACTACGAAATTTGCATTACCTTTTTATTTCTCCAAATAAAGATAGGACTGAAAGTAAGATAATATATTTTTACCACACTATAATAAAGGATTTTATATTCTTTTCAGAAGAAAAGGCCCCATACGTCCTGTATTGAAAGCAAAAATTAGGTCTTAAAAATAGGTCAACATAACAACATAACAAAAGAATTTATAACAATTGTACCTGAGTGGTACTTATAATGAAAACCCAGTAACCTACATGCACCCTAAGCCTCTTTATTTATTCAAAGGGTTGCTTTGAAATAATATTTTTATACTGACTTTGACAAGTATTTTTACTAAACAATCGAAATGATAACTTATATATTTTATAAGTAGTAAGGTACTCATAGCTGTACTAAAGGTACTCAGGTCGAAGAAAAAGAAAAGGGCGTATGTATAAGTTTCGTTATGAATAGCGCTTATCACAAAATATTCTCATTTACATTAATTATTAAGAATGGACACCATGATTGCGAAGTTGTCTGTAATAAATAAATAATATAGTCGACGTCCATTAATACTCCTCACACCAGTTTCGGTGACGGTGGCCGGTTTCATTGAAACCAGGCCAGGTACGCAGGAGTAATTTTATAGTCCCCAAGTGTGTGCGCAGTACACAAGAGCACTCTCTATTCCTTTTACTCTCGCAACCCAGTGGGACGGAAGACCGACACGACTGGCGAGAGATCAGGCGCAGGACCGACTTTTTACATGCCCATCCGACGCATGGATCTTACTTGTCAGACAATCAGGTGATCAGACTGCATTGTCCTGACCAAACTTGGAAATAATATGTTTCCAACGCGGGAATCGAACCCACGACCTCCGAGTCAAGAGCGACGCTCTAGACCACTGGACCACGGACGCGTTGAGACTTGAGACGATGATCATAGTCAATTGGAAGAATCCATACTAATATTCTAAATCATTGATTTTCAAACTAGGGGGCGCGCCCCACTAGGGGGGCGCGAAGACATGATGAGGGGGGCGCGGGCGCCAGTGGTGGTTTTACTCCAGAGTCCAGACGCCCGCGCATTCCCGCGACGTACGCGAATTGGAAATCTTGTCAAAAACATGCAAGCTCATCCGTCACATTGATTCTTCTTAAGAGGGCGACTAACCCAAAAAATCAAACATTGTCCTTCTCAATAACTCGATAAATATACAACATTTTAAAAATCCGCTAGGTCGGTTTCTCAATGATAGAATTTTTACTATGTGTTAAAATATTAACTGAGTTTAATGCACGGTTATGGCAATGTATGAAAAATTCGTGAAAATTAGATGCATCTTTGCGAATTGCGATTTTTTCTATCGAAAAAATTTTATGAAATCGTTTTTTTGCTCAGATCGGATTCTTGGAAATATAATGTAGTATTTAGTTTTAGAAAATGAAACAATTCGGAGCTTGATTTCAAGTATAACAAAGAATTATAAAATCGTCAATTTTGGGTTAGAAGTAAGTATGTAAAAACATATTTTTATAATGAAACATCTGAAAATGTATTTTTGGTCTTTATTATTTTATTTTACAATAGGTTGGCGAGCCCACTTGCTACTACTTGCTGGGCCCTGGGCCGAAGGGAGGCGTAAGCACTAAGCATGTTCATTAGGGAGGCGTGATACATATAAGTTTGGGAACCTCTGTTCTAAATGCTAAAGTGTGTCTGTCTGGTCATTTGTTTATCTGTCTGTTACCTCTTCACGCCAAAACCACTCAGCGATTTTGATAAAATTTAGTATGGAGATACTTTCATTCCCGGGAAAGGGCATAGGATACTTTTTATCCCGGAAAAATGTACGGATCCCGTGACACCGTCCGTAATGCTCAAAGGTGAAGAGGCCGCATATCTTTGCGTCATTTCATTGCGCTATCTCTTTTCTATGGTAAAAGAGAATTTAATTTTAATATTGGATAAAAATAGAAAGAAAAAATAATAAGCGGAAAAAAGGCGATTTAATTCAAACGGAGGGCATTATGCAAAACGGTGGCATCCAAATAAAAAATTATAACCCACACGAGCCATTGAACATCAGAAACGAGACCTCAAATGAATGCAAAATATACTCGATAGCAAAAAACTTATTTGCATAAATGCTGAATATTAACCGTATATATTAAATACGATTAGAAACAAATGCTTTTTTAAGGGGAGACTTTAGGAATTTTGTTTGCGAATAACCTTTTATGGACCGCTTCGGCGTGTTATTTTATCATGGGATACTAATCAAAGGTTTTTCCAGTCCTATCTTCAGATTAATTCGTTTATTTCGGATGATTAAGATAATATGGATAGGCAGGTGTTTCTTTCACTACAATTACGTCTCATGCTGTTCATTTTCAACTTTAAATTTTCATTTTCATAGTATGATTTGACTCAAAATTTTCGCAATGCCATTAATTAAAAAATGCAATTGATTGACTATTTATATTATATCTGTAGCATAATATTGTAAACAAATACGGTATTTTTTAACTGCAAGCTACGTATCATTACACTCAAACTCTAAGCTAAAGAAAGCTACGTGTTCCACTTGAGTTACTGCTTAAATTAAAAGAATTGCAATTCTAAAAAAAATTCAGAAACTCTTAGACTTTTCCTGATTAGTAAAATTCCATCGAACGGAACAAGACATTTATCAGAAACAATTAAGCGGAGTGAATGTATAAGATGATTGTTGGCTCTATTTGTAGGCGAGACATCTTTACGCTTGCATAATTTGTGGTAAAAGTCATAGACTTATGCCTTTCAAATTTGTTGCTGTTTTTTTGGTGTTTTTCTGAATTGTGAAGAAAATCGATGTTAGGGTGATTAATAGAGGCAATAACAAGAAAATATATCGAACGTCTTAAAGAAAAGACAATAATATGTTTAATATCCTGCAAATATATTTAAAAACAACTATTTTGAAGACGTATTTAAAATATTTACGCTAAAATTGTGTATTGAAGTAAAAATATGATGTAGTTTCTACAAAAATTGTTTTAACACGGTAAAATGTATTTTTTATTTAAATCATGAACAAAAACTTTGTTGACTTGGTATCTTTATCGTAGCCTAAAGCATTAAAATGCTCACTAGAAACAAAGCTAAAATAATATTTAGTTACTCGTTGTGGCGTTTACGTGCAACGTTACACCATTTCGATTATTATCTTGTCTATCCATACTTACTTGTTTCCGCTGCCTCTCATGGCACAAACCGCGCACAATTCTTTATCATTTATCAACGTCTCATCCCGACATCCGACCATCAGATTACCGCGACATCTTCCCCCTGCCCCCTCACCCCCCTGACATCCCCCCTCGTGACACGCCTTTTGACTTGTTATTAATCTGTAACATCATTAATTACCATCACAGCTTATCCATTAAGACATTGTTCTTGGGAATTACTTTCGGTAATAGGATTTCCATGTTATCTTAATTAGGTTTTGAACGAAAAAAGGAGAAGAGTTTATCTTTTTTTCTAAATATTTGGCTATTCCAATCTATATTTATTTTTAATTTCTCTTAAATTTAGGAATATGAAGACTGCGTGGCTATGCCAATTTTATCCTTTTTAAGGTAGTTATACTATTTTTTCTTTGGATTTTTAATTTTTGATAACTAACAGTTAATAACAACAACAGCCAATAACAAAATTTGAAATTCCAGCTACGCCAATAAATATTTAGCATACAATTTCAGGTGCTATTTACTGACGTTGATCCATGATAGTTAAATTAAAGCGATCGACGAAAATTATGAAACGCCATAGAAAGTTGCATAACACCATGTTTTTGCAGCAGTTCTTAATCATGGTTTGGCTTTTATTAGCACCCACCGAGTAGAAGCGCAAGACATTGGCGAGACAGTGATAACAAATTTGATTGGCCGAGAGCACTGTCTTGCCATTGTTTTACCACTCGTAAGGAGTAATCAGGTCATTATCTTCCCCTCGCAAACTTGAGGGTGAAATAGCGCCTGATGATGATGACGAGTTGAATAACACTTTCAATGCAGTCTGGATCTTTTTCTAGCTCAATTTCCCTAATACCTGGTCTGCATGCGGATGGGCCAGGTGCAAGACGTTCTAACTCGCTCAGTCTTGATGAAACTCATACAAATACTCCGATTATATTAATACACTTTAAAATATTGGAAAGTTTTCAGTTAATTCCTGGCTTATTGAGGGTTGGTATGAGTAGACTGTGTTGTTTTGCTAAGTTTTGTAGTTAGTTTTTAAGTATATTTAAATGCGACGAAAACTGACGGCCGCACTTAATGTTTTAACTTTTCCTTAATTTTACTGTGACCAAGAGTTTGACATAAAATGCGTGGAACCTAGTCTTCATTAAATTAACGTTAAGTAATCGTTAAATATCATTGACATCTCTGATTGTATACTATTAAACTCTCATTTAGGTATATCAGCTTCCAAACATAGTCGATACACATACATCATGCAAAGAACAAGTTATGTTTTTTAATATTATCTCATTGTTCTTAAAATTCAGTTAAATATGAAATAAATAAGCTCCTTTTCTATTTTCATATCAATAGAAGCTTATTTTAAGCTGGAATATACGTGTGATATCATTGGCACACGTCCGCGATACAGCGGTGTGCACTCAAACCTGGCTCCAATAAAAATACGATACTTTTATGATAGAATAGAATATCGAATAAAATTCTTAGATTTTATATTTATAATTTTTATCAGCGATTTTTACGTGTCATGAGGCTATTTTTCATTTAATTATTGATTATAACACACATAATTACACTACTTTCACAGAATGACCCAATACAGCAGATAGTTATAGAAACTAAAAATATTAACACAATTTTAATCATAAAATAATATTTACTCTTTTTTTGTATGTTGTGCTTCCATTTTTCTTTTTTTGTTTATTTCTTTAGATACTGTATACTTACAAATGTAAGGATTAAGATAATTTATTATATAACAAATTAAAAAATTAAAATCACCAAAATATAATATTATGCAGCTCTGTTATGAAGCTACGCCGTAGAAGCGTAGACCATACGTAGCTGCGTAGCTACGACGTAGCATTGTAATCTGTTTTAAAGCTAGTAAGCTTTTACACGCAGCCTTGTTCAAGTGGAATCGATAGATACAATTTTTGATCCCCTATTGAACTCTCTTAGCTGCAGTGATGGTCACCAATAACGGGTCGCTTAAACTCAACTTACTGAAAGTAAAATCAAAATTGTACCTACAATATTAGATTGTTCTTATCTAAATAAAAATCTCTCTTGTACGCTTCCGCTCCCGCTCCCGTTTCCGCTCCCGCTCTCGCTAAGAGTCATTAGAAAACTTTAAACCTAACCATCTAGAATTTTTAATTAAAAGGGTGACACAGCACAGATGCTCAAAAATACCATTTATTTTCATATTAGTGTTCAATAAATTTTATGACTTTTTGATTACCACAATATTGGTTCCTGTTCGTTTTACAACTCTCGTGTAAAGGTCAATTCACATAGCAACGTGGCGAAGATATACGTTGCACTTTTAAGAGAACCTCAAAATTTAAATAGGCATAAACCAAATCTTTCAATTTAGTGTGTATCTTTTGTGGTGACGATCAAGTTTGATTATGAATGTTTCATTTAAATATCCACAGCCGAACATAGAACCTTCTCCTTTTTTGAAGTCGGTTAAAAATACATCGCGTCGCTTGTCTTGTGGCAATGTGAACTGGTCCTTTTGCAACCAGAAAAGACTTTAAGAGAGGCAGTGGGCAGTGGAAGACGAGATTTCTAGAGTTATCCCAAAGAGAAAGAATAAAAATTAAACTCTCACGGTCTTACCACAAAAGATTTAAACACCTGTTGAACAGTTGATTAGAGAAGAATTCAGTACAAAATGATCTCAAAACAGGTGTTTAAATCTTTTGTGGTAAGACCGTATACTTTTACGAAAGTAAGGACCTTACCATTCCTAAATAGAAAAACTTTTAGCTTTTATAAAATGTTGGAAGTCTGTCGCTGTCTCTTAGGTCATCCATACTAATATTATAAATGCCAAAGTGTCTGTCTGTCTGCCCGTTAAACCGACTTTGCTGAAATTTGTTGTGGCGATACTTTGAGTCTCGGGAAAGATCATAGGATACTTATAATCCCAGAAAAATGTACGGCTATCGCGCGATAAACGAGTTTTGGCGCAACATAGTCGCGGACATCGTCTAGTATGCTATAATATCAACATACATACATTTCATACTCACTTTGAAAACCGAAATTGTACACTTTAGCTACACTCATAATGCATAGTGACCACATTCTAAATTGCTTCATTTAACCCTGCAAATGCGTTAGACGGGTCTTAATGACTTCAGGTCTTAGTTTAATTTAATATGAACTTGTAACAAGACGCTGGCCTAAGACGTTACTGAATACAATAAGGGGATAAACAGACTGACGACAAAATTTAATTTTACTTAAACTTTTGAACTTCTGGGAAGATATTATATTGAAATGATATTGCCAGGATCTTTACAAAATAAAAGCTTTAACTTTAGTTTTTAAACAACTTTACTATATTATATTATAATTGAAGAAATACGCAAAGTTTTACGCAAATAACAAAGTATACTTACTATATTTTATATTATGTCTGTTTAGCTATTACAATTATTAATTATACTACTCGTAAAGCGCTAAAGCACTCAACTAATTGTGATAATTAGTACGGATCCTACGTGATTAACGAATTACAAAACAACGAAGATGGTGACTTCGTTTCATTGCACTGAAATTGTTTAGGTTGCGTTTATTTAAAGCCAATGTCAAAACGGCGAATCGAAACACAAAGTTCCAAAATGTGAGAAATGCTATGAAATTCTATGCCTCATAATTTTAACTAATTTATTTAATAAAATTTTGGGGGCAAACGAGCAAACAGGTCACCTGATGGAAACCAACTATCGTCGCCAATGGACACTCGCAACATTAGAAAAGCTTTCAGGTGCGTTGCCGGCCTTTTATTTATAATTATACCTAAGTTTAAAATAAATACATATCGCACGTCTCTTTCTCGCCTAATCTATTTTGCATGAGTTCGGTTTAGCTTATATCGTGCTGTCGACTACACAAGGCGGATTGTGACAATGTGACTATTGAGCTGCCACAGCATATTGGGCCTTTGAGACACAAAAAACAATTTGTTGTCAAACAAAACATTAATATTAACAAAATATTAAAACGAACGATAAAATTGATATTATTACGTTATTTTCTATTCTTAATAATATAATATTCATATTTTTTAATTTTATTAAATTCATAAAAAAATTTGTGTTGCTGGTAAGTTTAACCCCAAAAGCCAACAGGTAATTTTTTTTAAAGTTAACAGCTGTCCAAAAGGCTATTTACTGATATTCAAATGGTAAACAAGCAGGCGGCGCTTAGAAATTACTTTGAATTCAATTTAAAAAATAATTACAGTGTAATTATTACATAAAAGTAAAAATGTAACAAAATTACAACTCCTTGGATCTTAATTACAAAATTCAGTTCACTGCACAATATCTTTAGAGATTCACGATTAATTTAATTACTTCTAATCTGGTTATTTCTTTACTCGATGACGGGTTAACCCTTTAGCACAGATGGGGTACAATTTGTTGTGCAATTTAATTTACTGTGTCATACGATTAAAACTGTTATATTTAACGATCGTAATAAACTGCATGCGATTTTACGATTTTAGTAGTTAGCGGTTGGTAATTAAATTATAAGCGTTGATTAAATGCTGAAATTTGAATTTGGTATTACCTGACTAACGCTATAATTATAGTAATACACTAAGTACATGATATTATTTTATCATTGTGATTTGTATATTATGTGAATTAAGCTTAGAAATATTTTGTATTCCCTATAGCTTTTCTAAAGTGGATTGACTGTCATAAAAGAAATCAGAAGTTCTAGCAAAAGTGAAAACGAAACAGAAGGAGCATATATTTTTTCCGCGCTGTAAAAGGATAGAATGATACTTCCTATACTACGCCACGCCGGTCATCTCTCTCTCTGTCTCAAGAATTTTCGATCAAATCACCTATCTTTTCACGAGTTTTTCATTCCAATACCAGAAAAGTGCATAACTGCACGTACAACAAGTGCATTAAGTTTTCGCATCAATATTTTCTAAATTTATAAGTTACGATGGGGCTGGCATGCCATGTATGGCAAAAGCACTTTATTTAAATAAAGACTAAAAATATATAATTGTATATCAGTATTTCTAATTCCATTTTCAAATCACCAAACATGTACATTATCTGTGACAGAACGTGCGCAGGAAATATCTTTGTGTTTGTCACTGTCAAACCCCCAAAAGTGGATGGATGGAAAAAATTCGCCACATTTTTTTGCTCAAATGAACCGTGTATGTTATTAGATTAGCAGGTCGATTTCGAATTCTGTTTATGTATGTTTATTTAACGGAAATGAATCGCAATTTGGGGGTCGTATTGTTGACATGGAGTAATGTAATATTTATTTTTGGAATGGCTTATCATTTCGTGTTTGTTGAGGACGGGCGACAACGGGTTAAGAGTATGTTGTTTGTAATAATATTAATTGCATTATTTTGAGATTAGAATGTCGTTTGGATGACTTTTGTTGTCAAAATGTAATTTGGATGGCATATTTGCCATCAAAACATCAGGTAGGCCTGTAAAAAAATCTAACCTTAACCTTTTACAAGTCTATGTGATGTTGAAATGAAGTAGAAATTTTAGGGGTGAGGATACAAAACAGCTGTCTTCTAATTGACACTTTCGGCCGCACTCAGAGGTGATTAAACTTCAATTGAACGAATAGTTTGACAGATAATGTATGGGGCTTATGTCAAAATCTTTATATTTAATTACAGTTATGTAAGAATAATTAATATTGCTATGAGTGCAGCCGCAGTTCAGCATTTCACAACTTGCTATCAAGATTTGTCCTGTCTTCAGCATTAGGATAAAATTTTACCATGTATATCACATTACTAGTCGGTACCGCACATAAAATGTTTTATGTGCGATATTTTGCCGTATTAAACTGAAATTCATGTAATTGTTTGAGCGGACGCGGAAATTCATGTAATTGTTGAAGCGGAGTTTCAAACGGACACACAGACACCTCGCATTTTATATTATCAGTTTGAGATATGGAAATCCATGTGTTGAAAACTCACAAACTCAGACAATGGTTATTATAACAAAACAGATTTAGTGTAAAAATAAGTTCATATAAATGTGACAAGCCCCATACTGTGTGACGTCACGTGTCCGTTTGATTAGTTTGCTGATTCATTGCATTAGAAAATATTTAGCCTTTATATAATCAACGAAATTACAACCCTATATTCATACGCCTACAGTTCAAAATCATTCAACCTCTTTGTATAATAATCTAGCATCAGTAACGATAGATTTTGAACTGTATGCCTCATTGTTAGGGTTAGTTATGCATTGGTGGTGTCTGCAAGATGTAAGGGTACTAATCCCATGTTCTCAATTGAATTAGCGACCGCCCGCAGTTTTTGCTACTCCACACAATGGAGACGGCGGGCGTGCAAAAATTACCCCGTCGTCTTTAAAATGCTCCTGCATTGTTTACATTCGATTTAGGGTTAGTTTTAGTGCCATAATCCTAGTGAGGTTTGGTAGTCGTTTATAGCTAACTAAATAATTAATAATGAATAAAAAAGTTTATTTTGTTGGTCCTGCCATTTTTAACATAAGCTACGTTTGTATTTTATACTAGATGACGCTAAAATTCGTTTATCGCGCGGGAACCGTAAATTTTGCTGAAACAAATTTCAGCAAAATCGGTTCAGCGGTTAGAGCGTGAAGAGGTAACAAACAGACAGACAGACAGACAGACGGACAGACAGACAAATACAATTACGCATTTATAATATTAGTATGGATGGATATAGGTAGGTATTATAATATGTATAGTTTTCAGCCAGGTCCGAATCTTGGCGAAAAGAAATAATCGGCCAAGTGCGAGTCAGAATCGCGCACGAAGGGTTCCGTACCATTATAGAGCAAAATTAGGCCATAAATTGTGTTTTTTGTATGGGAGCCCCCTTATTTTTTATTTTATTTTAATATTATTATTAAATATTAAAGTACACATATAACTAAAGATTTTGTGAAAAATTCAAGTACCTACCTGCTGCCATTTTTAATATAGAGCAAAAATGGCCAAAAAATCACGTTTGTTGTATGGGAGCCCCCCTTAAATATTCATTTTATTTTATTTTTAGTATTTATTGTTATAGCAGCAACAGATGTACATAATCTGTGAAAATATCAAATCTCTAGCTATTACCGTTCTTGAGTTACAGCCTGGAGACAGCAAAAAAGGCCAAAAAATCACGTTTGTTGTATGGGAGCCCCCCTTAAATATTCATTTTATTTTATTTTTAGTATTTATTGTTATAGCAGCAACAGATGTACATAATCTGTGAAAATATCAAATCTCTAGCTATTACCGTTCTTGAGTTACAGCCTGGAGACAGCAAAAAAGGCCAAAAAATCACGTTTGTTGTATAGGAGCCCCCCTTAAATATTCATTTTATTTTATTTTTAGTATTTATTGTTATAGCAGCAACAGATGTACATAATCTGTGAAAATATCAAATCTCTAGCTATTACCGTTCTTGAGTTACAGCCTGGAGACAGCAAAAAAGGCCAAAAAATCACGTTTGTTGTATGGGAGCCCCCCTTAAATATTCATTTTATTTTATTTTTAGTATTTATTGTTATAGCAGCAACAGATGTACATAATCTGTGAAAATATCAAATCTCTAGCTATTACCGTTCTTGAGTTACAGCCTGGAGACAGCAAAAAAGGCCAAAAAAATCACGTTTGTTGTATGGGAGCCCCCCTTAAATATTCATTTTATTTTATTTTTAGTATTTGTTGTTATAGCGGCAACAGATATACATAATCTGTGAAAATATCAAATCTCTAGCTATTACCGTTCTTGAGTTACAGCCTGGAGACAGACAGACAGACAGACGGACAGACGGACAGACAACGAAGTCTTAGTAATAGGGTCCCGTTTTTACCCTTTGGGTACGGAACCCTAAAAAGTATTCCCATTTTCTAGTTTTCACCAAAAAGACATAATATGATACTTTTGATCGCGGAAAATGTACGGTTTCGTGCGATAAACTAATTAAGTCGCAACGGAGTTGCGGGCGTCATCTGGTAGAAATTTAAAAATCGACCTCATTACTTCATATCAAAAAGCGAACAGGAAAATAACAAAAACCCATCATTTCCAGCTTTCTACAAAACTAAATAAAGTTGCCCAGAATATGAAATTTCGTTGCGACTTATCGAAATTCGATATTGTATCGTTAGGGCTATCTTTCTACATCATTAACCTCGTCCATGCTTCTTGTATCGTTTTCCAAACTCCATTTTCTTGATTAACTATGTAAAACGTGTCCAATTTTCCTTCATGCTGACATTGTTAATAATCAAATTAGTTAATATTTTTGCAGTAAGGTATTATTCTTATTTGATAAGAAATCTTAATTTCGAAGATAATAGTGTGACCTTGGATTTTAAATATTATTAGGTACTTTGACAAAAATTACAAATATGATAATCTTACATGAATTTTTTTTCGGTTATAAAATGGTTCAACATTTTCATAATATTGCCTTCATTAGATGACCTTTTATGAGGCATAATTATTTTTAAGCAATAATTTTTTTATTCGCTACTAGCTGTCTTTGTGTCACTTTTAAACCTTCCCTGGACTTCTACGAATATTTTGAGACTAAAATTAGCCCAATCCGTTTAGCCGTTTTCGAGTTTTAGCGTTACTAACGATAACGACGGAAAATAAATTTTTAGGGTTCCGTACCCAAAGAATAAAAACGGGACCATATTACTAAGACTTCGTTGTCTGTCCGTCTGTCCGTCTGTCTGTTTGTCTGTCTGTCTGTCTCCAGGCTGTAACTCAAGAACGGTAATAGCTAGAGATTTGATATTTTCACAGATTATGTATATCTGTTGCCGCTATAACAACAAATACTAAAAATAAAATAAAATGAATATTTGTATTTTCCCATACAAAAAACACAATTTATGGCCTAATTTTGCTCTATAATTATGGTACGGAACCCTTCGTGCGCGATTCTGACTCGCACTTGGCCGATTATTATATATTAGGTCCATGATATTATATAGAATTATTAGACTTTACAAATTCGCATCAAAATCGGTCACGCTTCGCTATTGTTATATTCTAACGCCTCCAATAAATAAATTCTGAATCTGACTGTTACGGCGGTTGTAAAACTGGAAATATCCAATCGGAATATAATCCCGTTTGGAGCTCAGCGTGCGTTTTATGTCGGCGATATCTGTCTAAACCTAATACGATGAAATGTGGAGTGACGCACTGACGTCGCTTGATGACGCGGATGACATGACTGTGACACACTGCTAGCGATATATCGCTTGGCGATAGAAAAGATGTGAAATAAAATGTTGCATTATAATAATATATAATATTGCCAAAGCTATTTTATGCAAATTAATTATTTAGATATCGCTTGCTGACATGTATAGGTTATATTTTGATTGCATATCTAGTCAGTCAATTTTAATGAAATGTTTTCTAAAGTGGATTGATATTTATTGCAAGGTATGTTGATACTATTACCGAGTACCTACTATCTTAAATCACCCGGATTGGGCTAATTTTAAAAGTGCCGGCCAACTTATATAAACGTTGGGTTATTAGCTGGTGCTTTGCTATGTTAATTTATAATTAATACAGCTTAAAATATTATAATAATATTATCGCTTTCGATTCGCGCCCACTACTCAAAATCTTTATGCCTGCTTAAAAAGACCCCATCTGCTTTGAAGGGTTAAACTGTTATGTGGCTATTGCGAATAATGAGAATCATTTAAAGAAATTTACCGACCCTGGGGTGTTCTTGTCACGTCTGGGGTCAGGCTCTGGTGGGTTAAAAGGTGGAAAAAATTACCACATTTATTTTAATTTTTACCAAATTATCGCCTTTGTTTGTTGCGGTAATAGCGTATACTTTAAGCTGACAAAATGTTTATCACGTCTTACGGTTTTTAATTTTTGAATGGTATCCGTTTTTAGGGTTCCGTAGCCAAAATGGCAAAAAAGGAACCCTTATAGATTCGTCATGTCTGTCTGTCTGTCTGTCTGTCTGTCTGTCTGTCTGTCTGTCTGTCTGTCTGTCCGTCCGTCCGTATGTCACAGCCACTTTTCTCCGAAACTATTAGAGCTATACTATTGAAACTTGGTAAGTAGATGTAGTCTGTGAACCGCATTAAGATTTTGATGCAAAAATGGAAAAAGTATTAAAAATTTTAGGGGTCCCCATAGGTACAACTGAAACAAAAAAAATTTTTTTTCATCTAACCTATGCGTGTGTGGTATCTATGGATAGATCTCTAAAAATCATATTGAGGTTTCTCATATCATTTTTTTCTAACCTGAATAGTTTGCGAGAGAGACTCTTCCAAAGTGGAAAAATGTGTGTCCCCCCCCCCTCTAATTTCTAAAGTAGAGGCATGATAATTCTAAAAAAAATATATGATGTATATTACTATAAAAACTACCAACGAAAATTGGTTTGAACGAGATCTAGCCAGTAGTTTTTTTTTATACGTCATAAATAGTAAAACTTAATGAAACAAAAAAAAAATTTTTTCATCTAACCTATGCGTGTGTGGTATCTATGGATAGGTCTCCAAAAATCATATTGAGGTTTCTCATATCATTTTTTTCTAAGCTGAATAGTTTGCGAGAGAGACTCTTCGAAAGTGGAAAAATGTGTGTCCCCCCCCCTCTAATTTCTAAAGTAGAGGCATGATAATTCTAAAAAAAATATATGATGTATATTACTATAAAAACTACCAACGAAAATTGGTTTGAACGAGATCTAGCCAGTAGTTTTTTTTATACGTCATAAATAGTAAACCTTAATCTAAATTTCATTAAATCGACTGAAATATAAAAATAAATCAAAAATAATATAATTTCATAAAAATTAACCTTATTGCTGCTGCGGAACCCTCCATGGGCGAGTCCAACTCGCACTTGGCCGCTTTTTATACAACTGCACTGAAATGAGGGTTATGTTTTTTGAGAATAATAAGAACTTAAGAATACGTTTTTGGCACATCTAGGCTTGTATTGGATATTTTCATGATTGAATTAAATCAAGTACGGTATGTTAAATTTTTAGAGTATCTACAATCAACATTGAGGCTCAAAGAGCCGTTTTAAATCATTTATGGGCATAGCAAAATTGTCACATTAAAATTTCACCGATAATAATCATAGAATATAGCTTAGATACCATGATATATTATCAAAGTGAATAATAATGTGTACACTCAGCTCACTTAGCCAATTATTGCCCGCGGCGTACATCAGAACAAACATGCTTACCACCGGAATTACACACAAGGTGCGCCATAGACCCCCCCACGCTTTGGGGGGTTAATTTGTTCAATCCATACTAATATTATAAATTCGAAAGTGTGTCTGTCTGTCTGTCTGTCTGTCTGTTACCTCTTCACGCCCAAACCGCTGAACCGATTTTGCTGAAATTTGGTATGGAGATACCTTGAGTCCCGGGAAAGGACATAGGATACTTTTTATCCCGGAAAAATGTACGGTTCCCGCGCGATAAACTAATTTTGGCGCAACGGAGTTGCGGGAATCATCTAGTATTAAATATTATAGTGATAGAGTAATAGTGGCTGTATGAGTAATAACATGTCCCTATCTAAAAGCGGCATTATTGATAACTAGATGGCGCCCGCAACTCCGTTGCGCCAAAATTCGTTTATCGTGTGTATTGCCTTACATTTTTTCGGGATAAAAAGTGTATTTTGTCCTTTCCCGGGACTCAAAGTAGGTATACCATATCAAATTTCAGCAAAACTGGTTCAGCGGTTTGGGCGTGAAGAGGTCACAGACAGACAGAAAAACAGACACACTTTTGCATTTATAATATTAGTATGGACTATGGATTTACTTTTAAATTAATAGATGTAAATAATAAATCTAAGCATCATATTTATTCTCATCTTCATTTCAAGTTCGGTGGCTGCATAGATAATAATAAATTAATAATTAAGCAAACAATAATAATGCTATAATATAACGTTTCTTTCATTAAACAGCCTTCCTACATATTTTGGCCTATTTCGCCTAAGGTCTACCAGAATCTGATGGCAAAAAGTGAGAAAATAAATTGACTCTAACAATACCGGGGTAATAGGAATAAAACATTTTCATCCTTTTTTATTCCTTTAGCGGCTTATTTTGTGTGTAAAGCATGCAAATATAAAAATAATCCAATAATCAAGGATATTTTTTGAAAATCTGCTGTTAAAAATTGCCATCAGATTTGGTAGACCTATAGTGAAAAGTATCGTTAGATGTCTCATAAAAAATCTCTGTATCTGGCAGCCAAACTTTACTTTTAAATAAAATATGCACTCCCACGTCACTTTTACGACACCAGCGAAAATCAGTTTTCATTTTATGCATCAAAAAGTTAAACGTCCGAACTTTACAGGTTAGAGTTACGGTAACTATATACTGTTATTGCTCGTAAAACTGTTTCCTAACCGAGCCGCTATAACCGAACAGTTAAATTTTAACGGTGACACGTGATCGGGTTTGTAGATTACCGTTTACGGTTAAATATTCGGTCATAACATTTTTCATACTGGCCTTTATGGGCTCGCTAATATTGTTTATCTCTCCTTTATTTAGTTTCAAAAAACTTATATGCTAGATCCTGGCTGTAACTTCGTTTTTTATATTTTTTTTCGTACCAAAAACTATTTAACGTTCTGTTTAGGGACTCCTTCTTTCTTAGTATCATATATTTTCATCACAATTAGATGAGTGGTATAAGCGGAAAGAGAACATACACACTTTTGAATAATTCTTAATATTATTGTGGATAGTATTACTAGACGTATAAACGCTATAAATAAACATTATTTAACAATATACAATATATTAAAAATTTTATGACATTACAGTTTACTTGTCAAAGTATTGCCACACACGGCTAGTTCCAACATCGTTTATAAAAACTGCCAAAACCCTATCGGCCGTTTTTATAGGCCTGATAGCCGTTAGGCATTTTGGATGGAAATTTAATACCCTGCACTACACATGTGGTATAAGTTACCCTTGTAATAGGATTAAAATTCCGTTATAGCAGTTACAGTGCTGGCCCGGCCGCTAGAGAAAGAAAACTTTTCATAGATTTTTGTAAGAGTAGAGGATTTTAACCGCTACCATGTCGGCAGTCGGCGGGATCACGTTATAAAATTTATTGTATATTTTGTAGGGTCCGCAAGAAAAAGTTGTGGCGGTACCCACATTCGCCTAACATTCCTGCATCCTACCAAGTCTATGTCTTTTCCGGGATATAAAACATCTTCATGACTAATTTTATCAAATTCGTTTATAGAATTACAATTGGATAGTTTTGTTCGATTATAATTATTAAGATCACTATAAATGACACGTTTGACAAAACTTTATCGCTTACCACAAAAGATTTAAACACCTGTTGAACAGTTGTTTTGAGATCATTTTGTACTGAATTTTTCTCTAATCAACTGTTCAACAGGTGTTTAAATCTTTTGTGGTAAGACCGTATGTATTTACTAGTACTTCAAAACTAGACAAAAGTCAAAATTAGATTGCGCTTTTCATGATTTGATTAATAATACACATAGTTTTTTAAAGTTTCATAGCGTTGCAAAACAAGAATTTAACACTGTCCGACACCTGAAAGTATTTGGTAGTTTATTAAAAAAAGTTTACCCAAAATATGCAAGATTATTCGTGCATCCATAATTCATAGGCCGCAAAATGCCTGGAGCTACGAAAAAAACTGCGGAGCCCACGCTAATCGATTTAAAAAGATTGCGGCGATTAAAAACCGTATCGATAGTTACGTACTTTTAATTTTATTCCGTAAATAAAATTACAGGAAAATATTATAAAAAACATTGCAAAAAATTTAATAAAATCAATGAGGCGTAACACACAACACAAAGTTATAAAATATAAAAAAATCAGTTTAAATTATGGCTTAAACTTTTATCAAGATTATTTAATTGTGTATTTTAATTTTAAAGCAGTACTTAGGTATATATTTTATACTTTTATAATGTTTCATCCTTATCAGATACTTAAGAAAAGTGGCCTAACAGATATTTTCATTAATATTATAAGAGAGTAAAGCTGTATACAGCTATATTATCATCATCCATTCTGTTACTCGAATTTGGATTTCCCTAAAAGCCAAAAGGTATTAGAATAATATTGTCTTTGTACCTCTTGTGATAATCCTTACACATGGTAATGTGAGTAACTTTACAATAGAGTTACACGAAGGAGCCTGTAATGGTATGCTAATGTTATTGTAACTTGAAGTGTATGGAGACGCCTTAACCAATTAGGACACCAAGTCTGGTGCAGTACATCTTGCATTCATATGTATGTAGTCCATATCGATACTAATATTATAAAGTGAACACCTCTCTGTCCGTTTGTTGCCTCTTCACGTTTGCTGATGTGCTAAGTCAGTTGAGTTATACTTTCCGCTGGTATAAAGCCGGGTTAGTTCCCGAACCGGTGGTAGGCACCGTAGATTCTACGTTCTTCTGACGTTCAAAAAGTGTATTCATGATATCTATTTTGAATGAAAAGATATTTTATTTCATTTTATTTTAGAAGAATATTGATAGCCTTAGTCACAGGCACAGACCTCAGATTTTATGGCCAAAATGTTCGGTTCCCGCGTGAAGAAACAGACCAAAAACTTTTAGTGGCCCGTCCCGGTTCGTACGGGTGGACATAAGTTGGAATACGTTTAACGTTAGTTAAATTTTAGTAAAGATATCTAATGTTTTTTAGAAATAAATATAACCTAGTTTACTTCGGTTGAATGTTATTAATTTCCAATGGTAAAAGTTTTTTTTGAAATCGGAACTATAGTTTTTGAGTTTATTTATTACAAACATACAAAAATATAATTCCTCTTTATCATAGTAGTGTGACTTAGAAGACAGTCAAATCTAATAAACTTTTGCCTTACCCAACAATAACTAAAACTAGCAAGTTATCTATTTCATGTTTTTAAACTCCAATATGAATTTCCATATAAAGTTGTGGATGTAAAACAAACGTGTCACAAACAATATTAAATTCTGGAAGTTTCTGAACGCTACCGGTCCGTAAGTTTCTGAACTTGCATTAGCATAGCAGGGGGGGGGGTATGTATTCGGATAGGGTATATTTTCAAGTGTTAGTGATTCTAAAATATATCGTTTATTTTCATGAGAGCTTTTAATTTAGGCATTTTGGCTAACAATGTGCCTATTGCCTGCGTAATTGCATCAATTGAAATAATAGTATTACATGTTTTATTATATCAATTTATGATTTCAAATTTGGAGAGTAAATTAACTATCCCACAAAAAACATTTTCATGTAAAAATGTTGCCAAGATGAGAACATAATATTATTATAGTTCGTGGTGTCAAAAAGTAGTGAAATCTCATGTAGAGCCAAGTTTCTAACCTTACATACTTAGCCCTAAATCTAAAAATCTTAATTTTACACCAAAGCGCGGCAAAATATTTGATAATAATATAATGTGTCAGCCGAACGAGAAGAATCTAAAAACTCTACACATTAGTCAAAATCGATAGCTTGGCCATTTTTCTTTAGTTAGGGTATATTAAGTTCAAAGCCCTGCCGAATAACAAAATGGCCAAGCCACCGATTTTGACTAATGTGTAGAGTTTTTAGATTCTTCTCCTTCGGCTGACACATTATATTATTATCAAATATTTTGCCGCGCTTTGGTGTAAAATTAAGATTTTTAGATTTAGGGCTAAGTATGTAAGGTTAGAAACTTGGCTCTACATGAGATTTCACTACTTTTTGACACCACGAACTATAATAATATTATGTTCTCATCTTGGCAACATTTTTACATGAAAATGTTTTTTGTGGGATTTCATTTCTTTTTGTAAGTTGGTTTACGTTGTTTTTTTTAGTTAATTTTTTCTTTCTTTTTTTTGGTGTATTTCTTTTAGGTTTCAGTACCCAGAGAGTAAAAATGGAACCCTATTCCTAGACTTCAGTGTCTGTCAGCTGCCCGTCTGTCTGTCTGTCTATCTGTCTCTTGGAAGTATCTCAAGAACGGTAGTAGCTGGAGAGTTGAAATTTTCATCGATCATGTATTTCAACAAAATAAATTTAATATTTCGCGGGGCTCTCATACAACAAACGTGGTTTTATTTTTTCCTATTGATATTTGATAATAATTAATAAATAATAGATGTCGCTGCTGGTCGTCTACATCGCATAATACTTGTAAATGTACTCTAGTCAATAAGAGATTTCACTGTTAGGTATCTACATCGCACTATTGTTTGACGTGATTATATTTTAGCCGTTTAACTTTTAGGCACAGGTTTTTTCTTTGAACTAACCGATGTTGTTTACATCATACAATTAAATATTTGCAAAGAAATGCTGAGACTACGACTATACTTTGAACTTACATATTTTTAAAATGATTTAAGGTCTAGAGTCTGCAAAGTAAAGTTATTAATAATATACTTAAGGAACATACAATTATAATATACAAGCTGTTGCCCGCGAGCCCGCGACTCCGTCCGTGTGGACTTCAGCTTTAAATAGCGCGCGGTAGTACCCGTCATAAAGCAACTTCTATTATAATATAATAATATTATATGGTAAGTAGTTCTCGTTGCTACATTACTGCAAATTGCATTTGCACGACAGACATACGACAGACTACAGGTGCTTCCGGGGGACGCTTACTTCAAACTTCAATGTTAATTACAGACAGACAGAAAACATTTCTTACATATTTTAAACTAGCTGTCCCGGCAAACGTTGTTTTCCCATTTAAAGTATTTCTACTTCATCAGTTGATATAAAATATTACCCCCTCTTTTGTCCCCTAAGAGGTGTGGGGGAAATTTTTTATCAACAGATGTTAAGTTAGAAAACACAGTTAATAATATTATGAAGTAAGTCCAAGAAAAAAGTTGGATACAAAATCTGACCCCCTCTTTGGTCCCCTTAGAAGGGTGGGAGGGTGGGATTTTTATACATTAGATGTTGAGTTGGAAGAAGACAAATATACCTGCGAAAACTGTATGCAAATCGGATCAGTAGTTTTCGTGTTAAAGAAAAAAGTTTGATACAAAATCTGACTCCCTTTTTCGTCCCCTTTGAGGGGTGGGGAGAATTTTTTTATCACCAGATGTTAAGTTGGAAGAAGACAAATACATCTGTGAAAACCGCATTCAAATCGGATCAGTAGTTTTCGTGTGATAGTGGAACAAACATACAGACAGACAGACAGACAAAAAAACTAACCACATTTTTGGCTTCTATAGCGATATTGTAGTGACACCCCCCGCTTATTATTTTTTTAATATTATCTTTATTGTACAGAATTTTCATTACTACAGTTTTATTATATGTATAGAAGATTTTTGCATAGGGGGTTATTAACAGCTGGGGAGTGGGGTCGAAGTCGAACATCAACTCTTCTTAATACAATATATTTCAAATATTATGTGAAACATCAAATTAATCGAAAACTGTATGTTCATCCTTACCACATCTTATAGAAACACGTTTGGGTAAGCGATAGTGCGATGTAGAAGACGCGCGGCGGCGGCGCGCCGCCATCTATTATGAATTTTTGGAACTAACTTTATTTGAACACATTTACGCATTTTCACCCCCTTACAATTCGCATTTATAATAATATTAGTATAGATATAATATTATTTAAAAGGAGGTACAGGATGATTCTTTGGATGATGGAAAAATTACCACATAAATTATTACGTTTTTATGAAATTAAGGGGCAATTAACGACGATGTGCACTCGCAATATTAGAAAAGTTGCAAGTGCTTTGCCTGCCTTTTTGCATAGGGGTTATTAACAGCTGGGGAGTGGGGTCGAAGTCGAACATCAACTCTTCTTAATACAATATATTTCAAATAATATGTGAAACATCAAATTAATCGAAAACAGTGTGTCCATCCTTACCACCTCTTATAGAAACACGTTTGGGTAAGCGATAGTGCGATGTAGAAGACGCGCGACGGCGGCGCGGCGCCATCTATTATGAATTTTTGGAACTAACTTTATTTGAACAAATTTACGCATTTTCACCCCTTACAATTCGCATTTATAATATTAGTATAGAATATGTAATATTATTTAAAAGGAGGTACGGAATGATTCTTTGAATGATGGAAAAATTACCACATAAATTATTACGTTTTTATGAAATTAAGGGGCAATTAACGAGGATGTGCACTCGCAATATTAGAAAAGTTGCAAGTGCTTTGCCAGCCTTTAAGAGGGGATCTGTTATATAAAATTAGGAGACAAATGAGCAAACAGGTCACCTGATGGAAAGTAAGTTCTACCGTCGTCTATAGACATTAGACACTAACATCAGAAGTGTTGCAAGTGCGTTTTCGGTCTTTTTATGAAGGAATAGGCTAAGGGAATCAGCAGAAGAGAACAGGGATAGGGAATAAGGTTTAAGGTGCAGTTGGGCCTCCGCTTAACTCACTCACTAAGCGAAACACAGGGCAAGCGCGGTTTCACGCCGGTTTTCTGTGAGAGCGCTGTTTCACGCCGGTTTTCTGTGAGTCTATGGTCTCTCATGTCTAATACGTATTTTTTTGGCACAAGAATTATTTTATACTCTATTTTTAATTTTGTATCTAGCACAAGAAACGGGGGTATCTCATACTAACATCCCCTCTCTATATCAAGGGGATGGGATAGGTTAGGTTGGGTTTGATAATTTTTTTGTTGTTTCTGTACTAACAGTATGTCACATACCAAATTTCAGCTTTCTATGACTTCAGGAAGTACCCTAACAATTTTGATGATCGGTGAGTCAGTCCATTATTGTGGGGTTTTTGGACCCCTATAAAATCTAAAGTATAATAGTAACAATATTCAAACTTTGCGCATTTAATTATTATACTCATGTCATAATATCTTGAAAATTTCAACTATCTGGCATTATCCAAACCAAAGTTACGAGGGTGCAAAAATACGGCGAAACGTTTCGAGAAAAGGTAGGTAGTGCCCGTGCGCGCTTCGCTTGGCTCATCTTGGCGGGGGCACTCCCGTGCCCCCAGATTGTCTTTGTTAAGGCTCGTGCTCTCAAAGTTCTGAAAATTGTTATTTCCAAGGGCCCAAGCTATAATTGTCAGACGATTTTGGAGAAAGCTCTACGAAAAGTAAATCAACATTACATATATTTTAAATATTATCTGACTGTAATATTAATGCTGCTATATTAGGTTTTCCAGAAAACACTAAGTTGTACCTAGGTTCCAGGTCTTGCAGAAAGCACTAAGCAGCGGTTGGTTTCGATGAACCGTGTAGGACATGATTTATGTATCGCATACGGAGAACTGAGCTGACAGGACGCCATTAGCATATCTAGATCTTGGCAACAATATTAGTTGGATTATTTCAGAATGGATTTATATTTTGTTGAAATTTTGCTTGAAAATTGTCGTATACCTATACTAATATTACAAATATGAAAGTGTATCTGTCTGTCTATTACATTAGGTATGAAGATACTTTGAGAAAGGCATCATCTAGTTTCACATAAGTTCTCTCTACCATCTCTTATCTTTCCTACCTTTTATATTATCTAATAGGTAAGTTTTGTGCATTTCTTTGAATAAAACCCGTTGACAAATGCCAGGACATTTCACAGTCTAGCGATCTTCGCTGAGTGTGAGTACTGCGACTGCAGTATTTCAACACGAACAATGCTAATGGGTAAGGTAAAATACTGTTTAGTTATAATATTATGTTAGAGGTTTGATAATACCTTGGAAGTTGGAGTATTATAAACTATATGATGCCCGCAGCTCCGTTGCTCCGGGACTCAAAGTATCGCCATACCAAATTTCAGCAAAATCAGTTCAGTGGTTTGAGCGTGAAGAGGTAACAGATAGACAGACAGACACACTTTCGCATTTTTAATATTTGTATGGATTTGGTAAAACAAAACTAGAGAAGAACTTAATTATTCCCTAGTCCTATAATACGAGCATTTTATTATAAAATTTCAGCGAAATCGGTTCAGCGGTTTGGGCGTGAAGAGGTAACAGACAGACAGACGCACTTACGTATTTATACTATTAGTATGGAGGCACAATATTTTGTTTATAATTACACACACTAAGTGTGTTTTACGGATTTAGTGTCGACCAGCTAAACAACTGACCTAAAAAGGTCGTCAACTCAAATGAATTTTGGGGGGATAAAATCAAAGCTAATATCTTTCATTAAACAGTTCTAGAAAGTAGTAAGAGCATACACACCAAGTAATTACAGAAATAAAACACCGAAACAACCCCTTTCACGTACAGCAATCGTAAATTTATCTCAGACTATTAGTTCGATAAAATTCAACTAAAACGATAAATATACTGGACTTTGACGAATCACCGGTTACCCTCCAAAAGAGCGCCAAAACCACGTTAAAAATAACCTCAAATAACAACAACAAGGCAATTTGAACTCTATAACTATGGGTATAAGGTTATAAGTAAAAACTTTGGAATTGTTGGGGGGTATCGCAAATATTTCGTATCTGTGTCACTTGGGAACATTTTGTCCGAACTTAACTTATTTTCTTTCGTCCGCTGAATAAAACATTAAAGGAAGAAATATGTACAGATACTTAGTGTGTATCGTCTCTGCTGGGATCGGTTTAGCTTAGTTTTAGGTATGTAGTAATGCTGTGAGACCGGTGCAGTAAACGCTTAATTGTCGATAATTGATAAAACCTAAAGCATTTCTTCTAGCTCATTAAGGTACAAAAACTGTTCGATTACAAAATTAAATAAAAATCGGTTCACCGGTTTGAATGCTACGATGGAGGCAGACACGACAAACTTATCACAACCCTGAGTTTACGACAGGTGAAACACTTATTTACTTATAGGTTGAGGTTTATTTCGCGGAATATTGCTAAAAATAATAACAAACTAAATTTTAACTCAATTCATTTTTTTTCTGTTACTAAAATATTATAGTTCATAAAAACTATGGATTGTACTTGGCATAGAAATTGATTCATAGGTAGGTAGCGAAGCTACGTGACAATATATTCTTGCTCGAGTTCTGCGATGGTATAATACGAGTACCTTATTTTTTATTTAATCTTTATTCAGATGTTTTAATGTTTAAGCATTTTGAAGGCCAAAGTATCGTTAGCCATCTCAACCTACTTAAAAAGCGCCTAAAACCATCCATGTCACAATCGAAACAACAGTCGAATCTCACCGCAGCCTGCGGGGTCATTCTCAAACAGTCGATTACGTGCTGTTTGATGTTTTTTGCTGTTGACAAAAATTACAATCCAGTCATTAAGCTTGTAAGCTTGCACTTGGCACGTTCATTGTTTTAAAAACCGTATTATTCTGTAAGATCTTTTTAGGTTTCCGTACTCAAAGGGTAACAAACTAGATCAAAAACGATCCACCCGTTTGGATGCTACGGATGCCACGGACACTTAAATAACACCCCTCTTTTTTGTCGGTGTTAAAAACAGGACCCTATTACTAAGACTTCGTTGTCTGTTCGTCTGTCTATCTATCTGTCTGTCTTCAGGCTGTATCTCAATAACTGCTATAGCTAGACATCAGATTTTTGTACTATACACCCGAAATATTATTAACAACCTAGTTGTCCCGGTGAATTTCATATCACTTTCTTCCTAATATAAACCTTTCATACTATTTTACTAACGAATATTTCAAGATGATTTGGTAATGTGACGCCGCAGGTTACGCAGACGTCATGTCGTGTGTGACCGAGCCCTAACAATAATGTTCCTTTTAAAACCAGTAACACAGGAGTCAACTTTTACAATCGCATTTCAAGTCTGTCAAGACGACAATAAACAAGACAAGAAAACAATAAAATCTTAGGCGTGAAGCAATAAGACAATATTAATTACTTGGAATCGCAAGTTTTATTATCTTATGTCGTAGTAATAAGGGTGATTTTGGCACATCAAGGGCTAGGAATGTGACATATCATCCCTTAGGGCTAAGGGACGGAAGGAGAGCAAATATATGGTGTTTTAGGTAATTAAATGTCACATAGATCTGCGATTAATGATGGGTAGCGATGTGTGTTTAGGACTTCCGTGATGTAAGGTTTTAACCTTTGTCTTTTCGATGTTGGGATATAGTAAATTGGGTGTGCAGTTCAGAGGAGGAATAGCTTTGGTTGCCACGTAGGCCTTAAGGTTTAGGATTAGGATGCTTGTGGCTTGCTGAGGGAGCTACATTCAGCAATGGAAGGCGATAGGCTGATAATGATAAGGACGTCCATGATGTCCTTGCGACGTATTCGATGAGTGCATCTTGTCCCGAAGCCGCGTGTCAACCGCTTGTGTGTGAAGACTGAAGACCCTTACCTCACAGTCAGTTGACGGACTTACGTCATATTTTGGTTGAAAATTGGCTGGGATTGACACAACGCGACCAAATTACATAGGTCCGTTTTAATTACATAGGTCATCTGCCTACGAATTAACTTCTCTGATAGTACATTGATTTTTGTTGATTGTATACGTACACAATGAGATCTTTACTGTGGCGAATGGAGGGATATTACTATACGTACTCGTATACTTGACTAAATGTCTGTCATTAGACTATCCATCTGGTTATCAACCGTAAACTTACGTACTATTTAGTAATCATGTGCTCATACATTCACTAATATGACAAGTGAATTAATCTAACTCGTATGCCTCGGAGTTTACGTCTATTGTGCCTCGGATTACCGGCAAAGATTTTGTTGCACTAAAATTCTTTTTAAATTTTGATTAATACAATCAAATAATATAAAACTTGAAGGCTTAAAAAGTAAAAAAGTTAAAGTTATCAAATCATAAGCACTTGCATCTTAGAACCCCACGAAAATTGCAATATTTTTCAAATATATGTAAAGTGTTTTTAATGGGTGAACTATTTAAAAACAGAAATAAACGGATGTCATAAATCAAGATTTTCATAATTCGAAACCGGATATGGCGACATCCGCCATTTTGCCCCGGATGCACCGGATGTAGGTGTAATAATTATTAATTGCCAACGTCTTAAGACGTCGCGGGGTATATGAAATCTAATGATTTAATGCGTTGTTAAATTAACTAGTTATTTTAACTGTCAGTTTCTGCTGGTTACGACCGACTAACGTATATTGTTTTGGGTCCTATTGTGTTTGTACTATCTTTAAGCAAAGTAGGACACGAGACCCAAGACACATTATTTCAGTAAATTAGGTTTGTCCTAGTTTTGTTAGAAAACTGATATTTTGTAGCCTAGTGGCAAAACTATTGGAATATACTAAAATTCATCATCATCATCATCATCATATCAGCCTATGTTCGTCCACTGCTGGACATAGGCCTCTCTCAATGAACGCCAAGATGACCGATCTCCTGCTACTCGCATCCAACATGGACCCGTGACTAAACGGAGATCGTCGTCCCACCTAGTTGGAGTATACTAAAATTAACATAATAATATTAATTTTGCAATTATAACTTTTGCATAATGAAACCATGATAATCATAATATCACAACCGTGGTGGCAGTTTGTAATTAAAAACTTCTAAAAAAACTACTAAACTAAATAAAATTTGGCTTGGGCGCAAGGCTACGTTTAAAATACCGTAACAGGTATAATTACACTCGGCACTTTTATATTTTCATACTATATTTTGTCGTTACCATTACAATAAATAAGAAGCTGTCAATTAAAATCAATTTATATTCAACGATAATGCTCTACAGTAACTAGACATAAACCTGCACACCCAAGCGATCCCCAAAATCCCGATATTCCCTGCTCTAATTTATTCTTTCATTGCGTCTTATTATTTGCAAATGGTCTATTTGTCGCGACTTAACCCTTCGGCGCAGATGGGGTCTCGGAGGCCGAGGATTACCAACGCCGCCTCAAACCGTCAAACGACATCATTTGCTTTAAACGCTCACAATTTATTGATAAGGACATTGACAGATATTGCCGTGGGCCTCGTAAAACGCAGCGGTAGTGAGGGTAGGCAAATGGGACCTGTTTTTGGGTTACTCATTACAGTGTGAATCGGATTTGCGTCGGTTATTAGATTTTTTTACGCAACAATGGCGGTATTTTATTGTTTTCTGTGTATTATTTTGTTCATTTGGAACCACAATAACACACGCAAATACGCCAATATGACTTACATTGTAAGTCCTATTGGTGACGATTATTGATTCGTTCTTGCCAGATGCAAGCAGTCATAAAAATATCAATCATTCAAAAGATTTATAACGCAATTAGCCCTAATAATAATAATTAATAACTCTGTCAAGATACTTTTCAATTTTTATAAGACAAAAATATTGTATAGCTTTTATTAATTGTAAACAAAATATGTTTTACATAGTGGGGATTTTTGTAAGAGTCTCTTTCAAAAATCAATAGAGTGGTAAGCTAGACCGTAATTTTTCTAGAAACTGTCTGGTAAGTGGTAAGTGTATCATAAATCATCTCCGTGTTAAAAGCGACGGTAATTAATATGTTCGCTGGCGGTTTTCAACGCTCTCATTAAGACACCATTACCGAACATATTTCATAAGTCTTATGATTTGTATGGAAACTTATAAAAAATATAATAGAGAAAATTTTACGGGTTTAAATGTCGGTAATTAATAATTATTTCATGGAGGCTCTGATATCTAATTTAGAGGTAGATTAGGGAAATGGTTAAGTTTTTTTTTTAATTTAGGTACTTAGTCGTTCAAAAGCGGCCTGCAAGACCACAATCATTAAGACAGCCATTAATTATCAATTTCAAGCTTTTTGATATAAGATACTAATGGCTTTGTCCACATTGTGCCTTTTTCTGTTCGTCAAGCGCATGCGTTATAGCGCAGTCAACAGCGAACGTGAGGCATGCCCATGACGCGCGTTAAAATCGTAGCGCTCGCTATGACACTTTTCTTTCAACGCGATTTTGACGCATTAAATTATTGAATATGCCAAACGACAGTTGAATTTAAAGAAGATGACGAAAATTGAAGATGAAATTGCATAATGTGGACATAGCTATTAATTTAGACCGCAACAAGACGCGTAGATGCATATCTATTGGTATTGAATTGACATAATATAATTTGCAAGACGTCTCACGCAATTGAAATCTGTCAAATCCATACAAATTTAGAAATGCATCTACGCGTCGCGTTGCGGTCTGAATTAACCCTTATGCGTCGAAGATAATATTTTCAGGCATTTAACACCTTGCAATTTCCAAGGTATAATTTTTATATTACCATAAAAACAAAGGAACATTATGTGAAAACAACTATAACGTCAGAATCAGAATCCATAAAAAGGTTAGAAACTACTTTTTCATAGTGTGCTGCTTCGTAAAACAGTATTTTACCTTTACTATAAATCTATGGTAATGCTCTGAATTTATTGATATTACACAAAAACACAATAAATAATACAAAAGACCAAAGGGTAAAAGGCACTTTTGTGAGGGGCGTTTTCGACCCCGGGGTGGAAAAATGCAAAATTTCCCAACGACTGGTCATTCAAGAGTTGTGCGAGGGACACCGATATTTTACCCCATCATTGCACTTTTACAGTGATTTCCTTTTAGGCGGCCATTTTTGCGTTTTACACGTTTTAACCCCCTTTTTTGTCAGAAAATAAAAGCACAATGGATAATGATGGAGGTTTAATAATGTGTTATTTGTTGTAGTAAAAAATATATTAAAAACGAATAATCTTGAAAGCGCAGACTTTTCATGAAACCATAAAATGGCATTATGAAACATCTAAAAATTATAAGTGTCCAGATTTCTACTCCATTTCAATTAATTTTGACATCAAAGTGTACAGAAAAAATACTTTCTTTTTTGTAGCATTATAGCCGTTTACAGGAAACTTTGTTAAAAAAATTGCTTTATCCTGCAGAAATAATATTTTTTGAGGAGTAACAACTGTCCACCATCGAATCTAAATATTAAATCCATTGTCCATACCAAACATCATTAAAATCAGTGACGTTCACTTTCACATATTGTGCAATATTAGAACGAATTAAGGCCGCGTTTCCATGGAGCTGGGCGGAGAGGAGCGATGAAAAGTTGTCAGTGTTTTCACTGAAGCGGAGCGGAGATTTCGAGCATAGTGATATTATGGTCAATTCAGGCACCGCTAAGCTCCTCTCCGCCCCGCTCTGCGTCAGTGGAAACGCGGCCTATAACGAATAGATGCGTAATTTATATGATTGCCAACACTACTTTAAATTAATGAAGAGTACGTAATCAACTAGATTTACTTCAATTATCTCAACGCACTTATCACCCCATTAAATTATGTAGGGTGACTTGACCGATGGGCATCTTTGTCCCGTACAAAAAGGCCATCAAATGTACCATTTCGTATGCAGATTGAGTTTATACAAGCCGTCGTGGGTTTAGGGTTAACGTATTGTTGTATTAATTGAATTCGGTGTTTAGGTGATTGTTTTGCTGGACGCTGGACGGTGTAAGGTTTCATCATTATTAACGATTTGTGTCCTTTGTACATAATCACAATTCAAAATAAAATATAGACAAAAATAGGACATGGGCGGAAAACCCGTATATTATGAATCTTATGTAATAAAATTGATCTGTATGATTAAGAAATAAATCTATATTTAGATGCAACACGATCTAGCACTGTATTTTTAAGATTTTGAAAATAAAATTATTATGTTACAAGAGGGATATTTTTTTAACTTTGATTTTGATTTTATTTATTTATTTATTGGACTCACCAACAGAAAAGCATTTGTTACAATTTAAATTTATACATAAAATTTGTTTACAGATAAAATGAATTCTAATGACAGGTGAAGTACAGAGTGCGTATTGCGACAAAAATTAGACGAGATGAAATGAAGTGAATATGGTGATAATTATGATAATGATAAAAATATGTGTGTAAAAAAAAGTCTCTTTGAGAAAAGTTTTGAAAGGTCTATTTTACTGTATGGTAAAAAGTACGATAATGATGGTTTTGGTCTCTTAGTTAGTTAAGTAAAATAGTCGTGTCTGTCCGTGGTATCGTAGCTTTCAAACAGATGGACCGATTTTGATATTATCTTTTATGTTCGAAAGCTGACATAATCGATAGTGTTTTAGCCATAATTCATCATCACTAGCCCGCTTAGCGTTGACAATTTTTCGTTATTTTAATTTCTTAATTCATGCTTATAATATTATGCATTATAAATAACATAACGTAAAGTGGTTATCTATACATATAATAAAACTGTAGGAATTTGAATTCTGTACATTAAAGATATTCAAAAAATAATAAGCGGAAAAATAATAAAATATGTCACTAGATCGCTATAGAAGCCAAAAATGTGGTTCGTTTTTTGTCTATCTGTCTGTCTGTCTATCTGTCTGTCTGTCTGTATGTTTGTTCCACTATCACACGAAAACTACTGATCCGATTTGAAAGCGGTTTTCACAGATATATTTGTCTACTTTCAACTTAACATCTGGTGTATAATTTTGTATCAAAATTTTTCTTTAACACGAAAACTACTAAGCCGATTTGCATACGGTTTTCGCAGATATATTTGCCTTCTTCCAACTCAACATCTGGTGTATAAACTTTCCCCCCCCCACCCCTCTAAGAGGACCAAAAAGGGGGTCAGATTTTGTATCAATTTTTTTCTTTAATGGACTTACGTCATATTATTAACTGTATTTTCCAACTTAACATCAGGTGTACACAATTTTTCCCCCACAACTCTTAGGGGACAAAAGGGGGGGTAAGATTTTGTATGAATTACTGATGAAGTAGAAATACTTCATATGGCAAAACAACGTTTGCCGGGTCAACTAGTACAATAATATACATATTTATAATAACTACTTTAGGTTCCTATAATAATATTATGTCTGACTCCTCTTCTATATCTCATTAGTGTTCGACGCGATTGTACCTTGGCCTAATTACTTGGGATTAGTATCGATAGCGATTGTCTGCTTAATTATCCCGGATCACAGTAATTAGTCTCATATCCCGGTATTCACTTAGTGCGGTATTACATTTCATAATATTAATTATAGTACATAATATACTCGAATATAATGTAACACAAATTTTTTCTATACACTATGTATAAAATTGATTCATATGCAGTGAGCGGACCTACCACATAATATATTATGGTCGTGTTATGCGAATTTAATGCAAGTCGTGATCGTGTAGACTGGTTTTCACATAACACAACCAAATAACGTAGGGCCGCCAACTGTCTATGAAACAATTTCTTCAATGGTACTTTTTACATCTTCCCACTTAACTTAGGTATCACAATTCTTAACTATGTTAATTTTTCTATTATGTTAAATTATTGAATTTCAGACGATCTCCGATTCGAAACTAATACTTTATCAGGCATCAGAATGCAAAACATTCACTGAAAGTTGAAAGCAACTTTTCATCAAACAAATAAATCCAAATTGGCTTAAAAAATGGCTTAGAATACTATCTACTTCAAACAAAAAAAAGATTTAAATCGGTCAACCCGATGCTACGAACAGACAGACACGTCAAACACACCTCGTCTTAACAAATAAAATTACAGTTTATTATAATAAGGCTGCGTTTCCGCCAAAGCTAAGCGGAGCTGTGTTGCGATAAATGTGTTTTTGAGAACCAACAGCATCGCCGCGCTGAGCGATGTCATGGCAGTCATATCTATGAAGCGATTCTATTGGTTTTCAAAAACACATTCCTCGCAACACAGATCCGCTACGCTCAGATCTGGTGGAAAGGCAGCCTTATTGTTTGAAAACTGACAATTGTTTATTAATGGCAGTATTATCAAACTGTACTGATTCAAAATCATCCAAGGACTCCTTACAATGTAATAATTTGTCTCACACTAAAAAAGATTTCTTTATGGAGGCATATTATCGCCTTTTTGAAAAGCATCATTTTTCAAAAATACAATCTGAATAATGAAACTTGTGAACATTTAATTTTGTCAAGTATATCGTAATACATCCCGAACAAGCGCGATCATTTACATCGTATCATTATAGATGACAAATGAATGCATCTTCAATTTGATATACCGAATTGAGAAGGGTGACTGTTTTTTGGATTTTTATCCGATTTACACCGAAGCCAAAAGGTAAGTAATGATTTTGTTGCCGTTTTGTACGTATGTAGGCTAGATCCATAGTACCTAAGCTGAGAAAATGAAGATTTAAAATATGAAATCAGACAATATAGAATTGTCATGTTACAGTATATTTTCTTAAAAAAGAAGTAGGGCTAAGAATCGGCTAACATCAATAAAATACCTAAAATAACGTTTTTAAATGACTGAATGAAATATACTTTATTGTGCACAAGACAAAAAAGCAACTTCTTTCAGACAACCTTTGATATACAATAGAGATTAGGTACATTTTTCAACTATTATGCAACTAATAAATATAATTTTATGACGGAAGTAAAAAAAAGGGATTAAACTACAGTAAAATTATCTGCAGTTATGCCTAGAGAGAGAGAAACACATTTAAATACAATTTGAAAGTCCACTCTGAATTCCAAATCCACGAAATCCATCTAACCCTTGTCACAGTAGCGCGGAAAAATAATACAATATTTATCCATTACACGATTACACCACATCCATCATGGCGGATGACAAATGACTGCAGCAAATGATGTGTGAATCTGAGACGGTGATAAAAACAATCGAGGAAATTGATCATACTGTATTTTTTAATCTCAAGTCAACGGAGGTAATGTTAGGCAAATTTTAAATGATAAATATATAATATCTGCAATAACTCTAGTATCACAGTTCACACTAACGGCCACACACATCGATATTATTTTTCCTAGGCTATGCTGTCCCACTGCTGGGCAAAGGCCTCCCCCAAGGTCTTCCATTGTGCTCGCTCCTGCGCCACCGCTGGCCAGCCGGGCTGGTATGCCTCCAGCTCATCGTGCCATCTTTTTCTAGGCCGGCCACGGCGGCGGCGTAAATCTTCCGGTGCCCACTCTGTTGAGAAATTTGCCCAGCGATTGGGATGCATGCGGCTTACGTGTCCCGCCCAATCCCACTTCAACTTTGCCGACATTACTCCTACGTCCTTGATTCCCGATTTTGAGCGCAGTATGGCGTTACAGCGATATTTAATGATGATTAAATTAAAATTTAATGAAGAGCTTGACAGTTAATTTCTTATTTAACTTATCCTGACATTTAAAATCTATCATCTAAATAGATTTGCTGCTTTTATCATTTTAATTTTAGAACACAATATAGTTATCATTATGGTAGCAAACATTTCCTATCTTAAATATAAACCTAACTTTTCTCGTGGGTACTTTTAGCATCTAAAATAAGCATACTATCTAAAATAAACATTTACATAACATAGGACCATTATACCCCCTGTTACCTAATTCTCAAACCTTCTCCAATATTAATATACGTTACTAAATCGTAAATTGTACAAACGACCACGTTAACGTTAAGAACTAACCGTAGTGGTCCCCGCTGCGCCGTGAACTACGTGATGTGGAAAACGCGTGCTACTACGTTGTTACGTGGTAAATTGTAGTAATCGCTAAAGAATTGAATTTTGTATTGATCCGGACAAACAACGCTAGCGGAGTCAGCTGCAAGACGTTGGAGCTTAACATTTTTTTTGTGATCAAATCAGAGGAGATAAGAGTCAAAATTTTGAATTGTATTTTTTTCAACGTTGAATCAAAACAAACAAAATAAAATTGACCAAAAATATTTGGATGTTACGACTTACGAGTAGGATGCTGCGGAAAGAGACACACTCTTATTTTCGGCAAAGCACCTGTAGCTCTTCTGATATTGCGAGTGTCTGTGGGCGACGGCAACTGTACAGTTGTCTTCTATTAGGTGACCCGTTTGCTCGTTTGCCCTTTATTTTATAAAAAAACACACAGAAATATAATAGGTCAAACTTATAAACTCTTCTTTTTCCGTCGTTGTTTAAGGTCACGTCTCGTCACGTTACAATATGAACAGTCTACATACTACAACCAAACCATCTTGGTAGATCTAACATGCTTTTATTATATCAATTAATCAGAATCACGTACCCAGGTCATATAGCATTACTTAGGTTTCTGGTTAGGTGTTATATTTGATACCTAGCGAGACCTAGGTGATTAACGAGCTGGCTGGCGATGACAGCGCGAGGTAGATCCATTAATATACAGGCTGACGTTTTATATACAATGATTTATTATTAATTACGAGTTTGCAGGAAAAATCTTAAGAAAATGCTGAGTGTTTTGCAGTTTTATTTTGAAATATATTGAATTATAGTTTTAAAGAATTCATTTTTTAATAATTTTATTCAGTAAACTATATTTACATTGGAAATTTGTGTACAGTTGTAAGCTTTGGATGCTTATGGTTAAGTCACTTAATACCAAAAATATCGTTATACCACAATTCATGTTTAAGACCCTATTTTTTTCTGTACAAAGTTTTTATTGAGAAGTATTTCAAAGTAATTTTATACAACATTTATACAAAATTGTTTCAATTGTTCAAAAGTCAAATTATCCTTAAAATTTGATTAACTACTTAGATAAACGAATGGTACTATTTAATGACTATAAAAATTAAGTAGTGTCCTGCAAAACAAGAAGACAAACACATACACTGCAAAGATGACCATGCCTTTTTTATCCCTGGTGGCGTCAACAAGAATATGGATATCTCCTTATACAAAAATTCTAACCCTTTTTTTTACCCGTCGGGTAAATATACCGTAACACCCTGTGCAACATGAGTCAGCGTCTTGGAGCAAACGGTCGCCACTTGAACTGTCAATTAGATATTATTGACTGTATGATTGACGAGCTTCCAGATAACACGGTATTACCAGACTTAACCCTGAAGAGGTGATGGCTAGATTTTTCCTCATATTGCTTGGTGGGGTAAAATGAGTACCGTATTATAAAACTGAATACTAAGCAGGTAAAGGGTAGATTTTTCCTTAATGTCAGTTGGGGTAAGGTGGGTGAGCAGATTTAACCCTAAACAGTCAACGACTAGATTTTTCCTCATAATGTCAGTTGAGGTAAAATGGGTACCGTATTACCAGACTTAACCCGAAGAAGCCAGTGGCTAGTTTTTCGGCATTTTATCAGCTCGGGTAAGGTAGGCTATGGTCAAGCTTGAGACTGTCAAGAACCTAAAATGTCCTATATTATTTTATTGAATTTAAACATTTCAATAAATTTACTATTGATCAAGTTTATATTTAGCGTTATTAAAAACGCCATTTCTTATTATACAACATGACTGGTGAGACCTTACCGATACTTATGGAGAGTACTCTGTACTCGATTCTCATTATAATTATTTAACTTTAAGCTACATTTACTCAGTGATCAATTGATATTATTTTTTTATATTATTTTTTTCCAACTAACATAATAGCCAAATATCACGTCTTCGAGTATTGAACGTGTCTCACCAGTCACGCAGTATACATATATCCAAAGATTTTCGCATATTGTGACGAAGTGCAGCGGGGCGGGCCGCATTTCTCATGAAATTTTTTTAATTGATTGCGCAGTGCGCACTCTGTCATAAAACTTGTATGTGAAAAATGCAGCCAGCCCCGCAGCGCGCCGTCATAATGTGTGCCAAGATTTGATAAAAAATATTTTTTTTTATCAAATCTCTGAAAATTCTAACATCCGATATAGTCTAAGATCCCACTGCAGAATTGTCCAGGTAGCGAGTACACGCTTAAAACTACCTTTTTACCAATATTTAGGATTAGGAGAACATATTTCTACTGGGGTGCCAGTCTAATTGTGGCCGCAAATATTTTAATTTTTTTTTATTGAGTTGGCGGGATAAAATGTATTCATCGGGTATTGAAAGCAAACATGGTTCATTTCACGGCAGTGAGTATAGAGATTTAGAAAATCCCGGTGTGCTTTTGGGCACCCGGCCGCATCTCTATTGTAACCGGGCGTGAACAGGTACGATTCCGATACATTTTTGCATCTATAACGTATATTGATCTTTTATATATCAAATAGAAGCGTATTTTCCTCTTATTATTACAATATAGGTGTGCCTAATTAAGTTTGGCCGCAAGTAAGGGGTGCCGGCTGTCAAAGATGGCAAACTATCGAAGGTTGAGGGAAAGGGAGCTAGCGCGTAACAATATTACGAGTCTAACGAGGATAGTGATTGTACATCATGTTAGTGTACTTAACCATCGGTTCAAACAATAGTAATAATCAGCCAAGTGCGAGTCGGACTCGTATTTTTTAAATTAAATTTGTGTTTTTGTATGGAGGCCGCCCTTATATTTTAATTTCATTATAAGTAATTAAAAAAAATTAAAAATATTTGCGGGCACATTTGGACTGGCACCTCAGTAGAAATATGTTCTCCTAATCATAAATGTTAATAAAAAGGTGATTTTAAGCGTGTACTCGATACCTGCACAGTTCTGCAGTCGTATCTCATACTAATACACGCTATAAATTTATTTTTTATTTTCATCGCAGAAAAACAAGTAATAACTACGATCAATCACGCCAGAAGCAGAATACTTGTATAACAAAGAAACTCTTTGAAGTATATAGCAAAAAAGGTGTTTTAAAACGCTTGGAGCCATTCCAAATATCAAACACTAATAATCGTCATAATTCAAAGTCTTTAAACAAAAGAAAACAATTCAAAGCGTCGGCAAAGCATAAAAATGGCTTTCGGGACGTTTTTACCCCCTGCTTCGTAAAAGGGTTAAAGATTTAACCCCTTTGGCGTCGACAGTAATTAATAACAGATTTCTTTGAAGTTGAAGCATAGAAAGTGCAATGAGCTCCATAGAAATATTACATTCTATAATGAAGTTTTATAAGAGGGTTTTTTTCTGTCGTCTTATCAAGTACATAATAACGGAGCCAATGAAAAGTTCTCTAATCAAGAGAATTTTGATTAAAACCTTATTTGATAAGCTGCTATAATTGCTTGCTTGCTGCTTTTTTTTGTAATAACTCATAGAAAAGCTTTTTTTGCAATAATTTGTATGAACTTGTAATAATAAATAGATCAAAGTATTAAAATACGTTGCTTACAAATTCGCCGCATCTAAATTCGTGTATCAAAGGAATACCAAACCAAATCCATCAAAATTAGTTAAGCTAAAGCTTGAAGAGGTAACAAACAGTCAGACGTACTATATTATTGTAAAATATTTCCGTGGGAGAGCCATGCTTCAGCACAAATGGGCCGGCTTGACCGGAGAAATACCACGTGCTCACAGAAAACCGGCGTGAAACAGCGCTTGCGCTGTGTTTCGCCGAGTGAGTGAGTTTACCGGAGACCCAATCCCCTACCCTTTTCCCTTCCATACCCTCCCTTATTTCCTTCCCTACCCTCCCCTATTTCCTTCCCTACCCTCCCCTATTCCCGTACTCTCCCCTACGCTATTACCCTATTCTCTCGTAAAAGGCCGGCAACGCACCTGCAGCTCTTCTGATGCTGCGAGTGTCCATGGGCGACAGAAGTTGCTTTCCATCAGGTGGCCCGTTTTCTCGTGTACACCCTTATAAAAAAAAGACTTAAGAAAGTATTTTTTTACTTGTATGTAACGATCTACAATATATTTTACGTGATTCACCAATACATCATTCATGCCATCATTCATACATTAATTTTTGTAACTTTATAACACTTTTAGTGCAAATAAAGAATTGTGAATTTTGATGATGATGATGATGACGGCGATGATATTGTAATTGCTGTATGTGGATTGTTTGATTAAACTCCTTGGCCATAACTCACACACCCTCATATTGAATAGGGTTGTCACTAACGAAAAAAAATTACTATGTGGACTTTTACCAGAGAATAACAAGATTAAATCATTAACAAGTATTTCCCGCTTGAATTCTATAAATTTATGGTTTTTCAGTAGTCAGAAAAAAGATAACTGTAATAACGTATAATATTTAAATTGTTAACAATATATTGATAGTGCATGAGTGAATTGTATAAACCTATTGAAACAATTATAAATTTAACGTAAATTTCAAACGAAATATAATAAAGCAAGCCATGTTATAATAATAATTATTATAGTAGTAGACGTTAACTTAAAAAATATATTGTTTAAATTTTATCCGACTGCATACATAAACTTCACATCATAAATATTATATTGTATTTTCATCAACTTGCCAGTGACAACCCTGATTATATTAACCGAGGATCTCTTAATCATCGATTTGGTTTATTGCTCCGCTGTGTGGACAATCGTTGTTTATTGTTACATCGTTTCGGGGCCAGCCGGTGGTTTGTTATCGTGATGTAACGGTTTTTAATCTGGACACCGAAATTATGATCTGTGGTCCATAATATCCATTCAAAAGCTTTCACGACTGCATGTTATAAACAAGGGAGCAATAGAGTATTTTATAGAACCTTCATTTAAATAAGATTTTTTCAAAAATATTATCTATTCTATAATATTATTATTGTTATTTTTTTTGTTTAAAAAATATTTTTTTATTTTATTGTGTTTATGCCATAAAATAAAACAAGTCAATAGAGTGATTGAAAATAATGCAAGAAGATAATATTATTACTTATAGTGTTTTGTTCTGATGATATAAACATATAGCTACAGTGATGTTATATTAAAATGTTATGTTAAATTGCGGTTTTTAAGTTTTATGTTCTACTAATTTCAAACAAAAGAAGGTTATTGATGTTTTAAGTGAGCCTTATAATAAAGCTTTAACATTAATAATTGTGACGTGTGGCTCAGTCGGTTGGGCATGTGGCGATTATGCCGGAGGTCACAGGTTCAAATCCCGCCGACGGAAAGAAAAGGTATTCCTTGGTCATGTTCATGTTCTGTATCTGTAATATATAATTCAAATATGAAATATTATTATAATTATCTTGTCTGATCACCATAACACAAATATGTCCTTCAGGACAAAATGTGGTGTAAAGCGTCTAATATATCATTACTTTTTATTTCTTTTATTTACATAAGCGTTTTCATTAAATGTTCAGTCTTTTCCTGCGGTACAAATAGAAATAACAGGTTGTGTCCGGAAATCTAATCAATGCTGTCTCTATTTAAACCTCTTTGGTCGTGGACAACTGCATTCGGTTTTCAAACGGAAAACATTCGATTTTCAAACAGAAAACGTTCGATTTTCAAACGAAACTGCCGTTGACAGAAACCACTTCTTTGTCCCAGCTGAAATTACTGTTCACGTTCCTAATTTAATTCAACTTTTTCTTCTTATCAGTGCAATAGATTTAGTGCTGTTGGTTTAAAATAAAAATAACTTTTTTTCACTTCTATTCTAATCTTTTGATTTAAAGTGATTATTACCAATTAAACATCCTGTAATTCATAGCCATACAAATATTATGAAGAAAGTAACTGTATTTTATCAAAGCGCACGGAGTGCGCGGCCAAGTTCCAGCAGGCCGCGCGCATGCCGTGCACTATTTACACGAACGGTTTCGACGCACTTTTGACCCCCTTGTATCTCAGTGCCTATTGCGAGAGCAAAGATAAAATTTTACCTACCTAATTATATACTAGTACTTACGCAATATACCAAATTTCATAGATATAGATTTGTTAGATCCTGAAATATTTCCTTGTAAAAATAGCTAATTTTGGCACTGACTCACTGACCGGTAATCAAAATCTCTAGGCCACTTCCAGTTGTCGTAGCGTTATGAAATTTGGCACACAGGTTGTTTGTTATATGTAGATTAACAAAAAATTAAGAAATTTGAGAAATTGGTCAAGCGTGAGTCGGCTCATCTATGAATTTGAGATAAAAATCGGTAATCAAAACCTCTAGGCCACTTCCAGTTATCGTAGCGTTATGAAATTTGGCACACAGGTTGTTTGTTATATGTAGATTAACAAAAAATTAAGAAATTTGAGAAATTGGTCAAGCGTGAGTCGGCTCATCTATGAATTTGAGATAAAAATCGGTAATCAAAACCTCTAGGCCACTTCCAGTTGTCGTAGCGTTATGAAATTTGGCACACAGGTTGTTTGTTATATGTAGAATAACAAAAAATAAAGAAATTTGAGAAATTGGTCAAGCGTGAGTCGGCTCATCTATGAATTTGAGATAAAAATCGGTAATCAAAACCTCTAGGCCACTTCCAGTTGTCGTAGTGTTATGAAATTTGGCACACAGGTTGTTTGTTATATGTAGATTAACAAAAAATTAAGAAATTTGAGAAATTGGTCAAGCGTGAGTCGGCTCATCTATGAATTTGAGATAAAAATTAATATGTACAAGTAAATACACTGAAATAAGATGAGGAGGAAAGAAACAAATTGGTATGATTCCTTAAAAAAAGTATTGAAATCTCACCAAAAACATACTTGTTAAAACGGGGCCAAGTTCCTATTCACTAATTGTTCGCCTTAAAAAAGAGTTGAAATCCAATTCAATGCCAAGTTTAGATGCACTTCCAAATCGATCATAATCATCTTCATCAACAGCCTGATCCTAAATACTTCTAAATTTGAACTTGGCAGGTTTTCATGCTAGTAGCACTTGATAATTATTGTATAATTTTTAAATTTAAATATAAGATATCTATGTGATTAAATTAACCTGCCAAGTTCAAATTTAGAAGTATTTAGGATCAGGCTGTTGATGAAGATGATTATGATCGATTTGGAAGTGCATCTAAACTTGGCATTGAATTGGATTTCAACTCTTTTTTAAGGCGAACAATTAGTGAATAGGAACTTGGCCCCGTTTTAACAAGTATGTTTTTGGTGAGATCTCTCCTTTTGGAATCGGACAACTGATTACTAATAAGTATGGAGATATTTTGAGTTCTTAGAAAGCATAGGATAAATTTATCACAAACTTCGATGCAACGAAGTTGCAGTCCACATTAGTATAATTTTAATATAATATCATTAGTATAAATATAATTATTATAATATAACTTGTATTTATGAATACTATAACAGCTTGTTAGTATTTTAAAATAGAATATTAAGAGATAAGGATATTTACGTTGTTTACATTTAAATGAATAATTTACGTTCCATCCGAGCTAGAATGAGTCTTATTAAGACGATAAATTTGCTCCTAGAATTCTGTCCACGCTACACGCTCGAATAAAATAACTACACGAATTTCGTCCACTGTGTTTGCAAATAAAACAGCACACTTTACTGTTATGAGAGCGAGCTATGTATTTTTCTCCGGCTTTATCTTGTTTAGTACCTTTGTTCAATAATATCTATCTCAGGAATTGTGATATTTTTTACCTTTTTGTATAAAACATTAACCATAGTCCAGTATGTTCAATCTTAAAGGTGATCGTGAGTTGTAATCCCACAATGAAAAATGTTACTTCCAAGTTTTGGTTACGTCAGAGAATTGTGTAATACTCTCATATTAGGGCACTTTAAAATCAGTACTGTGTAGCTGACCTTTCAAAGAAACCAGTCACCGTCAATGAAAATAGAAGTTCTTCATTGAACACACTTTTTTTAATTATATTTATTTATTTCAAGAAACTTAAAAATTAATACATTTAAACCTCGCCTAACCAAGGTTTATTTTGCATGAACAGTATTAGTATGGATAAAACGTTTAGATGTATCCAAACTACAGGATATACTTTATATTCAGGAAACCGATGAAATATTCAATAATTCCTCAAGCAATCCATCACACATGTACCCCACACCGGGAGCGGTTTTTTGACGGCTGACTGACTGGGGAGCTTGTATAGAAAATGTTTTTTATTATTGTCTGCTTCACTTTATTATCCTTGATAATAGACCAGGTATTTGAAACATGGTGACTTTGGATGTTGGCATTATTATTTGGTATGTCACCATGAATATAATCATGTTAGTTGTGTGATACAAATATGAAAAAAATTATAAAACTTTAAAGGAAAACAAATATTTTAAAGGATGACAATGCAAATTCTAAATTGTTAAAAATTGAATTGTATTATTCCTCTAGATTGAACCGCGTAACTCCATTTACGAAAGTTCATAGTAACATCTACAAAACTTCGTAATACCATCTACTGAACTTCATAGCTACATCTATGAAACATCGTAGCTATAATATCTACGAAACTTCGTAGCTCCATCAACGAAACTTCGTAGCTCCATCTACGAAACTTAGTAGCTCCATCTACGAAACTTCGTAGCTCCATCTACGAAACTTCGTAGCTCCATCTACGAAACTTAGTAGCTCCATCTACGAAACTTCGTAGCTCCATCTACGAAACTTAGGAGCTCCATCTACGAAACTTCGTAGCTCCATCTACGAAACTTCGTAGCTCCATCTACTAAACTTCGTAGCTCCATCTACGAAACTTCGTAGCTCCATCTACGAAACTTCGTAGCTCCATCTACGAAACTTAGTAGCTCCATCTACGAAAATTCGTAGCTCCACCTACGAAACATCGTAGCTCCATCTACAAATATTCGTAGCAACATGTACAAAACTTCGTAGTGACGTCTTTAAAACTTCGTAGCAATATCTATGAAACTTTGTTTTTTTTTCTACGAAACATTACTAATCTTCGTCACTGCATCCAAAAAGCGAACTACAATAACGAAACTTTTTCAGTTACGTCAATGAAACTTTTTGTTCATTCACACATCTATAAAATGGAAGTAACATCAAAAAACGAATTGCTATGAAACACTATACTACCGCTTTAACAAAATATAATTACAAAAATAACTTCCATTACTTTTTAAATTTAACATATTATTAAATTTTACAAAAAATATATGATTTACTCAGAAATAAAAAAATATTGTTTATTTTTATAAATCATGAAATTGGATGGGAAGTTAAAAGCACTGTTAAATAATTATAAATCATAATTATTTAACAGTGCTTTTAACTTCCCATCCAATTTCCACGCATAACTGTCAACAAATCAGTCACAGATATGTAAACACTAATTACTACATAATATAAACATATAATTAAGTCATTACATATTATGCAAACACGCTAATAGATTCGGTCGGTTGATTTGCATCATTAAATAGATTATGGCAGCTAATGACACATTTTGTATAATATGGCTACCTGTTTTAGGGTTAACAGTAATATAGTTGCTGTAAGGTTATATATTATATCAGTAATTGTACATATACAATATTTAAGGCGATAATGTCTCCTAAATTGAAGGCGGTAACGGTTTTAACGAAAGCAGGTTAGTTACCTAGGAGTGGTTTTACAGTGCCTAAGTGTGAGCACAATACACAAGGTACACAAGAACACTCTCTTTTTCGTGACTTTATAACCTTGTGAATATGGTTGTATGTATGTTTGTTACTCTTTTACGTAAAAACAACGTTTTACTTGATGACATAATATCAAATGCTTACAAACAAGTACTTAATATTACATTTTTGTATAAAAAACATTCATTAATTTTCCACATAAAAAATAAGAAGATTTATATTATTTGGCGATTATAAAATATTTTCCACGGATTAAATGTGTACTAAGCTACTTACGTTTCCTATGTCCAAATCTGAAAGAGTTTCCAAACCCTTGTAAACAAATCCTATAAAATCCCTTGACAGATCATCGTAAGATGACCTATTTTCAACCTTAACATGTGAAAATATGTTTGAATTTTCTCTGGCAAGGCGTAAAGGTATTATTTTCATATTATGATTATTTGTCAACATGCCAAAGTAGCCCTTTGGTTTCGGTATCCCTTTTCTATAAAATGAATGTCATAAGGGTGAATAGAGGTGCTTTTATTAAAATTATTTATTTTCTTACATGGGTTTATTATGAAAATTCCTTTATCCTTTCACATAGCGGTTGAAAGTCAGGTGATATTAAATTTTGTGGTTTATAAGTATGATTATGAATATACTTTGCACGGGACTTTAGAAGAATAATCAAAATCAAAAACATATTGCGTTGCAGAGGACACTTACCCGACATGCCAGAAGAAGGGTCATATTTTTCGGCAGTATGTATAATATTTTATAATTGTTTGCATAAATAAATCATAATTGCTTGTCACGCTTTGTCACCTGAACAGCTTTATTAAATTTTCGAACTCGTAACCCTTGGCTTGAGAACACTCGCACTCAACCACTGAGTCACAGACGTCATCAAACGTAACTTGGTATTCTTGCTTGGTATTTTACTTTTCTGTCACTATCTTAGGTTTTCGTATTTAAAAAAATACTTTACATAAGTCCTATTAGCTGATTTCAAATTCGTCAGTAAATATTCAATTTCATAAACTGTACCAGCATGCTGTATTGTGTATTTTCAATAAAATTTGATGCGTACTACGTTTGAAAGATATCTATTGAATACCATAACAATAAGTTTTGTAAACTCCTCAATTGTATACCTTCATTGTGGAAAATGGATAAAAATATTACATTAGCATTTTGTATTAGTGGATTGAAGTTCGACAGCGCAACAAACTCGCCGGGTCCCGCTCTGTAAACAATATGTAAGCGACGCTACAATCGAGTCTGTTTACATTTGGTGGAGGATTGGGTATATACGGGAGTAAATTGCGTCGAGTAACAGCATAATATCTTTCAATAGTTTTAAATATTGTTGTTCGATAAATTTATTAGCCTACAACTAAAGAAGAGTGTTACAAGATTGACGTGTTTGTCTGTGTGACTGTCCGTGGTATTAGCATCCAATCTGGAGTATCTATTTGAAATATTTTTAGTTTGATATGATCTAAGCGATAACTCATCATCATCAGCTCGCTTACTGCTGCAAAATTTAGGGTTGATCTAGTTCGATTTTTTAAATTTCCTCATTTATTTAATTCAGCATTCATGATAATAACTAAATTTTATATGTTGTGATTAAAGTAAATTTATCGAATTTGTATCACAACATGCACGTAAAAATAGAATTCCGTATGTTCCACATAATAGATTCATCTGTATTCGGACAAGTTTTTGCCGTGACTTTCTTTCTGTATCGGAATTGAATTGTTTGAACAATCGTTTTGTGTTGCCTTGATTTTGAATTCCATTAATTGTACGTGGATCTGGCTGATGTAATTACTAGACTTTGTTTAGTTAAGACCTGAAGATACAACGAATATTGGTATATATTCTGTTTAAAGTCAGTCAATTTTAAAATTTAATTTTTGAGGAAACAAATATGGTTGTTAAAGAAATTATAACATACAAGATGACGCCCACAAGTCCGTTGCCCCAAAATTTGTTTTTTGCACGTACATTTCTTCGGGACTCAAAGTATCTCTATATTTACGCCGTTTGGGCGTGAAAAGATAACCGATAGGCAGACGGACAGACACACTTTCACATTAATAATATTAGTATGTATTATTTTTAAACTTTTGCAACATGAAAAAAATATTGACTATGTAAACTTACGTGCCTTTATATTGTGACAAACTTAAGTGCCATACTATCAATTAACATGCTACATTATCAATATTAAATATATGCTTCATAATCATCCACAGGAAATTATTTAAAGCCAAAAACGTATTCTGAAATATGTTTATTACGAAAATGATTAATGTTTTTGCATATTAGCATGCAGATCTAAAGTAATGGCGTCTATGTATTGTACAGAGTCTAGCTCAGACTGATAGCCTGCAATTAATCACTGCTTTTTGTTCCAGCTCTTAGCATAATTACTGTAAGAACATCTAAGACCTAGGTTCAAGACAGGAACTTGACAAGAACCTAGGCTTACGGTATTATACAAATCTTGTAGTAGCAATGTTAGATGGGATTTGAAGAAACGAAAGAGAAAAATGGTGTGTCGTATTTCAATTTCTTTATTTCTATTCATTTACTCCATTCCCGATGTAAGTATAATGCAGTCTTGTTCTTTAGATCATTTACAAAAAAACTGCATTCATATCTCAACATCTATTTTTTGTGGATTGTCACAAATTGGACACAAATTCTTAGCAGCGACCGTATAGTATTTTTTATAGTCTTTTAAAAAAATAATGTAATGTATAGTCCTGAAATCAAATTTAAGTTTTTACCGAATCAAATTTAAGATAAGCATTATTAAGTTTTTTACCAAAAAGAAAACAAATTTAAGTAAAGCATTATTAAAAAATTGCTGCAGCAATATTCAGAACAGTAGCAAAGATGTTCAAAAATACTATAGCAAAATATAAAAAAGCTCAACTATTATGATTATTTTTTAAATTAGCAAACAAAATGGCGTCTCTTGAACCTTAAAGCCATCGCACTCGAAGACTATCCGGCGCTTGTTTCTTCATATCCGGATGTTTCATTATTTATATAAAAAGTGAAGCTGTCTGTTTGTGTTTTTAATATTATTTACAGTACAAAATGTCAATATTATAAAATTGTTATAATAATTATTTTATTTCACCTTTCTACCATATTAGCCTATGTTGGACTAATACAAGCAATCACCACAGATATATGTTATATTTATCGTCAATTGATTGTCCATACTATAGATAGTTTCATAATGCCTGATTTAAATAAATAAAAAAAAAAATAATAAAAAAAAAATGATTGTTAGTCATTGTCACCTACCGCCTTTTATTTAGAATTTATACCTATTCTTATTTTCTTTATAAGAACCCATACATTTTATTATTACGTTCAAAAGTGCATCATACCAACGACGTTTACACGTTCAAAAAGTGTATAATTTAAATAACAACTTTGAAACTGAAGTGTATATCTTTCAAAAATACTCTCAAAAAGCGAAGTCACGGTCCCATCTTATGTTCCTTATCTCTGCAGTTTCTTTTCATTGTCTCTATACAGTTTTTATGCAGCTATAGTATAGTTTGAATAGTTTTTACGCGGTCCTAGCGCGCCAACTTCCACTTAATGTGCTACTCGGGACCGAGGATAAAATTTAAGAAGCTCAGATTGAAAACATTGAATTTATGTTACAATCTTGGATTTTACGTTAGGAAAATATCGTGAAAAAATCTTAGGAAAGAGTTTCTAGATGGGAAGTTAAATTATTAATAATTTACTTTTAACAAAACTTGCACTGTAATTTTCCCGTAATATTTATTTACAAATATAGTGAAAATTTAGCAGGAACATTGTATTTTACTAATGTTAAATAAGAATTTACACCAGAATGTAGAGTATAATCAATGACTACTAATTATTTGCTATGAAATAGCAGCTATACATAATGTTATATACCAGACTAAGAGATGAGTCACACAATTCCATTGAAGTTTTGGTTAAAACATATTTTTTTAACATATTTAGTTCTTTTATTGCTACCCTGCCTGTGCTACGCACCCACGTAGCACCTCTACGCAGCCACGTGGCACCTCTACGCACCCACGTAGCACCTCTACGCACCTACGTAGCACCTCTACGTACCCACGTAGCACCTCTACGCACCCACGTGGCACCTCTACGCACCCACGTAGCACCTCTACGCACCCACGTAACACCTCTACGCACCCACGTAACACCTCTACGCACCCACGTAGCACCTCTACGCGCCCACGTAGCACCTCTACGCACCCACGTAACACCTCTACGCACCCACGTAGCACCTCTACGCACCCACGTAGCACCTCTACGCGCCCATGTAGCACCTCTACGTACCCACGTAGCACATCTACGCACACACGTAGCACCTCTACGTACCCACGTAGCACATCTACGCACCCACGTAGCACATCTACGCACCCACGTAGCACCTCTACACACCCACGTAGCACCTCTACGCGCCCATGTAGCACCTCTACGTATCCACGTAGCACCTCTACGCGCCCATGTAGCACCTCTACGTACCCACGTAGCACCTCTACGCACCCACGTAGCACTGCTACGTAACCACGTAGCACACACAGCTACAAAATGATGGAGTGACTACAAAGTGGTAACCATTATTATAGTTTTACTCGACAACACCGCTCGAGTTTTGTCTACATCAATTTATTTTTGGGTTATATTTCTTCCTTCTAGATTCTACTAAGGATAAGGTACATTGAAAACATAAATATTACCAATTTCCGTAACTTTACTGTACACAATAACAGTCCCAATGTATCTGAGTTATCTATTACATTAGTATGCAAACTATACTTGCGACCCAGATTTTAAAATGGACTATAAGTACCAGCAATATATTACTTAAGTAAATATTGCTTGCATCTCGTTCAAACTCATACATCGCGACGAAACTGCATATTTTGCCCGGGTAAAGTATCCTAGATCCTTTGGTAAAGAACTTTCATACCAGGTTTAATCTTTTTCAGTTCAGTGGTTTAGATGTGATTTTACTGACTAGGTTACAAATGGTCAAAATTTCAAATTTACAATTTATTGTAATCATAATAAAATAAGGTGAGAAACCTCTTTGTGCCGAAGTCATCAGCTGTTCAGCTGATTAAGCGTGAACAATATACAAAACAAGAATTCAATCAATCAATCAAATTAGCCTATATTCGTCCACTGCTGGGCATACGCCTCTCTCAATGAACGTCAAGATGGACGATCTCCTGCTACTCGCATCAGCGATCCGTAGCCCGGAGATTCTTAGCACCCCTCGCAATGCCTTTACCATGGCCGCTATCGTGGCCAGGAATAGCACCGCTACCGGGAACTAGGGGCCATCTTTTTCTGGTGCGTTTCATAATTGCCACGCGGAGTACGCGGATTGGCAATCTGACAGGGGCCAATGAATTAAACCATCAATGCTGCAGCCCATTGATGGTCACGGATTTCTTCACTCACCCTATCATTGCTGGATTTACCGCCATCCTTCGGTTGACTAGCTGCGCTTGATGTTAGATCTATCCCATTCTTACTGTGAGATAGAACTGCCATCAGGCGGGCGTGGGGTCGTCACATCTCTACGCCTACAAGGATTACTAAATATTATTTATTATTATGGATACCTTCCTCTATCGACCTAACCTTTTAGCATGGATTACCTGCGACAATAAACTTAAGATGGATAAGATTCATACAATTTAATCCAATCCATTTGGAGATCGGTATATTTGTTGTTAATTGTTGACAAAACCCCAAATAACTTTGCCATTCGATTTAAAACTCTACTCCCTTGTGTTTAGGGTGTTTATTTAAAAGTCAGATGTAAGATAAGGTTGTAGAAATCGTGTCGGAGGAAACACGAGTATTGTTCATCGGTTGATTGAATTGGCTTCCAAAGGGTCGGGCTTCTGTTCTCATATTCCGACAGAATTTACAATAACAATACAGTGCTATGTATGATATAGTTATGACTATTGTATCTGTATTTCTATTGTCTTTGTGGTAGTAAGTCATCAAATGGCCAACAATGCATTATTTAATAATTAATTATTTAATTAAAATTTAAAAATAAAAAGTATGCTTTTGATAATTTCAAAATGTCAAAATAAGCAATAACATATACTATTGAAATGTCAAGGATGATATCACTCTAATAATATTTATCTCTATAGCTAATAATATTATATTTCTATTTTAATCTATGCTAATCTATGCTAATGCTGCAGTTTTGCTTTTAAGTGGATGCTGTATCTAAAAAATTAAAGAAAAAAATAAATAACAAAATGAGTAGAAAAATATTTTCAAAGTCTGACACGTAACATAGAATATTATGTAAACCAAATAAGAATCAAATGTTGTTAAAAAGAAGTTTTCAACAGAAATGTCCCCCGGAATCCTCTAGGGTTTCAATTATATGAAAATAATAACACAAATAAAGCTAAGCACACATGATACACGATATTTTAAAGGAGACGGACATGGAAGACCTTTAAAAAAGAGGGTCCCAATTTAATTTGCGGACAATATCGGGTGTAATCCCAATATCGGACGCGATATAAAAAGCTTTGATGTCATCCTGTCCCTCTGTTTCTTTAAAATATTGGCTTCATTTTTGTGAACGCGTCGTCCATACGAATAGCCTAAATCAATAGCACGTATTTGTTTAGGTATTGGAAAATGTTTAAAGGGATTTTTATAAATGAAAAAAAAAGAGGTAACGATTGACTAAATATTAAGGCTAAGGTTGTAAACTGTGTTACAAATGAAAAAAAATAATAAGTACAACCTGCATTTATGGCTGTCATTAATAAAAAATACATACACATTTTCTATTCATCACATCCCATAATATTTTTGTCATAAAAATGTGTTCATTTGGTACGAAAAAGAATTATTATTTTTCATAAAAAGGAAACATAAAAAATATTTGATTTCTAATATTGGCGTTAATACAAAAATATATTTCTAATTTCTTCTGTTCACAATAATGATTCTACCATCACAAATATCTAAAGCGTAAATTACATCTCATTTTGTCAAAGAGAATGGGAATTATTAAATTTTAATAGCCTCCGAAGTTCCGATGGCTGACGCGTGACCTATCAAAGGGAAATTTCCCTTTGACCTTTTGGGACAGTGTGAAATATGCTTAATGCGTTAATTGTTCGCGTAAAAACGCGCGTCAAATTTTACGCGGAATTTTTTTGTGGAACGCCCCTAATTAATTATTTTGTGTGTTTTGAATGTTTGAATTCGTAATTGGAAAATAATACAGTATTCTATTGTTTTCATATAGCAAAGATACATAATGTGACCAATATTTTTAGGGTTCCGTAGCCAAAATGGCAAAAAAGGAACCCTTATAGATTCGTCATGTCTGTCTGTCTGTCCGTCCGTCCGTCCGTATGTCACAGCCACTTTTCTCCGAAACTATTAGAGCTATACTATTGAAACTTGGTAAGTAGATGTAGTCTGTGAACCGCATTAAGATTTTGATGCAAAAATGGAAAAAATATTAAAAATTTTAGGGGTCCCCATAGGTACAACTGAAACAAAAAAAATTTTTTTTCATCTAACCTATGCGTGTGGGGTATCTATGGATAGGTCTTCAAAAATCATATTGAGGTTTCTCATATCATATTTTTCTAACCTGAATAGTTTGCGACAGAGACTCTTCCAAAGTGGAAAAATGTGTGTCCCCCCCCTCTAATTTCTAAAGTAGACGCATGATAATTCTAAAAAAAATATATGATGTAGATTACTATAAAAACTACCAACGAAAATTGGTTTGAACGAGATCTAGCCAGTAGTTTTTTTTATACGTCATAAATAGTAAACCTTAATCTAAATTTCATTAAATCGACTGAAATATAAAAATAAATCAAAAATATTTTAATTTCATAAAAATAAACCTTATTGCTGCTGCGGAACCCTCCATGGGCGAGTCCAACTGGCACTTGGCCGCTTTTTTTGTTACTGATTTTATTATTACCTTTATATTATTGTTTATCGTTATTTTATTATTATTATGGTTAAACATTTGGAAACTTTCATTCAATATCTCGGTTGTGTATGATAGCAAAGATTTAGCCTGGCCGCACATTATACGATAGTTCTGATCAGAAACAGTTGAACGTCCACGCTGTCTCTTACATTTTGTACTGAGCCGAGTGAGCTAGAACTCGCCGGAAGGATATTTCGGATAATGTGCGGGGTGGCGTTCCGGCGAAATTCAACTATTTCTGATCAGAATTCGGACAATGTGCGGCCAGGGTTTAAGACAAATCATCGTTCAAATTTAAATTTTGTATCGATTTTATACATCACCCTGAGTTGTGCCTCTTGTCGTTTCAATGAAGCCTGATCATATTTTTTGGGTACGTTAGTGATTCTTTTTGTTTGTGTTTGTTTTAGGTTATAGATTTTTCAACAGACACCGTACATATTATGATTGTAGATTCACCGTACCCTTGTTTGTTCATCACACCATCTTTTAAAGCAGAGTCTACTACAACACACTCTGACATTGGCGATTCACAAAGGAGCCATAATTAAAAAGAAGAAGTACGTTAGTGATACAATTTAAGTATTAGTGATACTAATATAAACCATACATATTATTAATTATTTTTTTACCTTAATATATATAAAAAAACTAGTTTAATTATTGTAAACAAAAGTCCATAAAAATGGGACCAGTTTCCGAATGAAATAATAAAAAAAATCGTGGCCTTAAAAATCCTATATTTTCTTAGTTGAACGACTAGACGACTCCTTTATTCGATGTGTATGAGGCTGATAATGATGCACGTTTAATTACAAAGTAAGTCAGAACTCATTAGCACTTACGCAGCTACTTGCAATAAAGTTGCTTTAATCCGCGCGCGTAAAACGTCTTGCGTTAACGTTATCTGTCCTTACGTGGTGTCGTTACGTTCACGTTACGTTACGTAACGTAAAGTTTTATTGTACGGCTTTCATTGACTGATAAGGTGTATTCGTCACTTTATAACTCATGTGAAATTATTCATTATTTTGCACCCTTTAGGGTGGTTTGATGATCTTTCTTAGTGGGTTGGCATTTTGAAAGGATTTAATGAATTCTAAAATATCTGAGAAGGTATTTATTTTTTACAAGAGTACTGTTTTATTTAATTTATTTTATATAGTATCAATTAAGTTGCGCCTAGCAGCAATAAAAATAGTATGCAGTTGAAGAGCTTCACTTAAAAATTCTGCATAATGTGTCTTTGAAGAAACTTTTCATAGGCAGATATACCGAACCAACTCTTTTTTTTCGGTTATCATGTTTTAATTTTATATCGAGCCAATCTTACAAAACATGGCCGATCTTTCTCATAAACCAAAATAGTCTGACCAAATTATGTAGGTCATCACTAGGACCATAATATATGTAGGCCTTCTGATGGACCTATTCGAATTTAAATTATTATTTTTATTTTGAGTTTTGTCGTACATTTGCGATGCCATTCGCAGTTATGTGCATTTAATGACATAGCGCACAAAATCATGAATCTGTTTCCCTAAAACATACCTCCTTCCCATAAAGTACAAAATCCAGCGGTAAACATAAAATAATAACAGTCAAACATTTACCAGCCTCCCCAACTTCAATCAACATTAAAACTTGTTTTGACGAGATGATAAAACGCGAAGCGTTAAGTCACGAGATCATTGCGCTAATGACTCCAGAGATTGTCTTACAAATCAGTATTTAAGTTGACGAGAAGATTAGCGACGCGAGGCGGAGATAGACGACTTTTGAGTTTGAAGTAATGAGATGTGTATGGAATGTGACGTCTTCGGTAATGTTTTTGGATGTGCATTTAAGGATGTATATAAGGTCAAATTCCGTAGTACGTCCAATTAAATTATGAAAGTACTAAATATGTACAAAATTGGACACCCAGACACTTATTATTAATTATAATAATTATTTATGATAGATTTTTATGGAATTATTCGATATTTAATTATTATTGAAAAAAAATGAGATGCGATTTGACCACCGCTATTATATTACAGACACAATGGTCGTCACTCGTCAAAGAGAATTATATACTAAAATGACAGAAATATGTCTAAAGAAATCTAACAGCTGTGAGCTGTATCGCCATTACTTTTCCAAGGAAAGTTTTTATAAATTTCAATTTGTAATATTTGCTCAGAATAACCGGTGACCCCACTTTTTTTTGGGTTTAAAAAATCGCAAATCGTGCAAAGAAAATAAAAGCAGTTTTTTAGATCTTTCTCTTTGATACAAAGCTCCCAATTTTGATGAATTCTCAAAAATTGTAACACCTCCGGCAAAAATTACGTACGATACACAGAAATTTTAAAATGAATTATTTCACATAACTTGTCGGTAAGGTATTGATTTTTTGGTATCAATCGATGCAGGATATTTTATTCTACTATATATTTCGAATTTAGCTCAAAATCTTTGAATTTATTAATGTTATATACGTCCTGCCGCATATACATACTCTCAATGTTTATGTAGTTAGCCCTGCGTTTGACGCGCATTTAAAATAATGCCGTAAGTCACCTTGGGTTTTCGAAAGCCAGAAAAAAGAAAAAAAAAGTAAAACTACTGTCAAGACGTCGGTCAGACAAAGTTATGGTTGAAACTGACTGTTTGAAGTCGCAAAAGTTTTCTTTTAACTGGATATTTGGTCTTCCCTAAATGCTAAATACATTACTAACATAAAAGTACTAGCAGCAGGTGTGTTCCACTTTTCTTTTTTTTCACCCTGTAAAATATATAAGATCTCTTTTAAAGTATAAGATACGTTGAAAAATATCTTCAAATATAATTCTGGAGTGTACAGAATCAAATTCTAAGAGCATTGAATTTCCGCGGTACAACGATACTTTAATCTTTTCTCGCAGATAAATCACTCCGCAACCGCGGCCATTTGTCAAACTGACGTGTAAAGCACGCACACGTGATTGCACTGCATGAATCACGTTGAGAACCACTGGATTCGCTGTTTGAGAACCACTGAATGTTACCATTTTTATTGGAATACTTGTAAATAAATGTATATGAAACTCTTTAGTCTTTACGTAGTTCTCTTGAACTACGTAAAGACTAAATAGTTTCATTTTAATACTCTTGTATTCGTACTAAATGTTATAGATGAAAAAGTGCGTCTGTTACATCATCATTTTCAATAAGATTTGGCACAGAGATTACAAAGTAGGTATCTAGTTTATGCTCACGTGCCTTTCATTCTATATTCTTTTAATTTAATGTAGGATTCCTTAACGATTAACGAACTTACGAAGTTGTGGGAAAAATTTCATTTTTAATTTTAATAAAAACACGGTATATCTAACACGTAAGTAATTAATCGATGTTTTTAGCACGATTAAAACTCTCCTTTTTGCGAGTCGGACAATCGAATAGCCACTCGTATAAAAACCTCATCAAATAATTACAGGTCCCAATAAAACCGGTTATAAACTGTCTGAAAGGCAAACCTATAAACTGTCCGACTATTTAAGCCGAGTTAGTGAAGAGACCTGATTCTAGTAACTCGAATTTCGATTCGAGGCTGTCGTCCCCTACGTAAGACGATGACGCGCGAGTAATGGCAAGCGCTTGAGACTCAGGATTATTGCTATCCAAAACAAGTGAAAATGCACATAGTTTAAAGTTAAACAAATATGTTATATTGCAATTATTCTCTTAAGACTGTCATAATATCTTAGTAAGCCTAAAGACCCTATAATATGGATGTAGGAAGCTCTACTTGTATCATACCGACCTGACCTGACTCGTTTTTTTTTTTAATCCGAGAATACAAGAAGTGAAAATATGAAATTATTGGAACGTATTTGGACCGATCGACCTCCCCATGATCTTGCGATCGAAGCGTCATTGTAGTTACGAGAATTCAAGCCCTGGCTTCCTCAATCTGCTTAATTGGGAATGGTTTGAACGCACTTTAATGGGCCATGCACGATCGATTGACGCTTAATTTCAACCTTATTACCTTGTACTAAGATTGAAATTTACCGGTAAACTCGTACGAGATGTTTAATGATTGTCGTTAAGGTGAGGGTATTCGAAGAATTTTTCATGTGACGCATCTCTGTATGTCTGTATAGAACGTGTGCAATAAATTTTATTGTTCAACTATTAAATGGAAATGGACTTTTTATATTACAGTTAAATAAGAATTTATATATGTAAGTGTATTGCATAAGTCATAATAATATTTATGGTACCTTATAATATTTTTATAATTATTAGGGGAGGCAAAGACGGGATTTTGTAACGTGAAGTATTTATAAGCGTCCCACATATTAGGTTTCTTTAGTTAACATTACACAAGCATTTTTTATTGTTTGGTTATAATTTTCAAATTTTAAAATGCTTTTTAAATGCCTCTTAGCTTAAGAATGAGATGTTTTCTAAAACCTTTATTACCTACAATACCTCAACATTTCCTTTCAATAAAACAATTTTGTGTGGTCAAGGCAATAATACAAACAAAATCATGTCGTGCGTGGTAACCATGTAAAACTCCTCGTTATTTTGTACCCAGTACCACGGTCCAATGCTTCTTACCACTATTATACCCTTGGACTTTACACACTAGGATACTTTCAGATTCATTCCTAACATCAACTTTGATATAATAGACTATGAAATTCTCGTTACTGACAATGCGTTACTGACAGTACGTAACTACAGTGCTGCGAACTCACTGACCTCCATTATACAAGTACGCTGGACTTATGATACCCTTTGAAATGACAGCTATTTTTTGTGCCTATTTGAAGCGGAATCAGCGCCCCCGATGCGGTGGAAAAGAACTGAATCTGACGTAAAAATGACGTTTGAAAGTCGCCATATTGGCGCTGATAGGAGTAGTGGGTGTACTTGGAACTAATACTAGTTTCTACAACCAATAGCGACTAAGCGGCCATTTGCAAGGTACGTCAGATTTAGTTCTCTTCCCCATTAGTGGGGGCGTTGATTCCACTTCAAAGAGGCACAAAAACCAGTTGGGTATCATAAGTCCAGCGTACCAGCGTGTATAATGGAGGTGCGAACTGGAGTCGCTTATCCAAAACTTTTACTTGATTATTAAAACAACCGCTCATTTATCCGTAACAAGAAGTATCCAATGTCATTTCTCGGGACTCAAATTATCTACATACCTTTCAACAAAATAGGTTTGGGAGCGAAGAGGTAACAGATATTATGCAGACACTATTTCCTATTTTTGAGTATAGAAGTATGGATTTGACATAATTATTATGCTGCTTATTACCACCCATAGTTTCTGCAAGTTCGCTATTCCATACGTTAGATTTATAATTATTACTTTTTTAAGGATAAGGAATGTTTTCTTTTTTCAAAACTTCATAGCTACATTTAAAGCTATCTTATCAGTTATCATTATGTATTTTAAATGTATTCGAATACGTACAAGCCCACCAAGATATTCTTTGTCCATTACTCGTAATCCGATAATACTCAGCGTCCAATTGAATCGTCATAGTGATGGTGGGCACGCACGTACACACAGGGACTATAATAAAGGTGGCAGGAATTTCTTTGTATTTTTAAGGGTTTCTTGGTAGTACTTGTTGATTGATCTAATGATATTTGATACTGTGAATTGAAGACGTGAGTGAAAGAAGTGGGTAACATTTTACAACATAAGAGCAGTTACTCATTTTGTCCCTTACAATTTCAACAAACCTTGTAACTTATCTTCATCATATAGCTAATATATCTATACATATTAGAATCCACATTTTTTTATTTCAAATTTCCAGTACTTAAGCCTCAATTTATGCAAAAAACGTCAGTTTTCAAATCGTTAGTATATCTTCAAACACAAAAGGTGCAACAAAACTAAGTGATAATAATTAAGGGTGTGTATGAGAGTTCACTGTGAAAGTAGCAGCACTGAAAGCCCATTTTTTTTACTTTTCTATGGGCAAGCGCCCCAGCGTCATGAGTTTCTCCTTGCAAAATTTTAAAAAATTGGTCTTTCAGCGCTGCCACTTTCACAGTGAACTTTCTACAAGAAACTCATACACACCCTAAAGTATTATCACTTAGTTTTGTTACACCTTGTATTAGGTATTTAAAAAATGTAGTACTACACCAGTTATCAGTGACTGAGGAAAATGGCGCAGCTTTTACTACACTTTTAACTGGCGTCACGAAAATGCATTCCAAAGTTGTAGGGGTTGTTACTTTACACCTCTAAGTGTAAAGGAATCTTAATTGGTTTTTATGACTTTGTAATGTTCCTGTACTTGTCCCACTATATCATTAACTTTAGTATTCATTAAATAGATTTATAACTGAGGCCCTTAATAATATTGTAATGTAAGTTTGTTATGCAAAGATCACATTTAAATATTAGTAGTAGTTATAATAATGTTCTGATAGTAGATAGTATAAGATACGCCTGCGATCCCGTTGCGTCGAAATTCATTGCGTATCCAGAATACATCTACTTCTGAACCGTATTCTACAATATTCCAGAGTGTTCATGTCGAGCAGCACTTAATGTAAAACCTTTCTGATATCGCCCCGCTCCATCTCCTGAGAGAGCAGAAATCAAACAATGCATGTAAATTTCCTTTGAATAAATTTTATACTGAATATAGTTTACTACGTGAACTCGAAGCGAACTCGATTCTATGTATTGTACTATCAGAGATTTTTCATAGAGAGATGATAAACCAACATAAATAACGTTGGTTTAATTAAACCAAGTAGTCGGGATAGTAATATTATGTCGGATGAGCTTATTATAACCCAATGAAATTATATTGGTCAGCCATCTGCTTATGACTCAATTTCTATGATAGAAACTCATAAAATGGAAAATATGCAAATTAACTGACAATCATAAATTGTATCCCGAACTAATTCATCCGATTTAAAGAGAATTCGAATAGCAATACTGAATTACTGAACTGTGTATGAACATAATATTATAAACGTAATATAAGGGCAATGTTCAATTCCATACACGACACACAGACAGACAACACAATATCAGAGCACTAACGTAACTAGATAAGTACCTATAAGAACAGGTCATGTGACCTAGTTTAGGTACTTAGTACCGTAAAATAATTGTCTTAAATGCTAAAGTAAGATAATGTAACAAATTGTTATTGTTCAACATTGAAACAATGTACCTACCTGTATTGTTATCAATAAAGATTATTATTATTATAAACGTAATACTGTACAGTTCTTACTATATTCCAACTAGACATTTATATTATTTGAATAAGAAGACGATATTTAAATAGTATGAATTTCTTATATTAATATAATACTTTCATTCCACTAGTGGTTAGAAACGACAACTAACCTTTCACATAAAGCCATTTTTAAAACTTTTATTATGAAATGTCATTGACTTTATTATTACAATTTTTACATTGTACAAGACTCTAAAAGTTTTAAGTGTAAAATTTTATCTACTCCTGAGTAATATCCACTAGACAATAAAATATCTAACTGGACAACATTAAAATGTTACATAAAAGTAGAACTTCATTTGTTTTCTTTGCTTGCAGAACTTCAATGCATTAATTGTTTGTTATATTATGATATGAAGTATTTTTAGCCAATTGACTTAATTTTGTACCTTTATAATTATTGTTATAATCAGTTTACTTTTACAATAGTTTTTCATGTGAAGGTGTTGAAATAATATAAAGTTTAATTATTATAAGCATTACAATAATTTTAAAATAACTATGGATGTAAAAAATATTATTTTATGAACAAAGAAAATTAAAAACATTTAATGGTGAACATTAAAAAAAACATTATATTATTATAAATATTATATTAATTAAATTATCTACTCAGTGCAGACAGTTTAATTACAACTCGCATAATAATGAAATAGCCAATAAATACATAGTACATTTATCATCTTATTCCTACTTACACAATACTTAGCTATTCAAAACAAAACAACACTCCACTCAAAACATTAGTTGACCATTCACATTGCTTCGTGAAGTTCGAGAACCCGCGGTACTTCCTTCAATACCTCTTTCGAACTTCTCAATATTTCAGAAACTCTGGCACCTGCATTAAGTGATTAGTCCCATTTGTGAATATCACAGCTTGGCTCAATGGAAACACTGAAATAACTTATGCAAAACTTTATAGACTGTACTAGACTTGAATTAAAATAATTAACAGTGAAAATCTTATTCCCTACCGGTTTTTTATTACAAAATGTATTATCAATACTTACTAATATTATAAATACGAAGGTGTGTCTGTCTTTCCGTCTGTTACTTCTTCACGCCCATTCAGCTGAACCGATTTTACTGAAAATTTGATGTGGAGATACTTTCAATCTCGGGACTTTTTTTCCTTCTTTTTTTACAAAGGATAGTTTATATCCCAGAAAAATGTACGGTTCTCGTATAATCTAGTATGCTATAATAGTAAACTATTACTTGGATGGCAATAATCATTGTCATACAATATTTTTGTCAACTACTTAATCATAATTTTGTCTATTCCAATTCTTTTACAATTTAATTCAAAGCTACCTGAAATTATGCCCATGTGTACGTAACACCGCTTTGAATGTTCTAGTATGAAAATGGTCTAGATACGGCTTATATTTATGTTATGTAGATTTACATTCGAAATATAAACTGTATACCTATACTAGACCGCGCGCTTAGCGGGTTCAAAAATAGAACCAATTCCAAATTACCAATTAAACTTATCTACGTACGTATTTCACCGTAACTATTTACCGTCTATTGCGTTCAACTATCAAAGTTTTAGAGCATGCAAACGCGTAAAGCCCGGTTTCGATAGCGTTATAGTCATCATAAAATACGTTATTACGGGCTCAGCTTCGAGATTAATGTTAAAAGGGGCTTCAGGTCGCTTTACATCTGCGATCATTAAATTTGCAATTTGTGGTGTCATTTCGTAAGTGAATTGCATTTGTTTTAGGTGCGCGATATATCGTGTTTCACCGCAAGCGTTTCCAATTCAAATTTAGGGTTTCCAATTTAAGCCACTAGAAGTTGCCAGTGACTTCGTTACTTTGATTATCGCGAGAAATCCTACTTTTGCTGGAAATTATTTCCCATGACTTAAAGTATCTACATACCAAATTTCAGCAAATTCGGTGCAGCCATTTAAGTGCGAAAAAGTAACTGATAGAACTTCACATTTCGCTTACAGTGGGAGAGCCATGCTTCGGCACATAGGGCCGGCTCGACCGGATAAATACCACGGGCTCACAGAAAACCGGCGTGAAACAGCGTTTTCGCAGTGTTTCGCCGAGTGAGTGAGTTTACGGGAGGCCCAATTTTCCCCTACTCTATTCCCTTCCCTACCCTATCTAATCTTAAAAGGCCGGCCACGCACCTGATGTTGCGAGTGTCCATGGGCGACGGTAGTTGCTTTCCATAAGGTGACCCGTTTGCTCGTTTACCTCCTTATTTTATAAAATAATATATTATTATCATTAAGTGACATTAAGTGTAGATTCATATTATAGCAAATTGGGCCCAAAAAGTTATTAATTATCCCGAAACAACTAAAGTTTAAAATTCTATAATCAAAAGCGAGGAATATGACCGAAAATTTCACAAATGAAATAAAACAGTTTCCATATTATAATTTCATACGAGAACTCCAGATAGTTTGAAATTAGCCTGGATTTAGTAATCTATAAAATATCAAGATAAAAGCCTTTATAGAGTGCAGGCAAATTATTGTCATCATAAACTTACACGAAGATAGGAGTATGTTTACTCACTTGGATTTTATACTCTCCTCAATTTCGTATTAGCGAGCCAAGTTTTACAATGGCTGTGTGTTTTACAATAGGTATTCTTCTTGATAATGTCTAGAGACTTCTTTCTTTGGCGTATGCCTCCCTATTTTAGAAGCCAGTGTCAGAGTTGAGACTTTAGTCAAGTTACTGTCGCTGATTATGACAACGAGGTTACGGCCTGTCCACATCTACACGTCAACGTGGAACGGTGCGGTAACGTAGCACAGTATCCCGGACTAGTCAGCGGGATCGACAGACCCTCGTCCTTTCCTGGCGTTTCACATATTGCAACATTAGGAGGGACACGGTCCTGGCGATCCCACTTGCTGGCATCTGGTAGATTCGACACAGAACGATATCTTTTTAACACCCTAAAAACTCCACCCAGCTTGAGTGACCCCTCTCCACCAAGCCAATGTCACAACATCTAAAGGCAAAGGGTGGAGCAGCATAATATTATCTAAGGAAATCTAAAAATGTCGGATCTACTGGCCGCCAGGACACTGGGACCACACCGTTCAAAACATTCACTTCATAATTAGTATAAAATATATAAAAGATAGGAAAATATGTATTTTTATTACATATAATATGTGTATATATTATATTCTATTCTAGTATTTAATTTATATTTTATAATTTTTATATACTATATATTTTAAAAAAAAGGTCCATGGCGTGATGGACAACAATCACAATATATTGTAAATAATAAATTATCCTTGGTGCGAATAAACTAAATAAAGATGGCAAAAAAAGGATATGGGCTGTTAGCCCATAGATGGCCCCAAATTGTAAATAAAAAAAAAAAAAACGTAGCACAGTATGTTGACGTGACGTGAAATTTTACGTCAATGTAAAGCCACCCCTTCACACGGCGCTTGGCTCGAGCGGGCGCGGTGCGGCTCGTGATAGCACGCGCCGTGAGAATGCAACCACGCCACCACTTTCTATGGGCGCGTAGCTCGAGCTGGCGCGTGATATTAAACGCGCCTGCTCGAGCCAGCCCGAGCTACCCCTTCACACGGCATGTGGTTCGAGCGGGCACAGTGCGGCTTGTGATATCACACGCCGTGAGAAGCCACCTTAACGTGAAAATGCACGTCACGGTGTGGCAACATTTTACGTCTTTTCTTTCTTAAATCTCTCTCTGTCTTCTTAGCAATAGCAGAAGCAGAATACGTATTATGCGGACCAGACCGTACCTAGATAAGTAGGTAGTGAAGAATGTAGCAGTTTTACAAGGCATGGCGACGTACAATGTTGCTACATCGTGACGTGCATTTTTAATGTTACGTTGACGTAAAATTTCATGTCACGACAACGTACCGTGCCAAGTTACCGCACCGTTCCACGTTGGAGACGTCGTGACGTCGAGATGTGGACAGGGCAAGAGGAAAAATATGTTTGGTTGTACCATCGAGGGAATTGTTTCATAGGCAGTTGACAGACTTACGTCATTTGGTCGGATTATGTCAATTCAATAGTCATGAGCTGCCGGCTGAGGTTGATGTAAAGCGATCAAATTACGCAGATCCTGAGGCAGATCCGCTATTTGCCTTAGATGAATCAACACCTCTGATAGTACATCGCTTACATATCGAAAACTGTGGCACTTGATGATTTTCTCATTGAGCGTGATTGTAATAACGTTATGAAGATGAGCTCTCAGTCAAGTAAACATTTTCAAGACTTTATTAGTTCTAATGTGATGTGCTATAAGATCATTGCATAACTTGTGAATTGCTTTGTCACTTAGCTATATCAAATCTTATAATATAAAATCTCCTACAAGTATACTGTAAAAGATTTTTGGATTTTTACTTTAACCATACAAATGTGAGAAGTTGAGCATCACAACAATGGAGGAGCCACAGAAACTGATGATCTCCAACGGGAGAGAGATTCCCAGAGGTATGAACCGCCAGATCTTGCTCCTGAAAGGGCGCATTTCCGCATACTGCAGAAACACCTGGATATCCTCCTTTGTTCTTGCATCTGGTAAAAACGAAACAGATAATATTTTTATTGTTGTGAATGTGTGAGATAAAATTTTAGAGAAACTTGTTGTTCAAAATGAAATAGACAAACAATTGCATGGTGTTAGATAGTAATGCAATTCAACAAACAGAATAATTGATAAGAAATATTGGCTATTAGAACTAAAATATAACTTGTAATATTATAGCTAATGATAGTAGAAATAATATAGGCTGTGATATTTTTGTAGAAAATACGTACCGGTAGCTTCCATGAACTGATGAAACAAACTAAGTCTGATCTTTTCTACTTCCATGATTTGTTGTTCTATCCCTAAGCAGGGAGAGAATAGAAAGAAAAATACTTGAAGACTGTGCAATATCTGAAAGCCAATAGACATCAATGGTTCCTAAAAAAGACATAAATTAAGCACTTGACAATAAAATTCTACTTTCTATAATTATAGTTAAGATAAAAATTTGGTTCCTTACGCGCCCTTCTGTTACGAGCAGTAGATGATAAACATTGAGAACTAATTTCGGAACCGTGGAAACGATACTTGCAAATATCTGTAACAGTAATTATATTTCATATACTTGAAAATAAATTAGATTGCATTTAATTATGTGTGAAAATAACACTTACCGATGCGTGTATTTCTGGCATTATCAAGTCAGCTGTATCTGCAATTTTCCTATATACGTTGAGAAGAAACTTGATTTTAGAATCCTTGGACATTTTGTTATCACTCACGTGTAAGTAAAAATTGCATCCAGGCATTTCATCAACTCTCAAACGTAGTAAGTGCAAGCGATATCGGACCATATCGACAAGAATGTAACGCCAAACTCTGCTGATATCAAGGACAAAAGAGGAAATCAAACTGATAATGTACAAAGCGAGAATAGAGAAGCAAACGTAGGCTTTACAGTAGATAAAAGTAAAAGTGATCCTGAAAATCCAGAGAAAAATAACGTGGACGAAGATTTTCTTAATTGTCTTATCATTGATGTTGGCTTTAATTCTCAAGCTGCAATCGATGCTTTGTAAGTTCTTGCAGAATTCATTAAGTCTAGAATCGTAGATGAGCAAAATAATAACGGACAAGATATACTCCATCACAGCCCAAATCTGCATCAAAATATGGTCATAACAGCAGAAGTAGGAGGAACAAACAATAACACTGATGATGCAGAAGCAGTAGAAAACAAAAATGTACTTCTTAACTTTGAACACTCGGTAGTTCAAGCCGCTAATGTTGAGCAGGATGAAAAATGGTTTGAAAGTTTCGATCATGTTTCTTTTGGAGTTTGCAAAAACTACGTTCTTTGCCATTTTAATTTTGGAACAGGTGATTTTATGAAAACGGTTGATTTATCGTGTTTGTTATTTACAGTCACGTCAGGAACGTTTGCGGGTTTGCCGTCAACAACGGTTTGGATCAAATGCTCAAAGGTTTCAGCACTACCGATATGGACATTACTTTTGATACTGTGTAGGACAATAATAGAAAAAAATTACTTACTGAAATACACATGCCATATTATTATGTTTTAAAGAATTCTATAAATATTTTATACAATATTGAATATTCATAAATTTTGTTATCCATATAAGGCATTATATTATACCGTATAAGATATCGATAAAACCAAAAGAAAAACAGAAGACAGAACAAAATAATATTGCAAATGGTAATCATTATAATTTTTGCTCTTTTGCACTCTTTACAAGTAGCGATATTCCTATTAAAATTTTCCTACAACTACTCTAATTCAAACTTTCTATTCAACATTCTAGTTACAACTTGCTCAAATTCTTTTACAACTACTAGCTAGAAGCATCGAACGCGCGAACATTAACGATAGCTCTCCAATATTGTGGCTTATACATTTTCACAGGCGGTACTGACCACACAAAGGCTTTTCAATTTATTTGTACGCAATTGACAAAGGACGGTGACACACAATCCGACGCGAAGTTTTATACAATAGCCACGTCAGTTATGTCAGCAAATATATCATTCATAGATTTTTGGGGATTTTTTGGGCATTGTTTCAACATGTCATCATGTTTCAATGTCGATACTAGGAATAGAAAGGTGGGTCATGGTTTTTCCATTTGCCTTAAAATCTAAAGCCTCTTTGGTTCCATGAAGTATAAAATTTTTTCTCACCTGCGGGCGGAAAGCGTCAACTTCCCGCTGCGCTTACCAATGTTGCCGTTTTCCGCCTCCGTCGATGAGAAAAATAGTATACGCACCACGGGCAGTAAATAAGAAATGTCTCAGATCACAATGTTTGCTGACCAACAATTACATGTGATCTACTATATCGCAAGTAGGCAAATGAAACGGTTTATAACCTGGAAACCGTGCATTTTTCTGGTATAAAAAGTATCCTATGTCCTTTCCCAGGAATCAAAATAAAATATCAAGTTTTAACAAAATCGGTTTTGTACTTTGGGCATGAAGAAGTAATTTATAATATTAGTATGGATCTGCTTATGCAACCAAGACGATGTTGATGAATATAGAAAGCATATTGTGTTTTCTTGGAACGATTTTGAAACTTTCCGAAATCTTTTTAATCACGTTAAGTGTCTACAACTGTCTTTTCCAAGACAATTCCGTTTCCGATTTGCGACAGTAAAGCTGTCGGAAATCAAAACATAGGCGTAAAACAGAAGTAAATTGTTTAAGATGCCATTAGAGACGATTCGTCCTCTTACACTATTAACTTGTTATAGTACAGGAAAAACCTAACATGCGGAGGTATGAGAATTTGATGCGGTATATTGAAGAGCAAAAGTGTTTGAGCAAGCAGTTATTTAAACGAGCGTAATGTTTTGAAATTCATTATAATTCACTATTGATCTGGCGACTTGATTAACATTATGAATGTAAAAGTGTGTACTGTATAATGTATATTGCTTTCTTTTTGTTTGTTACTTCTTCACGTTTAAATCGCTGAATTTTTTTGATTATATATTTATTATTTGGTTTTAAGATACTTTATGTACCGTTAAAGGATAATGGATACTTTTTAACCTATTTAAAATACAATTCCCGCTCGATACAGAAATTTCGATCCTACGAAGTTGCGGGCAACATCGTCCAGACATACTAATATTTCTTGAGTTAGACTCATTATCAATTATATTATTTCCTATCTACTGCGTGACTGGTGAGACATGTTCAATACTCGAGGACGTGATATTTGACTATTATATTAGTTGGAAAAAAATAATGTAAAAAAATAATAACAATTGATCACTGAGTAAAATATGTAGCTTAAAGTTAAATAATTATTTACCCAACGCATGGACACCGCGAGCGGGAGGGGTAGTTGTGTGATGTTTCTTTGGTAGCGCACGCCTCTGCACCGGCCGCATAGTATGCCTACTTGCCTAGCCGCGTAATTTACTTAGTATCCATGATTCATTTATTTTTGGGAAATTCGGAAAAAAATTAAGAACCTTATTTTATTACATAATTATAATGAGAATCGAGTACAGAGTACTCTCCATAAGTATCGGTAATGTCTCACCTGCAGTCACGATGTATATTATTTTGTCGGAATATTTTGATTGCATAAAATTACCTTTAAATGTTATTGATGTAAGTTTCACCATCTACATAATATTCCCAAAACCCATTTCTGATAAAGACGATAGGCTAGTACCATATCCATGTTTAGTAGCTCTCAGCTCGCCCCTCGCTGTCGTTAAGTCGAATGATAGAGAACTTACGCTTTCGACTTCATTGCTTTCAATTTTTCTAATATACAGGCTGTTGAAGATCCACTCCCTACTCAAGTACTACAGTAGGATAGACGAATTTAATGAAACCTACGCTTTTGGTAAATATTTTATGCCAAGTGATGACTTAATAATTGTCTACAACTGAAATATTTATGAAATTTAGTGCAGACATAGAGTAAACAGCGAGAGAGGAGTTTGAATTACTACTTGTCTCACGAAAATGAACGGTTTCTGCAAGATTTTCTTATATATATGAGTAATGGAGTATTATTATATGATTCTATGTTATTCTATTTTGGAACATATTTTATTTATAAGCAAAATGTAACAACCTGTACATTGACAGGTCACAATGTTCAATGGAGTAGACCGGGATCGCTGTAAATAATAATAGTGTTTTTCCTTCATTACGCTGTTTATTGGAGTGCTGTCGATCGCTGGCATTAAGCGTTAAAGCAGAATTATGAAGGGACATTTCCTCCATTATTATACTATTACTATTAATATTATGTTTTATGAATACGTTATAAGCAAAATATGCAAAACAAAATATGGCTGCGCATATTGAAACACCCCTACACCTACGAATACAAATACACCTACCTAGAGATTTTGATTTTTTGATCATAAGGCTGTGTTTCTACCGAATTTGAACTGAGCTTCGTTGTGCTTGCGAGGAATGTGTTTTACAAGAACCAATAGAATCGTTACGCTGAACGTGGTCAGGCAAATGAAATGTTTCTATTGGTTCCTAATACATTCTTTGCAGCGCAGCTTAGCTCAGCTCCGGTGAAGACGCAGCCTAAGTCATAACTTCATTCTTGCCAAGACTGGTCCAATATATTTTTAGTACACTAATTTCTTGCAAGATATATCGACTAGTACTCAAATCTGCAATTTTAATGCAGAATGAACGCAAGAAAAATATAAGTAGTATATTATAATATTCTAAGTAAATAAAAGAAATTTCAAACTTTGTTCGATGCAGTCCGTTTCCTATTAAACTAAATAATATTTAAGTATGGTATTCTCACGATGTCGTAGATTAAAAACAGACTGGATCGACCAAGGCACATAACCACTGAATAATGTACCAATATACAATAATATTTTTTTGAATTCTCTCATACTATTTCTACACCACTTTGTTAACACCGCAAATACCAACAATTATCCAGATAGCTCCAGATAGATCGCAATTAGCACCCCCCCCCCTCAACTCCGTAAATAATTATACTTAAATCCGTAGCCATAAATCAAGCGGCTACTTAGCGCGCGATTAGCATCGAACAAGAGGCGCTAAATCATTGTGACAACACCCTCCCACTCGCCGACTGTCGACACGTGATTATAATATTGTATATAGCTGATGTTGCCGACAGAGATTACAAAATATTACACTAAAGATGCTCTTGGCCACACTCAGAGATATTTAGTGATTTTATTTCATCTTTAATTTAATGGGGATTTTATAATAAACTCTTTATACTTTTTTGTCAAGCTTCTCATGAAATTAAAGTTGAGTTAGGCCACGTAGTGGATAAAATCTAATTATTGCAATATCCCACTGATACAACGTGTTTTATTTCGGGTTATAAAGAAATCTATCTGTCCATTTTGAGCCTAAACTACCACGCGAAGTGTGATCTAAAATTCTAAATCAGTAGTTTTTACACAATGTATGCAAAATACACTCGCAAACCCTCGCATTTTATCTTATTAGTAAAATTAGATTAACGGCGTAGAAATACTCTTGCGTTATAATTATATATCTAAGTCCTGCATGGAAATTAGACTTCACCGCAATTTAGCTAAGCGCGGAGTAACTTTTGAAGCAGTCTCTGAAGGCTAGTACTAAGTTTCTCCATGTCGGTGAATCTGATATCGCGCGGATACATTTAATTAACATAATACGTCCGAATTGAACTTTCTGTGGTAATTTGTATGTAGGTTTATTAAAATACTAGACGCCTGCAACTATGTTGCGCCTAAATTCGTTTATCGCGCGGGAACCGTATATTTTTCGGAATAAAAACTATCCTATGTCCTTTTTCGGGACTTAAAGTATCTGCATACAAAATTTCAGCAAAATCGGTTCAGCGGCTTAGGCGTGAAGAGGTAACAGACAGACAGACAGATAAACCGACAGCTGATAGACAGACAGAAAGATAGACACACTGTCGCATTTATAATATAAGTCCATGTCTCAGATTTTAAATCAAAATAAACTACACAAAAATACCAGGGACACAGGAATTAGGAAGAGGTCACTCACTGAAGAATGATCGCACCTCGTGCCTAATGATCCGTATCTTGGGGCGCTAACCCGACTTGGCTCGCATTCAATATTGGTTCTTATTATGTTATACCACTAATGATGCTCAGCGATATTTCTTTGTCTAGTCTTTTATTATACTTTGTTCAATCTATACTTGATGAAATTGCAAAGCTTATCCATATTAAAATTAAAACTGCAAAAGTGTGTCCGTCTGTTACTTACGTCTTTACGCCAAAACTGGTTAACTGATTTTGCTCAAATTTCGTATGGAGATACTTTGAGTACCAGGAAAGGACATAGGATGCTTTTAATCCCTTTTATTTATCCTATCTACTTAAAACATCAGAATCTATGACATTGATTTACTATAGTAGCGATCAACTTTTCGATTTCATACACTTTTAAAACTCTGAAAACAAGACGTCTATTAGTTTTTACACAAGGAAAGTTACGTTATCTATAAATAAATGAATAAAATCTTTTTATTTCCAAATAGGTTAAAAATTAACACTTTTAGAAAGTTTACAGGAGGCTTACCACCATTTTATTGATTTTTAACCTTATGGCCCCAAAATCTGCAAAGTCTTTCGTGTCACGCTTTTAGGCTTATAATCATGTTTTCAATAGATTCTCGAATACAAAAGTCTCACAAATTGATATAGAACGTGTTGATAAATTAAGGCCGCGTCTACACATCCGACTAAGATGGATGCCGGGCGGAAGCGGAAATGGTGTGCAGCTACCCTTACGTCATTTTTCACCGATGGCCCTTAATGATGGGGCGTTAGGTTGATCTGGTGTTAAATGTTTCTGTTGATACTCCGATGTACTTCCGTAAGCATCAACACTTCAGCAGAATCATTAGAAATGTGTTAGCTACTGATCATGGATCTATTTGGGCTGTGTCAATAATAATAATTTTCATTCATCTCAGATTGCAATAATTTATTAAAATAAAAAAGATGTTTTTTGCATAAAGATTAAATTAAAATTACAGATTTTTAAGTTTAATTACTTTACCAAACAAAGTCTGTCGTTTGACTAAGAGATTCAGTATAAACAAATTACCATTTTTGGATAAACCCTGAGTTTTTATTTTATGGCCCCTCTTGGATGGATAGCCATAATTGCGCAGTGAGCTGTGTAAAGTACGCGTAACCTATGCCAATTATTGCCTTCTGCTTTCTAATAACGCCAACTGCCTTCTAACCATTTCTATAATAAAGTTATATACCACTATAATGTAGGGGTTGCATTACATTTTATCATTATTAATTTCAGACACAAAAAACAAACCAAATTCAATGATCCATTTACTGAGCTATCCTTTCTTAACACTAAAAAGTATCACTTGCTGCTATAAATTGAATAAGTAAAGGAAGTAGAAGACAGTTGAAGTAAACAGTTTTAGCGTGTGCAGTTAGCTTAATACGCAGATTCAGCTGCCAGCGCGTTTAAAATATGTGTATGGAAGATTTATTAGTATGTTTGTTTTAAATGTTGGGGTTTTAATGGATTTTACTGCCTTTTAATGCTTAATAACAATTTGCATTAACAAGTTTTAATGGATTTCTAACAGGAAATGTATCTTTACATAATTATGGTAACGCATTTCCAATAAAAAAATAAAATATTTTACTGCCGCACTACAAACACTAAAACCTTGCCACGTTGCAATGTAACCTAACCCAAAAACATCGCAGAAACAAATTCAACTTGGATTTCGTAATAAAATCCCAATCGAAAGTTCGCTTGAAAAAAGCTATATGTCTATGATGTGTCCATCATAATATCCAATCGACGGATCAAAAAATGAAACGCAAAAACAGCCAAGTGCGAATCAGCCTTTTTCACCGAATGATTCCGTCGCATTTGTATTAATGAGTAACCGCATCACTAGCTGCCTAATTTAAAGTAAATCTAAAGTCTCGCTTTATATTTTTAATACGTATTTTTATCTAGTCCTTGTAATAAATATGTAGTATGGTAATAAATATTACATTTCCCTTGGATTTTCAGGTAAAAGTCAATATTAAACGTTTTTTTTTATAAAAAAAAAAAGAATTTGAGTTTACTCTCTGCCTACGGTCACGAAAAAGACGGCCTTTTTTAAACATACATTATATAACCAGACAGGGAATCCAATGATATTTTAATCAGTTTTTCCTATGGTACGGAACCCTAAAAATCGTCAATACGCGATAAATCCGGGCTATTATATTCGAGTATCTCTGCCCAAGTGGTTTCCAGTGGGTAATGGCTACTGTCCATCTTTTGTCCGTCTCCTAATTGAACGTTTTCAATCGGTCATTATCTCAATCCTGATCCGTTCTTTTGTTACCTTGACTTTAATGATGTATTAGTTGCTATGGAAAAGAAAGACCGAAAAAATATGACAAGGTAAAATAAACTAAAGCTTTAGATTAGTATTTAAAAGTATCTACTTAAAATTGTCTTTTTTGAGGAGTTCCCTTGATTAGGTAATAATGGATCCCATCATCAGGTGACCATTTTTACGAATATGGTACCAAACCACGATCATACTTCCTCTTCACCACTCCTCCTTTTCAGAATTCGGTTAAAATATAAATTATCTGCGTGGTATGCATAAGCGCAGTAGAAATGCGAAAGTATGGAAATAATTATAGATTTAGGGAAAATGTATTCTTAGTAGAGTAGTCTATTGTGACAGCAAACTTTTGGCACTGATCGAGCTACTTCATTCGTTATAACACAAAGAAGTTATCTAAGCACCTTATGCTACGGAGACTCTTTGGCAGCAGGTACTCAGTTAATTTCTGCGTGATATAGCCATAATCTTATAATATTATATATTTTTGTGGCCAACAATGACCAAAAACTGCTCTCAAAAGGATAAAAATGAATAACCCTTTTTGTATAATTCTCTTGTGTACGGACCATTTGCGCATTACAAAAAGGGAATTACAAACTCCAAGTGTCCAGTAAAAAGTGGTCAGACAAAGAACTTCCAACAATTTTCTACTTCATACAAGTGCTGGACAGTGGATGTATGAAATAGGGATGCGGATTTTGACCGGTGCGATAAAATTATTGTATAATGCGCCATCTTTTAGGTAAGTATAATTATCGTGAAGGAGGATGGCACTTTTTGTAAAGAGTGTAAACTTGAGAGTACATAATATTATATCATCCAATCCATAACTTTATGGTCGTTGGATAGGTTTTCATAGGATGAACTATGACCTTTTTCACAATAGTTCTATATAATATAATATTTTAGAATGCGCCTATTCTACATTTTCATTATCACCCTAAGGTTGGCTGGTAGAGAATGCCACGCATCAAGCCCACCTATGTAAACATTTGCATGAAGTGTTTAAATAAATTTAAAATAAATAATAAAGGTACAAGTTGGAATCGAGCGACACGCGACAACTGCAGACGACGTCGCGACTCTACTGGTTTCTATGTATTTCTTTGAAATATTCCGCAGCTAGCGACACTTATTCATAGAAATACATAGAAATGAGTAGTGTCGCGACGACACGTCGTCTGCTGCCGGTTTATGTAGCGGGCTTCCAAATTGTACCATAATAAAGCTATTCATGCTATTTATTTAATATGCGTAATTTTTTCCTAACAATACATACATCAAATTTAAAATTATCGATATTAAACCACCACATCCAAAATTTCTAGTACTTTCCCAACAGCCATTGACTAGAAAACCTGCAAAGGACTTAGAACTTCACAAAGCGCGGTCATAAACGAAAAAGTCTGGATTATCCCCTTGTTGGTCAGATGGTCTTTGTGGTCTTTGTTATCGCCTTAGGCCCATAGCTTGTAAGTTACACCTAATTAATATTGAATTATATCATCTAGGTAGGTTAGGTTAGTTAAAGTAGGAAGATGAAAAAACCGATTTGCAAAAGTATGTACTTTTCTAAAAACGGTTTAATTTCATCTACTCTTATAATAAAGGATTCTTTCGAATTTAAATGATTTATGAAAGCTCTTGTATATTTGATTCGGGTTAGAAATTATGAAAATATGTTTGATCGGCTTTAATATTATAATATTAACCTATTTTGAATCATACGCCTTATCTTCTCAGTTGCAAGAATGGACATAAACAACCAACCGCTTTTTGTTTTTATTGTTCTAAGTGATGAATATGATAATATACTATCACAATATGTTTCCCAAGACTATTATGTTAAGGTAGGCGCCCGTGAACCATAATATAATGATACCAGTGATACCCTTCTTTCCACCTTTTTCCAGCAAAAAGGTTAAAACAAAACTTGAACTCCAATTCAATGTACCGCAAGAATCACAGAGCCATTTAGTGTTTATCTGTCCCCGCGCTGTAGTCGCGGTGTTACAACTGTTTGTTCGCGTTTACGAGCTTAACAAAAATCTACGGACATCGTCCACCTAGGGTGCTTGAGATAAAGTTGTTGCATTAGATACCATTCCCAACAAATTGGCCTGAAACTGGGCAGAAATTAATTCGTTTCATGTTCAGTGACGTAATATGATTTGCCGAAATAAACTAACTCCGAGAATATTAGGTGTGTGTATTCTTAAATATTGTAACCCAAGAGCCAGCAACAGCCAAACTTTCGTCATTTTATAAAAGTTGAAAGTTTACCTGTTTATGACCCCTACAGAGGTGAGAACGGTAAGAACCAGCAACTATTAGCTTTCGGTTTTCGTTGCTTTAGGAGGTATCTGGTTCTAAGCTCTACCTGACCTTCGATAAAGATTAAAGCTCATTTTTTTCATATTTTCTTTGGGGTAACTGTAGGAATCTCTCGTATTCCACTGTCAGACATTTTTGATAGTTGTTTCCCGCTGCCAGATTACCTCAAAGTATAATTTTTATAGGAATTTCAACGATCTTTCTTCTTTTAAAGAAAGTATCTAAACTCGTGACCTTAACGGGAGTAGGCCGAAGTTGCCTCAACTAGACGATTTAAGACAAAGGACAGTAAAATGGTTGATTGCCTGCAACTCGCCCGCTAACATTATGTAGACATAGCCAGCGGTAGATAGGACCTGAGATTTATTTATACAATTACTTGTAATAAATAACTAGCTATTTGACCGAGCTTTGCTCGGTATTCGATAAAACACGAATAAAATAACATTTTCTAAAAATGATTCCTAGCTAGATCGACTTATCGCCCCCGAAACCCTCTATATACTAAATTTCATGAAAATGGACGTTGGAGACGATTCCGAGATTCCAATTATATATATTATATTACAAGAATTGCTCGTTTAAAGATATAAGATAAGCAATTATAAAAATTAGGTTTAGCTTAAATATATCATAATGCTATATGCTACTTCAGCTATAAACAATATCTATGGACACTTTACACGAAGGCAGTCTGATCCCATTCTAAGTACTTACATGAAGGACGAAAAATAGTGTTAAGGGTATCAGACAATCACTGAGCCAAAGAACTATTATATTATTTTCTTAACAAAAATAACTATTGTTTTGCTAAAAATATCTTATTCTTCTTTTATACTTAGTTATCAATAAGTACACAAAAATATTGTTTTTTAGCTCCTGTTTGTTAACATACAGTCATATTTTCAATGAAAATAAAGTATATGTGGAAATTGCTAACTCTATGGTATCAACTTTTCTCCTGTTTACAAACAGACTTATTACTTGGGCGGCACTTTGTAGCGGAGATTGTGAAATATTAACTTTGTGACATATTGTGCTTTGTTAAACACCTTTCGCGCGTCTCATACAACACCCTCTTATATGGCGTAACTGTCTTATTCTTGTAATTACTGTTAATAAAAGCTTTTAAACCATATTAAAAAACAATTTTAATCATTTTAAACCAGAGAGGGTCGTAGAATCTAATGTGTCTGTAAGTCTGTTTGTCTGTCTGTGTTTTTATCATGTAATGGTAGCAACATAGCATCCAAAGATGTGGACGGATTTTAATTTTTTTTTATTTGAAAGCTGACATTAGAGTGTTCACATTACTTCTTAGCCATAATTTGTCAATACTAGCTTAATACGACTTGCAAACCTTCAAGAAGAGAGCGTATTCCCTCTTAAAAGGCCGGCAACGCACCTGCAGCTCTTCTGATGTTGCGAGTGTGCATCGGCGACGGTAGTTGCTTTCCATCAGGTGAACCATTTGCTCGTTTTCTTTTAAATAGACTTTGTTTTGGTGCAAGATGGTTGTTTAATTAAAATAAGTATTTGTTGTTAGTTTAATTCAAATTAGGCTAGCTACGTAGATGTAATTTTATAGCGCTCAGGTATGTATACAAATTAGAAGCATGGATCATCTTTCTTGTCAGACAATCAGGTGATCAGCCTGCATTTTCGTTACTATTGGAACGAAAATCGAACCCGCTTTCTTCGAGACAATAGTCGCTCTCTAAAGTCTAAACCATTGGACTACGGACGTGTTCACTATACAGATAGTCTACATAATATAGCTAACAGCTATAGACAGTAATGTCATCTTATCAATTTGCATCCATCTCGGTAATCAAATTACGCTTGTACATCAATTTATTTAATTAATTAACAATACGCGCTGTTTTGGAAAAGGTCATTAGTAACATTGTTGTGTACAGTACTATACTATAATATATTGATCATACAGTAGAGCAATTTAGATGCGTCCCCAAAATCAGAGACATGCAAAAATGGATGTGTGACCCGTTCAGGTTAGCGCACATTGCAACGTGCCTATTGACGATTCAAATATGAGATGCATTTTCAAATGATCAATTTAAAACTAAACTTTACTAACCACACAAAAAAATACACATAGAATTGAAATTAATTGTCGCTTGCGGCGCAGGCTACCTGTTCTTGTATCTGATTAATTGCCTAACAATCGATCGCGACGCCTCGCGACGAATTTAATGAACTGGCGTCTGCAGTATTTCTGAACTACCTTGACCTACAAAGCTTCAAGAAGAGAGTGTATTCCATCTTAAACAGCTGGCAACGTACTTGCAATGAATTTCTGAGAGAATTTTTGAGAGTTACGATTACCCGTGTGGCGTGTTGTTTTTCAATTATTTTAAGCTATCTGAAATATCATTGAAAAAGCTCGCTTTCTTTGGACGTCCAGGATGAAGACACTACTGTGTACTATTTACATTGTGGTTTTACAGTTCCGTACTATAGTACTAGTACAGTGCTAGTACTAATGGAATATCAGTGATTTGCATTTAGCTGGACTTGGACCGCATTATGCACTCACGGTAATTTATTGCCGGATTTACTTCGCTTCTAAAGTAATTGTTTTTATGTGAGTTGGATAAATTAGGTGTATTTTTTAAGCGTTGTGTGCTTGTTTTGATTTAAATATACATTTAGGTTGCTATAAATAAAAATTATAAATAGTATAAAAAGCAATAATTATAATAGCAGCAATACATTTACAATCATATTTTAAGGTTTTTAATCATAATTTGAATAAGAATTATTCTTTAAGCTTTTTTAATCATTTTATTATTAGTTGTGCCCTTTTTCTATATATTTTTTTGATATTTTAAATTATACTGTTATTGGTCATTCTATTAATATTATACTATAATGTGAAAGTGCGGTAATAAAAAGAATGTAATAATATTATATGCTAGTGGCATTTCATGTATTTTAAATTTTAATTTAGAACCACTTTTAATAATTATTATCGTGTCATTGTATACATAAATATTATATTGGAGCAACAATAGCTTCATCCCTTTACGTATAGTATAATCCTATGTTTTTTTTTCAATATTTGCTAGTTCCATACCGTATAACCCGTCCGGCGAAACAATGATGGGCTCGGACGTGGGGCCGCGCGAAATAATTGTCTCGCTGATGACTCGCAAACTAATTTGTGTAGTCCTGCTGATCGATAGTTTACAGCTCAGCTGCTCGCACACAGGGGGTATAGATTAAAAAGATAGTTTGTTGGAGGTTAATTTCCATAAAAACCATTAACATTGTTGACTTGTCCACGCTTAGGCTGATTTTAGTCTACGCCATGCTAGAGGTATAGTTCCTTTTATTGTAGTTTTTTTCATATTTTTTTATATAAAATTATGGGGCAAACGAGGAAACGGGTTACCTGATGGAAATAAACTACCGTTGGCCATGGACACTCACAATATTAGAAGAGGTTCGTCGCCGGTCTTACACACTAAAGTAGGATCTGATGCTATACTCATATTATAATACTAGTTGTCCCGGCAAACATTGTTTTGCCATATAAAGTATTTCTACTTCATCAGTTGTCAATACAAAACCTTACCCCCTCTTTTGTCTGTTTTACTGTTATTATTTCATATTATTTACTGTGTTTAAAAACACAGTAAATAATATGAAGTAAGTCCAAAGAAAAATGTTTGATACAAAATTTGACCCCCTCTTTGGTCCCCTAGAGGGGTGGGGGGAGGAAATTTTATACACCAGATGTTAAGTTGGAAGCCGAAAAATATATTTGCGAAAACCGTATGCAAATCGGATCAGTAGTTTTCGAGTTATATACAAAAGTTTGAAACAAATTCTGACCCCTCTTTGGTCCCCTTAGAGGGGTGGGGGGGGGGGTAACAGCGCTGACCGCTAAGTGTTATTTACAAAAATTTCCTAGACTTCGTGCATCTCAGAAAATCAGTGACGATCGGAGTAAAAGTAACATCTGCCTTAGTGTGAAAATAGGAAGGATTTATTCTACAATAGAGTAGACGTAGTGACTGAATGACAAAAGAAGCAGAAACTATAAAAAATATCGGCAAATTTTATTTGTCCACGTTTCTACCGGTGCAATTATAGTGTACCAGTAGAAACATTTATTTAAAATTTATTCAGAAATAAAACAATTTTGATTTTGATTTTAACGTGGAAATAGGAAGGAATTTTATACGGTAATTGTAAACCTTACAAGTTGTACATTTTATTCATTTTTTTATTTAAATATGTACTTACCTACTTAATTGCAAAAAAAATTATTTTCTGACTGATGATCAAAATATAAATTAAACATTCATCAACAGTTTCTTCTTACGTTTCAAACCGACGTTTTGCTTTAAATAGTAGTACATAACAAAACTGGTAGCTAGGGGAGTATAATGGAGGCGTAATCAAGTTAGTCGTCATCAGACGATGATTGCGTCGATGACTGGAGGAAAGTGCCGGTAATAATCCGCTTACTTGCATCTGCTAACTGGCTTCGAAGGGGTTGAAAACTATCCGAAAATTTACTAGAGGGACCACTTGATTGACTTAAAATCATCATCCGTCAGATTTTCCTCTCAATAGGCTTTTAAACTAGCTTTTGCGTGCATTTGCTTCTTCAAAACTAGGGGATAAAAATTGGGGATGGAAATCATCAGACAGTATAAGATGATTAAAATCATCTGAACCTACTTGTATAATATTATGGTTACTAGATGTAGCCCGCATTAACTTTTACTTAATAGGCTTTAGCTAGCTTTTGCGTGCATTTTTGAGACACAAAACTAGGGGATGAAAGTTGGGGATGATTTAAGCATCATCAGAAACTATAAGATGATTAAAATGATCCAAAACTTGGTGCCAATCACACACATAGATCAAAATAGATACCGCATGTGTATGTACTTCGCGTGCCATATCGCGTTCCTAAACGACGAGCAATGCTCGTCTTTCGAAAGTCTGTTCTTTAGATATTATATACGTTTCTTATCATCAGTACATCACAGTATGTAGGAAAAAAGTAACACGCTCGTTTTCATACAAATGGAGCGACGTGCGGTATCTATCTTGATGTATGTCTGTGGTGAGAATGAATGATACTAGACGTTGCCCGAAATAAGTTGCGAAGAAAATGTATCGTGCGGTAACCGTTCTGAGATACAAGTTACATAATATCTTTACCCATCCGGATCAATTAGACATTAAAAGAAACAGGTAGATAAACTATCGTATTCTCAATATTACTATAGATTGTTTATAAATAATACAAGTGAATAACGTTTTTGCTGAACGTGTCACAAAAATTAAAATACAAAAACTGTTACGTAAGATTACGATTTTAATAAAACTTACTTAATAATTTCAATTATTTCCATTTACGCGGCAAATATAATAAACACGTAAAATGAGGAATAATTTCAATCCCAGTTATCATCACGGGATTGATTCAAACTATTTGAATTAATTAAGCGCGCGGCGTTAATTACAATGTAACCCAAGAGCCATCTTCAACCATACTTTAAACAGGAAAACTTTTAGCTTTTATAAAAATACTAGATGACGGTCGCAACTTTGTTGTGCTAAAATTTGTTTATCGCGCGGGAACTGTGCACAGTTCCCGGTTTTACCGAGATAAAAAGTATCCTATGTCCTTTCCCGGGACTCAAATTATCTCCAATGGAGATTCTCTATACCAAATTTCGGAAAAATTGATTCAGCGGTTTGGGCGTGAAGAGGTAACAGACATACAGTATGGATACGAAATACGAAAGCCTAGCTACCGTTGGCTCTTGGGTTACTGGGCTTTATCCCATATCCCGCAATCCCGGCGCGGGATAAGTGCGGGATAGTTTTAATTTTCGCTGATGTCAAAAGAATTTTGAACTTGGCGAAAATTACCCGCCAAAATTTGGTAATAATTAAAATCAAGTTGTTACACGTAATCGAGTGACGAAACGAGGCACAGAATTTCTCTCTATATTAAGTATTGTGCCCCGATTTGCCGTATTTAGGGCCGATTTTTCAATCGTCGGATAACTTTTACCTAAAGAATTAATATGACACTTTGACATTTTTTCATATAAATTATGTCAAAACGCCAAATTTATTCCAATGGTAAAGTTTATCTGACGATTGAAAAATCAGCCCTTAATGAAATAATTTAATTTATGTTAGTAACATAACATTACAGGTCTATCAGAATATGATGGCAAAACGTAAGAAAGTATATTGACTCTAGCAATACTGGGGTAATTAGAATAAAACATTTTGATCCTTTATTTTCCTATAGCGGCTGATTCTGTGTGTGAAACATGCAAATACGAGTATATAAATTTATCCAAGGATCAAGGATATTTTTTGAAAATCTGCCGTCAAAATTTGCCATCAGATTCTGGTAGACCTATATAGTATATATACATTTATTATAATTATGTAACTATTGTTATAAAAAACTTCAGATTTTTTAAGTAAAAAGTGTTCATTATGCCCCGATAGCCATACATATTATTATCTAGAGACAATAGGGATACAAGTCTTGAACAAGCGAAGAGACTTTAATATAGTGGTCTGAAAAAGAATCTTTGAGAAAAGTACATAGATTATATTTTTAAAAATAGTTCTAAAGATTCCATATTTGAAATTATTCCATCCAATTACAGTTAACTCCTTAGTTTTTAAGAATTTCCTCGATTTTCTGCCTCTTACAGTTCATGTAAACAAAGCTAGCAATTTTAAATTCATTATTACAATTTACAAGTTAATCATCCCATCACGAAAGCTTATTTAACTTTACACATGAAATAGAGTCATTATCGCAGATTATAGTTTCAGTCCAAAACGAGCTTTATTTTGAACTGATTAACGTCGCTTTTAGATTGAATTCACCGCTAATTGGATAGAGATAGCCAATTGACTGAATTATAGGTGATATGTGGGTATTTGTAAGTTTGATTCGTTATTAAAATGTCGTTATATTCATTAGGGTATCACGAAAAAAGTGAATCATAGAATATCAATCTGTATTATCATCGAAATGAGTACAGACAATCATATTCTAAGTGCTTTACTAATAAAATAATAAAAATATGTAACACGACAAAAACTAGTTTCAATTAATCTACACTACTATTATAAAGAGGATAGATTTGATTTTTTGTTTGTTTGTTTGTTTGTTTGTTTGTTTGTTTGTTTGTTTGTTTGTTTGAGTCGAATAGGCTCCGAAACTACTGGACCGATTTGAAAAATTCTTTCACCATTGGAATCCTACATTATTTCTGCTGAACATAGGCTACATTTTATTTCGGAAAAAAGTAGGGTTCCGTAAGATATTTGAGGTTTTCGGACGCAAGGTGTAAAAAATCAGCTAGAAAAGTTACTTATTTTGCGTACGCTGCCGAAACTATAAAAGATAGAACGATAAAATGTTCTAAGTAATTGTAGATCTTATAAATATCTACAAAAAAGTCCGCGACACACTATACCTATCTATGTCGAGTGAGGCACAATAGCCATTTATTTATTTAAAAATCCTGAATTTTTTTTGGACTACATTTAAAACGATATATTTTACTCACGCTATTAATCCTTATCAAAATAAATTATTTTATCACTAAGTACAGTTTATGTAGATAATATTTGGTCTTTGAATGATTAAAATTGGACGTTTGGTTTTGAAATTATGGCGAAATTAAAATATTACGATAGTGGGCGTCACCAAAGCGCGTGCGGGAGGAAGATAATATTGTTGTAGAAATGAAAATTCTGTACATAAAAGATATGAAATGACACCCGAAATTACACCTTTGTCACTACATCGCTATAGAAGCCAAAAATGTGGTTAGTTTTTTGTGTGTCTGTCTGTCTGTCACTCTTTCTGTCTGTCTGTATGTTTGTTCCAGCATCACACGAAAAATACTGATCCGATTTGAATGTGGTTTTCGCAGATATATTTATCTTCTTCCAACTTAACATCTGGTGTATAAAATTTTTCCCCCCCACCCCTCTAAGGGGACAAAAGAGGTGGTCAGATTTTGTATCAAACTTTTTTCTTTAACACGAAAACTACTGATCCGATTTGCATACGGTTTCACAGATTTGCATACGGTTTTCACAGATATATTATATTTGTCTTCTTCCAACTCAACATCTGGTGTATAAAAATCCTCCCCCCCTCAACCTCTCAACCCTCTCTGGGGACCAAAGAGGGGTCAGATTTTGTATACAACTTTTTTCTTTAGTGGACTTACTTCATATTAAGTATTAACTGTGTTTTTCAACTTAACATCTGGTGTATGACCTTCCCCCCCACACCCTCTTAGGGGACAAAAGAGGGGGTAAAACATGTATCAAGTATCAACTGATGATGTAGAAAATATACTTTAAATGGCAAAACAACGTTTGCCGGGACAGCTAGTAGTCAAATAAAGTCACTTAGCTTTAAATAAATATTATTATCACAGACATAATCTGAGTATGCTAGAAAATGGTTAGAAATTATTGGTCTTTAAACTAAATATTTCTGAAAACACATAATATTACGCTATACTTAAGCATGCACATTTAATATTGTGATTTTGATAACAATTCTAAATATAAGATTTACTATTATACTAGGTTAATATACTTCGGAACCTAAGCCTAATGGCGTGGTTTTTTTACCAAATACATGCGATGCCATATCCTGATTTCAAAATCTAAGATCTTTTCTCGTCTTTCCTGTTATGGTATTGAGTATAGCAATAATCAGTGGGCATAACAATTTCGACCGAAATCGACCCCGGTAGTAAATTGTAGGAGCTAAGTGCAGAGGACAGGACCGCGTTATTGAAGCAAATTGTACACCGTAGAACTCTTATATTACTGGATGTGGCATAACATCAGTCACAACGTTAGTTTATAGGTATTGCAATCAAAATTTCCAACTTCTATATAATGCATACTTTATGTATGTATACGGTACACAGTTCTGTGTATTTATAGAAGTGACAATAATAATTATATTGTCAATGGCTTTATTTCGTAAATTTGAGTGTTGGTGTTTCGTTGCCATTGTCATATTTTAGTGTGCAAAAAGGAACCAAATTCGAAACAAGGTTAAGGTATGGGAGTTATATTTCCTTAGTTTTTATTATTCTATTCGTAGATATCACTTAGTATAGTATAGTATGGATGGATAAAGATGTCTATTCTAGTATTTCTATCCTCTTTCTTATGGCCAGTAAGCGGCTCATGAGACATGCCGTTATCCGAACACCCTGATAGCACCCCTCGAGGTTGAGGGTTTTTTAATCAAAACAAAATAACGCCATCAAATTACTTGGCTAGCTTAAACGTAAATTATTGGGTTGTCAAAATTAGGGAGTTGTAAAATCAGTCGTGAAGCCTCGAGTAGCTATGAGCAATTTTATGTGTTTCTATATTATTTTTAATTTGGAATTTATGTGCCGAAAATACAGAGAGTAAAACATTTAATTAATTTTTATTAATGTGGTCAATATTGCTCAGTTTAAAAGTCTACAGGGTGTCAAAGTATAAGCGCTGAAAAACCAATTTTTTTTCACTTTTGGGGAAACTCGTGACGCTCGGGCCCTTGCCCATACAAAAATAAAAAAAATTGGTCGTTCAACGCTCCTACTTTCACAGTGAACTCTGTACAAGGAACACGTACACACCCTAAAGTATTGTCACTTATTTTTGCTACACATTGTAGATAAAAATAATGAATTTTAAATTTTATTTAGTTTCGCTAAAACTAGAGAATGGCGAAACCGATTTGCCAAATTTTAGTTTTCAAATATTTGTAGAAGTCCAGGGGTTCACGAATCATCTAATAGGTTTATAAAAATATTATTATATATAGTTCAATTTTATGTCCTTGACAAAAATTATACGAGCGACGTGATACTGTATTCCATTCTTACATCAAGTTATCTAAAATCACGCTTAAAAGTATTGCATAATATAATAATATTAAAATCCTTTTAATTTATTTCTTGAATGCCTAAAAACTGTAATAACAATAATGCAGTCTTATTTACAACAATTGCGTCAGTATTTGCAACAAAGAATATTGCATTTCCCCCAACGCAAAGAATTCATTAGGTCGTTTCGGCCCACTCGACGTCATTGGAACTTTTGATTGAGGAAAAGCGAAGATGCTCCTCGAATTAGAGAAGAATTGGCTCGATTGTCTCAGGACAATGGGGACTAAACACACTTGAATGTCTTGAGGTATTTCAGATGTTGAGAGGTAATTTGAGAAGAAAGGGAAGTGATTTGTCAAGTGATATAAGATGGTAATCGTGATTTTTAGGATTGTAATAAATAATTATTAAGGTTGTATTTGTATGAAGAGATGACGTAACCATAAAATAATAATATACTGCGTGACTGGTGAGACATGTTCAATACTTGAGGACGTGATATTTAGCTATTATATTAGTTGGAAAAAAATAATATAAAAAATAATATCAATTGATCACTGAGTAAATGTAGCTTAAAGTTAAATAATTATTTACCCAACGCATGGACACCGCGAGCGGGAGGGGTAGTTGTGTGGTGTTTCTTTGGTAGCGCACACCTCTGCACCGGCCGCATAGTATGCCTACTTGCCTAGCCGCGTAATTTACTTAGTATCCATGATTCATTAATTTTTGGGAAATTAAAAAAAAATAAGAACCTAATTTTATTACATATTTATAATGAGAATCGAGTACTGAATACTCTCCTTAAATATCGGTATTGACTCACCAGTCATGCTGTATGTTGTCCAAACTTCAAAATACTTATTTGCAGCCAAGTCAATGACAATATAAAGAAAATAAAAATTGTTAGTCTCGCTACAACTCGAGAATGGCAAAACCGATTTGGCTAGTCTTAAAAAAATTATGGAAGTCCAGGAAAGTTACACGAAGTTTACCGTGTCATCTAGTATCAAATACATTGACAAAATAACTTAGTGCCGTGTCTAGCCGTTTACAAAAGACGCCGGAACAAAAGAACGTTACAAAAGTTTATATTATTTGCAAAATAAACTCGGGTCACTGGTTATTTAAATATGGATATTGTGTTACGAATTGCTGTCTTGTCCTAGTTTTAATAACACACTAGCTATTTGACCGAGCTTTGCTCGGTATTCTATAAAATACGAATAAAATGACATAGTAAGTTATAGAGTAAACAAAACAAAGAATTATAAACATAAAACATAATATTATTATTAACGCTTTAAAATTGTTCCTGTCTTTTTAAACATTAAGCTAATGTTAAGAACCCAGGCAATGAATAAATAATTTTGAACACATTTTCAATTTGCAGATTGGCGAGAATTCTCAGTTTTATGTCGTCGTTAAATAAATTCCGGTGTGATTTGAATCTGCGATTGATTTTTACAAACTTTTGTTTTATAACCGTGTGTATAAGCAATAAAATTGTGAGTGATTGATTTTAACATAAAAAACATAGGATTCTGTGCCTGTGTGTTTTTTTGTATTAAAGCTCACTTAAATATTTGTTTTATTCTTTTTTTATTATAAAAGCAGCAACTGAAATACATATTATAATCTGTTCTGAAAAAAATTCAGCTGTCAAGCTATAGTTTGACTCTTGATAATTTCAGATACAGTAAAAAATTGCTGATGTTAAGAAATTGTAATCAAATGTTAAGAAAATGTTGTCGAGTAAATCTTTGCAGTTATTATTTTTGGCTATCTTAAATTTTTAAAGTATTTTAAGAAAAACTTAATTATTTCTTTCTCACTTGCTTTTAAACAATTTATTATAATGTAATAACTAATAATATAATATTGGTTTCAGAGGCATAATAATATTTCTAGGATATTGTGCTATTATAATATTATAGAGGTGACACTTCACCTATCAAATATTTTTACGATACTAGGAGAATATAGCTTATATATTCTATAGTCTAAATCACTTCAACGAGGTACAGAACACAGTGTAAATAATATACAGCAGACTAAAATATAGTCTACGGTGTATTTTTATAATTATCACCATGCATACAAGAATAACAATTAATCTCTTAACTCAGACTAGTCGTGATTTCGAAGATTTCAGGCAAATAATGTTTCTCCCAAGTTTATTTTAAAAATAGCTGATCACCTGATTATCTGACAGAATACATTATCCATGCGTTGGATAGGCCTGTAAAAACTCGGTCCTGTACCTGACTCTCGCCAGTCGTGTCGGCCATGTATTGCACTGGATTATGAGACTAAGGCCCGTATAAATAGTCAGTACTCAAGATGCATCTCAGTCTCAAGACACGGTTCGGGCTCTGTGATTGGTTGGCTATCAAAATTTGGACCAATCACAGAGCCAACCGCGTCTTGAGACCGGATTGCATCTTAAGTACTGACTATTTATACGGGCCTAAAAGATGGGTGTGTGTACTGTGCACACACTTGGACACTTTAATGACCTGTGTATGGCTGGCCTCGTTTTAATGAAGTCTCCTTGATCAAAACCTAAATGTCGGTGGCTTGCTACATATTTACGTTTATTTAGGTAGTTTTGTATAAACATGTTCTACTGTATTTAAACTGTGGTATAAGGGCAATGTCATAAAGATTTTATTGTCCAGCTCGGGGACTCATAAATGTAAATCCACGTTCATGGATTACGAGACGATGCATATTGATACCCGAATGAGACTTATCTACGCGTTTATAGAATACTGAAATACGAGGTGGAAATAAAAACTCTTTCGTCGGTGATTGTTCAAACTGACATGGAATTCTGACATAATATTATATGGTGGACGTAGTGGTTCAGGATTATGTTTTCGCAACACTTCTAGGGCACTTTTCTTGTCATGAAAATTATCGCCCGCATGCGGATCTGATCCGCATACAAGTTACCCGCATACTATAATTTTATGGTTGTTTTCTCTGTCATACGGGCAACTCGCCCGCGGGAGCATGTTGTCACCCGCATGCGGCCCACATCCGCGTGCGGACGATAATACGCATGACAGGTCAATTATTAATACCTAAAAATGTTTGCCTAGAAACACGTCAAAAACTATTTACCGCTACGTCGTAGAACCATACGTAGCATGCTACGAACAATGCTACGATGATTTCGCAGCACTATTATGACGTAAGCTAAGTCCGTACACCCATACTATAGGCAGGCCTGTCTCACTCCGCGCGTAGGTATCGAAAATATACCTACGCGCGGCTGCCCTTGCGCAGGGTATAATTCAGTGGGGCTGCGCGAGCGAGCAGCGACGGACATACTTTTTAAGTTTTGACCTGTTTTTATTAAAATGGAAAATAAAAAGAAACACCCTAAAAAGTATGGTGCTGTATTCAATTGTTTAAAAACTGATTGCGATACAAATTTATCTTTTTAGGGTTCCGTAGCCAAAATGGCAAAAAAGGAACCCTTATAGATTCGTCATGTCTGTCTGTCTGTCTGTCTGTCTGTCTGTCTGTCTGTCTGTCTGTCTGTCTGTCCGTCCGTCCGTCCGTCCGTCCGTCCGTCCGTCCGTCCGTCCGTCCGTCCGTCCGTCCGTCCGTCCGTCCGTCCGTCCGTCCGTCCGTCCGTCCGTCCGTCCGTCCGTCCGTCCGTATGTCACAGCCACTTTTCTCCGAAACTATTAGAGCTATACTATTGAAACTTGGTAAGTAGATGTAGTCTGTGAACCGCATTAAGATTTTGATGCAAAAATGGAAAAAATATTAAAAATTTTAGGGGTCCCCAATCCCCATAGGTACAACTGAAACAAAAAAAAAAATTTCATCTAACCTATGCGTGTGGAGTATCTATGGATAGGTCTCCAAAAATCATATTGAGGTTTCTCAAATCATTTTTTTCTAACCTGAATAGTTTGCGAGAGAGACTCTTCCAAAGTGGAAAAATGTGTGTCCCCCCCCCTCTAATTTCTAAAGTAGAGGCATGATAATTCTAAAAAATATATATGATGTAGATTACTATAAAAACTACCAACGAAAATTGGTTTGAACGAGATCTAGCCAGTAGTTTTTTTTATACGTCATAAATAGTAAACCTTAATCTAAATTTCATTAAATCGACTGAAATATAAAAATAAATCAAAAATATTATAATTTCATAAAAATAAACCTTATTGCTGCTGCGGAACCCTCCATGGGCGAGTCCAACTCGCACTTGGCCGCTTTTTTTGGTTACCTAAGGACGCTGAAAAGTAAGTAATATAATATGACTCATGCAAAGTATTATTTGTACTTTGAATAGGTACCTTTTACTACATTATGTAGGTAATACATTAAACATAAATCTTATTAATATAATACTTATTAAGTATACTAGCTGTCCCGTTGTTTTGCCGTATACGCGATGGACGTTGCCATGGTGACATACTTATTTGGTCACTTCCATAAAATAATATACTTAAATGCCAATAAAGTATTTCGCCCGTATCTTTTTGGTTGCTCTATTGGCACGTCATGGGCACGTCTGTTACGCCATTTTCGTGTTTTTTTACTTAATTACTCTCATTATACTGAATATAATAAGTATTTAAAGAAAGTTCCATTAATCATCACAAAAAGTTGTTTATGGTTTATAATTAAATGCGCGCAGGTATTTTTTTGGAACATTCAGCCCTAGCTGCCCTAGCGGCACAATAGTACATTCGAGCGGGCCGCTCAATGTATAGGTTCAGTGTAATATGGATCGTTATCCGTAGGCATAAGAATGAAATTGGCTTGTAATAAATTTTTGTAGGTAAATAAACGAACAGGCGCTGAACTCTGAGTCATTCTAAATGGTACCATATGTTTATAGATTTAAAGAAGACATTTCGTTGGATACATTTTCTAAGATAAACTTCTGTACGGAGTACTATTATTTATTCTGTGCTATAGGTCTACCAGAATCTGATGGCAAAAAGTGAGAAAGTAAATTGACTCTATTGGAATAAAACATTTTGATCCTTTTTTTTCCTGCGGCTGATTCTGTGTATGAAACATGAAAATAAATAAATTTATCCAACGATCAAGGACATTTTTTGAAAATCTGCTGTCAAAATTTGCCATCAGTTTCTAGTAGACCTATAATATTATAAATTCGAAAGTGTGTCTGTCAGTCTGCCAGTCTTTCTTTCTATCTGTATGTCTGTGTCTTTAGTGTATCTGTATACCTCTTCACGCCCAAACTACTTAACCGATTTTCTTGAAATTTAGTATAAAGATACTTTATTTAAATCCTGCGAAAGGACATAATATTATAAAGGTACTTTTTATCTCAACAAAATGTGCGATTCCCGCCCGAAAATCGAATTCTGGCGCCGCAGAGCTGTGGGCATCGCTTAGTTAATTATAATGCCAGAACTAAAATATATGTTATAAATAAGAAAATATGATATCTGACTATCTGTTATATTTTAATCTTTATTGTATAAAAATTTAAGACCTGGAAAAAGTACAGAATAATTTTCGGGCCCCGTGCATCTCGTTCTTGTTACATAATATTATCATAAAAATTATTTTAAATTATTTTAGGTCTACAATATAATATAGTTATTATATTTCTACAGGGTATAACAAAACAAAGTGATAATACTTTAGGGTGTGTCTGTGTATGTGTTCCTTGTAGATAGTTCACTGTGAAAGTAGGAGCGCTGAAAAACCAAAAATTATTTTTCACTTTTGTATGCACAAGCGCCTGAGCAGTGAGCGTCTCAAGTTTCCCCATACAAAAGTAAAAAAAAAATCGGTCTTTCAGTGCTGCCATTTTCACAGTGAACTCTCTACAAGGAACACGTACACACCCTAAAGTATTATCACCTAGTTTTGTTACACACTGTTGACTGTATAAGTACCGAGGCCTCCATTTTGCACAATTATTACTAATCTGTCTGTATGTTTTGTTGTATCAGATCATTAATAAATATTTATTAAATAATTGGGTTCTTTATTCAAAACAACAAAAAATAGGTATTAATAAAATATGTAATATTAAACATGTCAGTGCTACCAGTTACTACACGTTAAGACCCCACTTTTCACTTACTGATTGGTCCATTGAAATTCATCCGCACGTATGCCATCGTAAATTCACAAACACTCACCCAAGAAGCCAACGTCCTTTATGTTTCACCCGCTCCAAACTGAACCTTATTCTTAGGATAATAGAGATCATAAATGCGTAACAAATGTGTATTCAAAATAAAGGAAGGATTTAGGGTTAGCACTTTTATGTTTCTATAAATATTTTTAGCTGTTGACAAACATAAAATTCACATGGATATTACATTATTCAGTTTTTCAGATATTCTTACTACTTTAGTCTAGATTTACTTATCCATCCGACAAATAGAAAATTTTAAACTACAGATTTTGACACAACGTAATTAAGTAACCTTAAAAATAAAATTAAATGTAATGAAAAAAAATTGTTTGTTTCCGAAACGACTGAACCAATTCTAATGAAAATTTGTGTGTCTGAGAATCGTTCAACATCTATTCATACCAGAAATTAATAAAAAGTTAGTAATTATTTTTTACCTCATCCCAAAGCTATAAAAAATAGTTCCAAATAAAAACAATTCTGCAGAAATAATTTCATTTATTTGAAACCAAAATACTTGGACCATTGAGAAAAACTAGCTTGTGGCAACCCTGATCACGCGAAATTGACTCCGAAAGCTATAAATATTGACCAGCAAGGGTTGTTCTACTGGTCACTCTGTTCCGGACACTTTTACATAATTCAGTGGAAGGTACCCGTGCGTGAGTTCGTGGTTTTCATGGTGATTATTGCTTTTGATATTGTACTTGTGGTGTAATGGTGCATATATTTTTTTTCTTATTTATGGGCTCATGCGTATAAGTACTGTATAAAGATATTATGTAGATGTAGTATGTATTCGGATTTATATTAAGATATCTTTATTTCTCGACTATTTGTAATGATTATCAGAGTTTTTTATATCCGGATACTGATTTATATCTATGCAAATCAAATAATAAGTAGTATAAATAGTCTGGTTATGTTATTTAACTTTTTTAGCAAGAATAAATTAAAAATTTTGAACAGACAATTAAATAAAATTTCAGAGTTTGCAGTGTTGGTATTTTGTAAATTTGAAGACACAAAAACAAGAGAGTTTGTGGTTTTGGGAAAGTGTGGCGAGCCATTGCTTGTTAATATAATATTATAATTGTTTTATTTATTTACATTACAACTTCACTCAAAAGAATATAAGGAAGAAGAAAAAATATTACTATTTTTGTCCAAACACAAATTACCCATTTACTAACGAAACGAAAAAATCGTCAATCACAAAGAAAAACATCTCAATTTGCTTCCCAATCAGTCGTAATGAGATCAAAGAAAAAACGCCGCCATTTGTTGTATGCCGCCCAGTGGCCCACATTTGTCTGTCTGTGGGTCCATAAATAAGACGGTCCCGTCTGTGCCTTATCTATCAGACAAGATCGGTGGAGACATTGAGATATGTGCGTTGAGCTGATATTACATAAAAAACATCGAGTTGCATCGGGAGTGACGATAGAATTGAGAAAACAGCAGGCACACTTTTTGTCCGCGTGATATAATAATAATAGCTCCCACATCGGTTTCGGTGGCAGTGGCCGGTTTCATTGAAACCAGGCCAGCTACGCAGGAGTAATTTTATAGTGCGCAAGTGTGTGCGTAGTACACAAGAGCACTCTCATGACCCAGTGAGACGGCAGACTGACTCGAACGGCGAGAGATCAGGAGCAGGACCGACTTTTTACATGCCCATCTGACGCATGGATCATCTTACTTGTCAGACAATCAGGTGATCAGCCTGCATTGTCCTAACCAAACTTGTAAATAACATGTTTCCAACGCGGGAATCGAACCCACGACCTCCGAGTCAAGCCGCGCTCTATACCACTACACCACGGAGACGTGATAGATAAGTGGATAATATTATTATCATCCTAATAATTATATTTTTTGTACTACGCCGTTCTTTTTATGGCAGTTTAATTTTCGTAAGCTTTAAAAATGGTCGGTTGGTAAAATCTTCAGATTCCTAGTCAGCTTACTTGCCTATGAACACTTCTAAATGTGTCGTTGTATTCATAATGGTTTCAACGAAGACATAAAAACCTCAATACTCATTTTTAGCACACATTAATAGCAGCTCTATAAATATATTGTAGGTTTTGTTGGCCATTTATCGGGAAGGTCCTTACTCTTTGCCCTTATTGTGTTAAACCAGCCCGATCGCACACTAAATAGATTTACCACTCAACTGTCTACACAATGTCTTAGGAAAAACAAATACAATTACAAGTTTACTAATAAAAATATCTTTACAATTTTTGTTTTTATCTACTTCGTTAGCTTGATAGACAAGTACATTTTAATGCCTTAAAAATTCTTACTAAGCGGGAAATATATATTTTTTCCAAAGGAATCTATTCATTGTCTTTTTCCAGTGCTCTTAGTTTTTACTGATGGGATATTCTAAAGTTTATGAAAATATCTAGTTAGTTTTTGTGTAAAATAATAACAAATACTATCCATCAACACAAAGATATTATTTTATATGTTTTTTGTTTATACCTACTAGCTTTTTGACCGAGCTTTGCTCGGTATTCGATAAAACACGAATAAAATGACATTTTTTAAAAATGATTCCTAGCTAGATCGATTTATCGCCCCCGAAACCCCCTACATAGCTGGTATTCGTAAAAATCATTGGAGCTGATTCCGAGATTCCAAATATATACAATGTGTCCCGACACCGGTGTCCGATCCTTTAAGGTCATAATATAGGGCATATTTTATCGACAATTTTGCTGTCAAATTTCTTCTATCTCCCTCTGTTGTAAAATGGCAGCCATTTTAATTTTTCAGTATCAAAGACCCGGGCTCTTGTACTAATTTGACCAGTACTTCTTATGTAAATGTCCTATGAACATAAAGGAGATCTCATTTGATAGCTGAAATTATTGACTACAGTCACACAAACATTATGTTTTAATTTTCGTGGAATAAAACATAGAAAAACATAGGCAAATTAAAAAAGTTTGGATTTTTTTCGTGTCTTTTTTAATTATTTACTTTTTGTGAAAAATCTAACAGGTTAAACTGGTTATTTTTTATTTCAAAAAGATAGAGGAGATTTTTGGACATCTTAGCTCTAGGTCAAATAGGTTAGGAATTATAACAATTTGAATAGGAGCCTTTTCCTTGTATATCAACCCGGGCAGTAAAAAAAAATGCAAAAGTAGGGAAAAACAAAAAATTTTTTCGAAAATCTTTAAATTATGTTTCAATAAAGTATTTATTAATAAATTGTTGTCATAAATTAAGTTTAAAATTTTTAATGCATTTTTTCCTACTGCCCCGGTTGATATACAAGGAAAAGGCTCCTATTCAAATTGTTATAATTCCTAACCTATTTGACCTAGAGCTAAGATGTCTAAAAATGTATGTTAGCTAATAACCTCCTCTATCTTTTTAAAATAAAAAATAACCAGTTTAACCTGCTAGATTTTTCACAAAAAGTAAATAATTAAAAAAGATCGAAAAAAATCCAAACTTTTTTTACTTTGCCTATGTTTTTCTATGTTTTATTCCATGAAAATTAAATTATAATGTTTGTGTGACTGTAGTCAATAATTTCAGCTATCAAACGAGATCTCTCTTATGATCATAGGACATTTACATAAGAAAAACAGCTGGTCAAATTAGTACGAGAGCCCGGGTCTTTGATACTGAAAAATTAAAATGGCTGCCATTTTACAACAGAGGGAGATAGAAAAAATTTGACAGCAAATTTGTCGATAAAATATGCCCTATATTATGACCTTAAAGGATCGGACACCGGTGTCGGGACACATTGTATGTACAAGAATTGCTCGTTTAAAGATATAAGATTAAGTACAGTAATAGTAGTAGATAACTAAAGCTTTTTTGCTTCAAAGTTTAAATAAATTACATTCTCTTTAACATTTTAAAACATGCAAACTATCATACTTCTATAATCTAAGTGCTATAATTATAAAAATTAAAATGCGCAAAGTTTAAGAGGGTCTTAATTCACGAAGGATAGACACGTCAGGGCGTAATTACTGGCTCTCCCCCGGGGACCGTACCCCGGGACGAGGTAATTAGCTTGCACTGAAGATCGTTGGGAATTTAATTAGACGTGCATTGTACATGACGTCATAGGAAATTGCAGTTTTACAGCATACGTACAGGTCTGCAAGGATCTTTTGCATGATGTTGCCATTTGGGGGGCAACATTTCTTTCAAAATAGCACTGTCTCTCAAGTTCCACTTTACAAGATGACGGCACTTTAGTCAAACCACAGAATAGATAATAGTCGATCAAACAATCAAATCATTGATTAATCAATGATTTAGATACTTTTTAGGACAGCCATAGAGTCATATGAAAGAGCTATGTATTCGTTTGTTAGAAAACGTAATCCAAAGTGTTTTGAAGTCAAAACTTTCTTGTCGTTGTGCACTTTTTTGGTATGGATAAAAATGTGTGATTCCGAGGACTCTGAATAAAAATTAATAAGGTGAAAGAAGAATATACTGCCAGAGCAGCGTAAGAGACGATGAATTATCCCCCTCTCTTTGAAAATGTACGCCTGAGCAGCTGTTTCGTTTTCGCTTCAGCCGAAATTCTCAGAGTTGGTATTTTTCCCAAACGATTATAATGCTACATTGGAAATTTCTATCTACTATTTTAGTAGTTCCATTGGCAGCGCTTGCTATCAAGCAATCCGACTGCTCATTTGACTACTCAAACAAAAGATTTTATATGAGTTAGACCTGCAGCCTGCAGCTATAAACTGGCAAATGAAATCTGAACAATGCAAACGCATTAAGCTCAGCATTTTGAACAGAGACAAGTTTTTTTACGATATAATAAAGCGAAACCAGTTTTTCATTTACACGGGTTTAGTGGTGATAAAATATAATTAAAATATTTTATACCGGGTGTATCTCCGTTGGTTAATGCTTCGAAGGAGTGGGCTAAAGCTGCGACACACAGGGAACTTTTGGTTATTTCAGCATATTGCAACTTGCAAGTAAAATATGTTTCTGTAAAAGTAGTATTACAATATTATTAGATCTTAACAATTTGACGATATGTCTATGTCCTTTTTGGGATTTAAAATGTCTCCGCATGCAATTCATTCAGATAAGTGGTTTAATCTAGCTGAAATATATACATTTTCACCTGGTCAATCCATCATTGATAAAGTTATGTAAACCAGAAAGGGCAAAAACCTAGGCTAAGATTACACTGCAACGTGTTGTGTTGATGCAATGCAATGCATTTTTAAATGATCGGTTCAAAGTGAACTTTTGATATCCAAGAAGAAGCACATTATGGCTGGTTTACATTATTCCAATCCAGTGATCCATTCTAGCGCTGAATTGCTACTCAAATTATGGAAACAGCCACTGGAATGCACTGAATTGCATTCCAGTGCAGTCCTGTCATTCCAGCGCTGGGTTGGAATAATGTAAACTGGCCATAGTATCAGGCTTACTTTTTATTTGGTGAAACTTTATTCACTTTAATAATCAGTCTGCTATCTGAGGCTAAGCCCGTTGTACCACCAACCACAAGCACTAAGCATAATCAAAAATGCTCAGAACGAAATTAACAATTCTCTCAGCGAATTTTATTTAGCGACCATCGTAAAACGACCAGAGTTTTGATAATACAAGCTTTACTGCGCTATCCTTTTGTATTCATACTTAACATTATAATTAATGCGAATAAGTGTCTGTCTGTTACATCTTCAAGCCTAAGCGGCTAAACTGGTTAAGCTAAAATTAGGTGTGGTAATACTTTGAATCCCGGGAAAGGACATAGGATACTTTTGATCCCGGAAAAAATGTACAGCTCCCGTGCGATAAACGAATTTTGGTGGAACGGAGTTGCGGGCGTCATCTAGTGGTTTTAATTCTGAATTCGCTGTAATTGTTGTAATAATTATTATTAATCATGAGATTGATTAAACAGTTTATTTAAACAGAGATCAATTTATTGTTTAATCAATTTGTTTAAATTTGGGCTGATAGCCAAAATTTGTTTTACCGTAGAAAACCTTTGCTAAGGCCGCGTCGGATCTTATAAGATTGGATATAATGTAGATTGCTACTACTAGATTTTAACCGGTAAGATATATTTTTTATTGAGGCAATAAAAAGTTGTCATGTTAGATTTTCTACCATTAGGTTTAATTAGATACTTATTTCCTTTATCGACAATAATAATAATTGTACGTATATATCGCTCAAGTTACTCTGTAGTGTGAGTGTGTCGGACCAATGAGCGCCATGATCCTAAATCGTTGCAGTTTTTGTAGCGTGTAGTTTTAGGGTTCCGAACCCAAAGGGTAAAAACGGGACCCTATTACTAAGACTTCGTTGTCTGTCCGTCTGTCTGTCTCCAGGCTGTAACTCAAGAACAGCTATAGCTAGACTTCTGAAATTTTCACAGATTGTGTATAATATCTGTTGTCGCTATAATAACAAATACTAAAAATAAAATAAAGTTAATATTTAAGGGGGGCTCCCATACAAGATACGTGATTTTTTGGCCTTTTTTGCTTGTAATCAATAATGGTAACAGCTGGGCATTTGAAAATTTCACAAAATCATCAATTGTATGTGTACTTTAATATTAAATAATAACATTAAAATAAAATAAATACCGAAGGGGGGCTCCCATACAAAAAACACAATTTTTTCCCCTATTTTCGCTCTACAACGATACGGAACCCTTCGTGCGCGATTCCAACTCGCACTTGACCCATTATTATATTAGACCTGTGGGAGCAGACATAAGGCTGAACTAGCTCCTAGTAAACTAGGTCCAGGACCTTTCGCCCTTCGGGCTATACATACAATATCTAATAGCAAAATCGACTTCATTTGAGGCTATTCCCACATTACCTATTATACAAAAATAATCTTAGATATAATAATGTATTTCCAAGACATTAAAAGTAAAATCCAATCTCATAATATCTCCGGAGACAACGACGCCATTTGTCATTCACATGTTCTAATGGAACACTTCCTGTTACGAATTTTAAATTTATATAAGTAACGGTGCGGCTATGAAACGAGCGGCTGCATAATGCATCCAATTTTAAAAAGTTTCTTTAGCAAACCCAACATAAAATTGCTAAAAAACTAAGTACACAAAGATCATTATAATCTAAGAAAATTAGTCAAGATAAATATACTAAAAGCCCCCGAGAGAGGATACGAATTTTGATTAAACATTTTTAAGTTTCCGTCTTTCAGTTCTCAAGACTAAAGCAAAAATACGAGCTTAAAAATATTATATATTGTTGTACTATTCTTTGTTTTTGTATAGTAATAAAAAAAAACTATTATTTTGTAAGGGTCCAGAGAATTTAAAAAAAATAACAATAAAAATCTGAAATGAAAGACATGTTTACCTTAACTTTAATTTTATTCCTTGATAACTAAACAATTATGGATGGTTACCTAGGTTTCTATAAAGTGTTTAATTTTGTAAAATATTATAATTATAATCAATGAGTGAATGAAATGCTATAGTGAAAAATAATGAGTAAATATGATCATTTAACAATTTTTTTCTTCAACTTCCTATTCCTTTCGCTGTGTTCATGGCCAGACACTATAAATCGTTATTTTTAACGCGCGAATTCCCGACGTGCAAAATTGGGAATTTCTCTGTTCGTATTTTTGCTTTGTGAAATATGACGAGACCACTTCTGATACACTGACACTTGACAGTGTGACAGTATGATAAATCAGTGTTATATGGAAGTATTTGAAACTCGATAGTAAAATGAATTGCCGCCAAAATATTTATCATGCACAGACATAGATCATGATAGATACCGCATGTGTATGTACTTCGCGTGCCATATCGCGCTCCCAAACGACGAGCAATGCTCGCCTTTAGTCTGCTATCGGAATTCGACGTCAATCGGAATTTTAAAAATGCCTAAATGCCTAAAAGTGCCGTATTCAGCTGTAGAAATTCAAATCGAAACGTTGGCCTAGATAATGGGCACTTTTTTATCATAGGTACGTCACAGTAGCTATAAATAATCGGCCAAGTGCGAGTCGGAATCGCGCATGAAGGGTTCCGTACCATTATAGAGCAAAATTAGGCCATAAATTGTGTTTTTTGTATGGGAGCCCCCCTTATTTCTTTATTTTATTTTAATATTATTATTAAATATTAAAATACACATGTAACTAAGGATTTTGTGAAAAATTTAAGTACCTACCTGTTGCCATTTTTGATATAGAGCAAAAAAGGCCAAAAAAATCACGTTTGTTGTATGGGAGCCCCCCTTAAATATTCATTTTATTTTATTTTTAGTATTTGTTGTTATAGCGGCAACAGATATACATAATCTGTGAAAATATCAAAACTCTAGCTATTACCGTTCTTGAGTTGCAGCCTGGAGACAGCAAAAAAGGCCAAAAAATCACGTTTGTTGTATGGGAGCCCCCCTTAAATATTCATTTTATTTTATTTTTAGTATTTGTTGTTATAGCAGCAACAGATATACATAATGTGTGAAAATATCAAATCTCTAGTTATTACCGTTCTTGAGTTACTTACAGCCTGGAGACAGACAGACGGACAGACAGACGGACAGACGGACAGACAACGAAGTCTTAGTAATAGGGTCCCGTTTTTACCCTTTGGGTACGGAACCCTAAAAAGTGGCACGCTCGTTTTTATACAAATGGAGCTACACGCGGTATCTATCTTGATCTATGTCTGTGTTATCATGGCACATTTATGTCATTTAGTGGTAATTTATACACTTAAAATACACATCTGTTAAAGTTTTAATTTAAATCGCTATCATACGAACGCAGCGTCGCGGACGAACGCGACTTTTTGGTATGATTCGATCCTTAGTTAATGTAACTAGTCATTAACATAATTCTTTACAGCCGTTTTCAAAGTCATTTAATAGTTAAATAACTGTCACTGAATAAATTAAACAGATGACAGAAAATGTATTAATTATTCTAAAGTCTTCATTAAACTAAAGTTAAGTAATCATTGAAGCTTTCTGAGAGCGACCAAAAGTATTAATTGTATGATTTATAAGTAAGAGATCTATATAATATTAAGACGCGAGCGAATAACTTTGTATCCCTTTTGACGAAAAATGTCGTTGAAACATAGGTCGAATTTCGACCATTGGGCGATCTCTAGTAATAATAATTTGAGCTCCCACTGTGAACTTACCTTAATTTCCATGACTAACTGAATTATAATGAACTCAATTTGAGCTGAGGATGTGATGATGAGTCATCGCGGATGACGACTCGGCGCCCGTGGGAACCAGGTTACCACTTAGTAGTTATGTTAGCCTGGTAACTGAGTTAAGAATTGGAAACAAAAAAGAACATCCATATCCATACTAATATTATAAATGCGAAAGTGTGTCTGTCTGTCTGTCCATCTGTCCGTCTGTCTGTTACCTCTTCACGCCCAAGCCGCTGAACCGATTTTGCTGAAATTTAGTATGGAGATACTTTGAGTCCTGGGAAAGGACCTAGGATACTTTTTATTCCGGAAAAATGTACGGTTCCCGCGTCATAAACGAGATTTGGCGCAACGGAGTTGCGGGCATATTCTAGTTATATATATTACAAGGTGTAACCAAACTAAGTGATAATATTTTAGGGTGTGTATTCCTTCCCTATATATGTAGAGTTCACCGTGAAATAGCTGCTCTAAAAGACTTTTTTTTTTATTTGTATGGGCAAGTACCCTAGCGCAATGAGTTTTCTTATAGAAAAGTGTAAAAAAACTTCTCTGTCAGTGCTGCTACTTTCACAGTGAAATTCATACAAGGGACGGTCGAAATGAGTAACCACCTCCTTTTCGGAAGTCGGTTAAAAAGAAAGACTGTGATAATATCTTATTATCAATCCAAGACGTGTAGCAGCTAGCCAGCTTCTAGAAGAGCATATTATATTTTAGTATCATCGTTTTGCACAAAGGTAGAGGTTCTGAATGAAAATACAAACAATCCACGGGCTGAAATACATATTTTTTTCAGAAGGTTAAAAATAAATTTAATATTTAACTGGGAAAAAAATCATTTAATTTTATGTCACGTCTCAAAACATTTTTATGTAAAGAAAATTAACTAGACACTTAGCAGAAAATTTACAACTTCACTTACAGCATGTAATGAAATAAATTCTTTCAATCCAACTTTCAAACCCAAGGTAACCGAGCAATTTTATTATCATGCATTAAGAAATTTGAAAGAACCCTTTGAGGAACTAACTAACCGATTTCAAAGGTAAGGTAATGAAACCGCCAACCGCAGGCGAGTCTAATTTACCACCTGAACTGGTTTTTGGGCCACTCAAGCCATGAATTTTTAATTTTTTCTTACGGGTTCGTTTGAGGAATTTAAATGAATTTTTCGCTTTTTGTCGTTTTCTATTAGCTGGGAGTGTTCGTTAATTTAATTATGTGATTTGCTGCGATTTAAATTCTTCTTATTTACAGAAAATGCTGGTAGATGGGTATAACATTGAACTTAGTTTGTGTTAAAATTGTAATTCAATGAAATTTCCAGATTATGTTTACAAGACTTAGGGCCTGTTTCACCACTTTCTGATAGGCGCCGGATAGGCTACACACCACTTAACTTGACAGATAAAGTATGGAGACTGTCAAAAAAGTTGTGAATAGCTTATCCGGCACTTGTCATGACGTGGTAAAACAGGCCCTTATTTTTGTTCAAAAGCAAATTAAAGGGCATTCGTTAATGAGCCGACTTGACGGGATGAATTTCTTGAAACCAGCGTACATCTGTGTGGTTCGTTGCTTAATAAAAGAGCGGTTGTACAGAGTACATAAATCATGACGTTATATTATTTTATTATTTTATTTACGTTATATTTCCACCTAATTTTGACCCTCATTTTCAGGACACAACCTTGAAATTTCACTCTCAAGTCTAAGGGTTGATTCAGACCGCAACGCTACGCGTAGTAGCATTTCTAAATTTATATGGATTAGACATATTATTCGCAAGACGTCAAATCTGTCAAATCTTCGACTCGTCACGTTGCGGTCTGAATTGACCCTAAAGTGAAAAAGAAGTTTCACTTAACAACATCATAGCCCAAGGATATAAAGCTTTAATACAGTTATTACATTGCATTCTAACCTCACTATGCCATAATGCGATTATCCTGACAAAGCAACAAGCTACACCAAGCCTCATTTGATATTAAAGTTTAATATACGTCTGGGCGTGAACGGGTAATGCACCTATCAGTTTGACGCCTGTGAAGTCATTTGCAAAGGGCGTGTTGTATGTTGGACATAAATAGTTTGGGACAAAGGATTTTGGTATACGTGAAAGTTGAATTTGTGCGGTATAGAAGCCGGTGTTGTTGAGTGTTGCATAAATTTTAACACATTTTTTAACACATTTTCCATGCTATGGAGCAGTAAAAATAGGTAAGTACTACTCTATGTCTTCGTCAAGTATCAAAATATTATGGTCTCAGCGTAATGTTCATCGGGTTATGGCAAGTCTAGTCCATAAATCATATTTTCTATCATTGATTTGACATAACCGGTCCATGTATTTTATGATATAACATAGGCCCACTGTCTGCGTATAAACTAATTAATTTCAATTAATAAATTCAACACAAAAAAGTGTCCGCAACAACTGGCTGGTTTAAATTTAAGAATTACGTGAGTATGTGTGATCGACAACTTTCCTGATAAAAAACACTGTTTCAAATTATAGGAAGTATTCAATGTTTTATATAAAACATTGAATATCCTTCCATTGAAATCACATCGCTCAATCATTATGTATCAAGAGACAATATAAAGATCACAGAGGAAACACTTGTCCATCAATAATACAAAAGCATGGACACTGACATAAACGACTCCCCAACATGGGACAAAATGATAAAATCGCAAAAAATTGTCCATCAATAACACAAATGGTGGACACTGGAACATGACTGATGTTGGATATCACAAGACTGATGTTTATAAACTGTAGCGGGGAAATTTAAATGCGATTTATACAGGGTGCGGCGGCGTCATAGAGCTGCGAAATAGCGTTAGAAGCTGTCAATGTGAACGGAGTATTTTTTTTAATTATCTACGAATCCTATATCTTTTTTGTGCCTTTAAAAGATGTAATTTTGTACCAAGGAAATTATTTAACAAATTGATTCATTAAGTATTTGGCGGGTGAACTTGTTTTGGGATGCTAGAAATGTTAAGCTTCTGTCGGGACACAATATTATAAACTGACAAATATTAATAGGAATTGAAACGAAGATGAAATCTTGAGAGAGGAAATACTAAGCCCCTCTCTTTCTACCACGCAATGATAATATTTTATGACTGTTCTGCTTTCACTTTTTTACTTCTGGAGTGCAACCTTTCTTTGTTGGTGTGTATTATACCTATTACCCTAACCACAGAATATAATATAATAGTACCTACTGCTCTAACGCATGATTGTCAGCCTGTAGCTCGATACCTATGGTTTGTAGGTACAGTAGATTCCTAGGCTAGTTTAGAAGTAAAATATGTAATATCTGATAGTTTTCTAGATCTACAGCGTCACACCTCAGCAATATTACAGCCAAGTCGGCACCATTTACTTGGCTGACATTTTTAATTATGTCGCTGAACTTAAAAGATGCATTAATACTGCGCTTTGCACTTAAATTATTATGCAAGAGATATTTAGCAGTCACATTAATATAAATGGTTTTGCTACTTTTATTGTTGTTTTAGAAAGAACGTGATGATTTGTTTGAACACCGTGCCGAAGTCTTGCAAAACCTAAACGACGTTACACGAGTGTTAGGTTTATTGTCGTTACGTGATTTCACGCAATAGTTAAAAATCTGTTTATTAACGATGGATCGAAACGCTGCCCCCATTTAAAAGTCCTACAATTTGAACAGTCCATACTCTTTTGAGTAATGATCCGTCCAAGACATTTTGGACAAAATTAATTTTCGTGTCGATGCAAAAATTTTCACAATTAATTCAACCCTTTCACGAGTTGTTAGCTGTAAAATATGAGCCGACGGACAAATATTTCGGCGTCATTAACTATAAAAAGGTCGCTCAGCCCTTTGATGGCAGCTAATCAACTTAATATACTCAAGAAATCTGGATTTTATTTAGTAAATATGCATTTTCATAACAACCTTTTTTTTAACAACTCTTATTAATGCTCTGAATTTGTGCGTCTTTTGATGAAACAGCACTTTTGTTACGTTCAAAATAATAACACTACGTCTTGTTGTTATTTTATATTTAACAAATATTTTGTTTTTATCAAAATCGTCATGTGCCTTGGTAGAGTTAAGTATAGGTTTTTTTATTATTTTGTAATAGATAATGCCCGCAACTTAACAAAATTTGGCTAACACGTGAGAACCGTACATTGTTCCTAGATCAAAAGTATCCTATGGCAGAGGTTACACGATCAGTATTTCATCAATCTGATCCATCAATCTGATTGATGGAATACTGATGGTTTTAAAAAAGTTCATATTTAAAAAATGATCAATCCATCAATCCAGTAGGTTAGACGATCAGTATTTCATCAATCTGATCAGGATTGATGGATCAGATTGATGAAATACTGATCGTGTAACCTTTGCCTATGTCCTTTCCCGAGACTCAAAGTAACTCCATACCAAATAGCAAAATCGGTTTAACAGCGTGGGCGTGAAGATTAGACAGACAGACACATATTTTTCGCATTTATAATATTAGTATGGAAGTATGGATGTACTAATCCATTTTTCAGAAAACATGGCATTAAGACAGATGTTCCCAGCCTTTTCAGAAATGTCCGCAATAATTTACCGTATTTTATGTCCTACATTCTTTCATCACTATTAAGAACAGTATCCGATTCAATCAGCTTCATAGGAAGTACCGCAATATCTGGTCCCCTTGTCCCTGGTACCCCTGAGTGGAATGTGAGAGGCTCATGTCAGATGGCAGTCGTAAAACTTTACGAACTGGCGCCCTCCAGTTATCTGTGACAATCATCTTCGGGTACAGAGTAGTGAATATGTAGAACTTTTTGTCTAGTTCACATTTTTATGAATGTACATGACAGCAAAGTAGGATGGTAATGATTTGATGATGTACGTATGTATGAACGCGGTGGTGAAGCAAAATAATGATTTTGACTTGATGTCTGTAGCTGTAGGTGTTCATCTGTTCCCTTAACTAATTAGTTATCATTTATCATAATTAGACTAATGAGGTGTCGCTGGAAACCTCTTGATCACCTTCTACGCTATAGGCTATACGGTAAAATTATCTTGATACTAAGGCTACGTTTCCACCAGAGATGAGTTGCGAGGAATGTGTTTTTAAGATCCAATAGCATCGCCGCGCTGAGCGACGTCATGGCGAGGTCATGTTAATGAAGCGATTCTATTGGCTCTCAAAACATTCCTCGCTGTTACGAGAACACAACTCTGATGGCAACGCAGCCTGGTACTCATGAAAGTGTTGTTAACACATTTTAAATATAAAAATATTAATAAATATTTATATAATTCAAAAACTTATTACTCTACACTTTCATTTATTTATTTCAATATCTTTTATGATGTGACGCCTAGAGCTCGCTACAAAATATCTGTTGTACCCTACTCTGTGCACAGCAGCAGAGGTTTCAATAAACATCGCCTCTGTGATTGTGCGATGTTCGACAGCGCTCGTTAATACTGAGCAGTGACGTCACGCTGTCAATTTCCAAGATGGCGGCCTATATGTGGGCTCTTATTATTTGCTACATAGAGTAGGTTCCGAAATATAGCCTAGTTTACTAGTCAGTGCTCATGACGTAGATCGAAGCCATACTGTTGATGTTATTATATGATTGTTGGGATGAATCAGGGCGAGCGAAGCGAGCCTTAGTATATCCCACAACCTGAACATTTTGTGGTACACTTTACAGAAAAACTATCACGCCTATTGATTTGTGCTTTAACATAATATTATATTCGGTCTTACCACAAAAAACTAAACATCTGTTGAACAGTTGTTTTGACACCATTTTATACTGAATTTTTCTGTAATTAACTGTTCAACAGGTGTTTAAATCTTTTTTAGTAAGAACGATTATTTTTAATTTGTATGTGTTATCATCAGTCTGTCAAGGTGTGAGTTGTGACGATGCGAGCCCTCACAAAGCTCGGCTTTTAGCTAGTTATAATACATCATACTTGTCTCACTAGCGGTACATCACTACGTTATGGCGTCCAGTAAGGGTGAGATTTTGGAACATAATAAGATTATATAATATATAACGTTATAATTATTTTGTACTCTTTTATTTGAATTAATATTTTATTTTTGAAATATGATTATTCGATAGGAGCGCGACAGTCAAAGAATTTTGACTATGGTGATTTTGTATTTTGTGACAGCGATGCAACAGCCAATCGACAGCAAGAAATGTCGCAATATTCGTAAAAATCTTTTAAGTAGTCAAATTCACAACAAAAATATTGGAAAATTCTTATAAAAACTCAAATCTCTAGCTGCAGACGTTGAAGAGTTTTATTATTTCAACAGAATCCAGCTTTATGATCCACACAGAATTAAGACTTTGTTACACACTACCGCCATTTTTAAATAAGTTAAAAACGCATTTTGTGAATTTATTACCGTTTCAACGCTAATAAAGTCACGATTCACAAATATTAAAATTCACGAAGATTCGGATTTTCATAGGATACATTAAAATCTGTTTCCATAGCTCCTTTGTTTGTGTGTGGTACAAGTCACAAGAAATATTAATATTATCTAGATCATACATTTGATCATTATAACAATATATAGGTATAACATAGTAGTTCGTATTAGTATTAAAATATACATTTAGTAATTGTTTTGTACTCAAATCACTAAAGGTATCAATTACATGAAAATATTGGGCTTTAATTAATTATGCATCTAGGTCTACTTTCTCTGCACGCAGAGCCGCGGAAAGGAAGCTCACGCGTTCTCGCATCCCTGCGTGCAAAGAGTGGAAGGGTATAGACGGGTTTTTAGTGGGTAATTCACCATCTTCAGCGAGTCCTACATACACGAGGGAGGTTGTCCCCAAACCCTCCGGCATGCGCAACATCATTCCCCGTCTCAAAAAAAAGTCTACTTTCTCTAATATCTAATCAGTAATCACTCAAACTCTTCAACTCCCAAGCGGCCACATAAGGCCGCGAGAACAATAGATTTCCAAGAATCCGCGATTTAAGCATTACTGTTTATTTATTTGCTGTTTTGGTAATTTACCAAAACTTATTCGATTGAAAACAATTGAATAAAATAATTATGCTTTCTAGCTACATATAAGTAATAAGTAATGACAATTTTTTCTCGTCATACCTCATTATAAAAATCTATAACTAGTGTTTACTGCAACATCACTCGCAAAAAAATAAGATTTAATTACGTGGAATTCGAGTTTATTCGTGATGAAAACGATTGCTTTGCAAAAACTTTATATTATAGGTACCAAATTTATCAATATCTGTTTACTTGAATTTCGAATTCTGAACATAAGTATAGTTTTGGATAAACCGCTTATAACTTGTACCAGCCGCTCTGTCCGCGGGGACACCAATAACAAGTCCATAAACCGTTTTTACTGCTTTTGTTCAAGTAAATGTATGTAGGTTTCGACTTTTTAAACAATCCTCGTATTTTCCTAAAGATGGATAATTCAAGACTTCGCAGATAATGGAATTTATTTTGAGGAAACCGACTTAAAAGGACCTTTTCATCGGGGATTCAACTTACGAGGTTTTGAAATTTTATGTGGAGTATTATAATATTTTAATTATAATAAAAGGGAGTGATATCTACAGAGTGTAACCAAACTAAGTGATAATACTTAAGGGTGTGTATGGGTCTCCTGTGTAGAATTTTCTGTGAAAGTAGCAGCGCTGAAAGAGTAATTTTTGTCACTTTTGTATGGAAAAGTTCATGACGGAGGCTTACCATACAAATAAAAAAATGCTCTTTCAGCGCTACTTTTACAGTGAACTCTATATAAGAGACACACACACACAATAAAGTATTAACACTTAGTTTTGTTACAACTTGTATTCTTAATCCATACTAATATTATAAATGCGAAACTGTGTCTGTCTGTATGTCTGTTACTTCTTCTCGCTTAAACTGCTGAACTGATTTTGCTGAATTTTGGCATGGAAATACCTTGAGTTCCGAGAAATGACATAGAGTAGTTTTTATCCCGGAAAAATGAACGGTTCCGGCACGATAAACAAATTTTGGCGCAACAATGTTGCGGGCGTCATCTAGTAATATTACAAATGCGAAAGTGTGTCTGTCATCTATCTCTCTTCACGCTATGTAGATACTTTGAGTACCGGGAAAGGACATAGGATAGTTTAATATCTAAAAAACGTACGGTTCCCACGCGACAAACTAATTTCGGTGCAACGCACAATTTTGAAAACCTCGTTTTTACCGAAACGTTGTTTAAAAAAAATGTTACAGATCCATAAAATCTTATAACCCTATTTTTGTCAAACAGTTCTTGTCTATCAGATATCTAGGTAAGAGCTATTATCAAATCTAGCTCTTCATTACCCCATTTACAAAATTACTGTTCACACGTAACACCACTTTGGACGAATTAGAACGTGAGCTTAGAAACTTTTAGAGATGCCATGCAATTATTAAATTTTCTATTTATGTGATAAATACTTAGTATAACACAGACTTCAGGAATATTATTGTATACCTGTATACAATAATATTCCTAAAGCCTATGTGTGCTAAAATTGCAAGTTTTCTTTAATTTCTGGAGTATTTATTTATTGATCAGAGCAGTGTCATTAAGATCTAAATTATAGAGGTGCCTCAAAAATTAAGTTGGCCGCATACAAAGTATTCCGTATTTTATTTCCGAATTTTTATTGATCAAATCAGTGTCATTATGACCTAATTAATAAAGGTGCCTCAAAAATGTGGTTGGCCGCATACAAAGTATTTCGTATTTTATTTCCGAATTAGTTTTCCGTATTCGGAAATCCAAATGGAAGCAGTAGAAAATACACATTAAAAATGATTGCTTTTTCCGAACGGATCGGATTCCGCACACGGTACGTTTCTAGAGCAAGTCGGCGCGTTCGCACCTAAAATAATCGAATGTTTGCGCTAGGCTCACGGAATTCCAAATCGTAATTCCACATTAGAAAATCGAATAAGGAAAACATATTGTGTATGCGGCCAGCTTAAATGTGCCTTTTTGTACAAGAAGACATAGTATTATAATATTTTCTATGTCAATTCTAAATATCACCAAGTCTACATCCTAATCCAACCTAAAATTACCTTAGTCACTCCAAAGGTGTCATAGTGGAATACACAAAATGACACTACTTCTAGTCTTACTGTTATCCCTAGGAGCTGCTCTAGCTCAAAATACTACAGAATGTGATGGTTTGAAAGCGAATTTTGACCTCAAGAAAGTCATAGGTGCCTGGTACGTGGTTGCTATAATACCAGGCAAGCAGTTCCCTGAGAGACAGAAGGAGGTAACATGCTTTCAAATGGAGCTGAGTGAAACTGATGAGGTAAGGCTTTTAGGTTTTTACTATCTTTACTTATATTTGACGACCTCTGTGGCTCAGTTGGTGGGCTGTTGGTAGCTCAAGCCGGCGGTCGCCGCCGATAGAATAAAAAGTTTTCAAAGTTCCTGGGTCATGGATGTGTATTAAATATGACGTGTTTCATATCATAATAAAAATCTTAAATAATATATTATGTACAGTATAAAAGTATTACATAAATAATACACCACAAGACCAGACTGACGTGGTGTGGAGCGTCCATAGATAATATTATTACAGAAAGTAATTGTTATTCTGATTTAATTAAACAAGCTACAAAAAAAAAACTGTAAAGATTTTGATGAAAGATAAACTACGAAATATTTAAATATAGTATAGAAGAAATAACAATAATTGCAAATCATCGATTAGCTAATAAGTTTTTTCCCCAACTTTTCAACTATAAATTAAAATTCATTTGCAACTGTTTATGATGAAAGTATATAGCTTAGAACACTTTTGATCATATTGTCAGCAGCACCAAAAAGAAACTATATCGGCCCACCAGTTTCTAAGATGCCACACACGCACGCACACACACACACACACACACACACACACACACACACACATAAAATATACACTCTCACACACACAGATAGACAAAACGACACGTTACAGTGGTAATAATCATTAAAACTTTAATTTTCTAGGCAGGACTTCGCTGGCTCATGAACAAGGAACTAGGGCTCCATGAGTCGAGTATCGATGGTACCATCGTCCGCCAGCGGTACCATTTGGAGCAGCCGTTTGACATATGGTCCCGGTCTACCGGCAACGGATGTTTCAGACAAGTCCTGTCATTGGACACCAATCATACGCAGATAGGTAAGTGCCTATAGATTCCAAAATACTGGTATGTGCTCATAAAGTCACAGGTACAGTGCCATATTGTACAGCTGCCTTACTCTCGACAGAATCAGAATTGAATCGAGAATGGAATCAGCTCGATCTTAAAGTTTTTGCTACTTCCGACATAATATTATACTAGTGCAAAATCGTGCTGCGGCCAATTTGGAACTTATCGATCTCAACGGCTTTTCCCACTCCTGACAGCTATACTGCGCACGATTTTTCTGCGGCTCAATTTGAAACCAATCAGACTCGTAATTCAAAATCGTACCAGTTTCGGGGGGTAAGACTGCTGCTGTGCTAAAACTGGGTATGGCCCTATTACTATCCTAATCGGTCTGTCTTTATGTCCGGTTTTATTTACTCTACTTTTCTTCACATCAGCCGTACAAGCATACGCCAATGAGAAAATTTTGTCTACAAATTTTCTCGACGTTAACTGGTTTATCTTTTCATCCCTATTGACCCTAACATGACAAACATTTTTTCTCGTACGTCTGTCGTCAAAATTAGAGATAATTTTGTTTTTTTTAAATGTGCTATTTTTTGTCTATATACTAACGAACTATAATATAAGAACGAGAAATTTATCTCTCGAGTCTCGACGTACGCATGTTATCGAAAAAGAGTTAAATATCGATATCGACAATATCACTACGCGCGAAAGTGAGATATCTCGTTGGCGTATGCTAGGGGGGCTTAGGTCAAGCCCTTATAGTCTACAGAATCCGTCGTACACAAGTCCGAATCATACTTGGACAGTTTTATTTACCCTTCTTCTCTTCTAGGTGAGGCTCTCTCGCACAACGCGACCATGCAACTCCATCTCATAGAGACGAAGGAAGATGGTGTGTTTCTGGTCCAGATACTTTGGGGGAAGATGGTCTCTGCTGTCATATACCGACCGCAGATGGTGAGATCTAGAAAGTTCTAGTATATTCTAGATGTGAATCCTTCTTTAAGATCCTAGATTTGTGTCCGACTATCAGGTTTCAGTGTGTGTCCTTCTATAGGATGTTACATGTATCTTTCTATAAGATCCTAGATAATATATTGTGTCCTTCTAGATCCTAGGTGTATCTCCTTCTTATATGTCCTAGATTTGTATCCTTCTATAATAGTCCTAGCCTAGTGTATGTATTTTATAAGATCCTAGATGAGTGAATACTAGATGTATATACTTCTTGTCCTTCCTTATCCTTTATGAGCATTATCAAGAGTCCATACTACCAAAATCATCACCTATTCTTTTTTGGAAACGAGTAAAAGCAGCGATTTCCATTTCAGGAGGTCACCCAGGACCAGCTCAAGCCAGCATACAACTTTATGACGGAGCTTCGCGGGACGCAACGGCTGCCGATAATATGTGACAACACCTTGAGAAGCATACTACAATATGTCAACTAAGAACCCATAGTCTTGTCACATGTAGAAGACAGTAAAAGGCTTTCTAGAAGGTGAGCCTTCAAGGTGACCTTGGTCGAGTGGTTGGTCCCGACCGTCTAGACGGCCTTTTAGTTAGTAGTTCATATTTAAATCAGTCATCACAATAATTATGAATGTTTTATAGACTTTTGAAATAAAACTACAAACCTAAGAATGTTTTTTACGTACCACTCCACCTGGCCGCGTTCGTTATGATTCATTGCAAACAGACTGGTATAAACTTGTTTCTAGAAATTTCTCATGCTTTCAATTGCAAGCAATCAAACCAATAATTCAAAAAATTTGCTTGTGATTTCAATTTGCTCTGCCGAAACACGCGTTCGCAACGCCGTAAGTAGAATAAACTCAGAACATTATAATATAAAAGTTTAATAATTAAACTAAGTTTAATATCACTTTAAATCCCAAATAGCCATCGATACACCGTTTATCGCTACGTCCAATATATTTGAAAAAGAACGGTCATGTATTTCATGTCGTGAGCTAACAAACTGGCTCTCCTCACGCGACCATACTATATTTTATAAAGTAATGTAATAAATAGTTCGTTTTAGTGCTTGTTTTATACCCTAGTTTATTGGTGGTCTATTAGGTTTCATCATTAGAGTACTGGAAAAAATACTTTCGTAGTGTAGCGTTGCATGCAAAGGGTGTGCTTCCTAGCATAGCAATCTAAAATTTTAAATAACTATAAATGCTAAGTCAGAGCTACCACCACCATGTCTGGATACTTGAAATTATTAATAAAATATTCAGTACTTATAATAAAATCATATAACAGAAGAACATAATAAATAATTCTTCTTCTTCTTTTGTATATAAAAATGGATTTTCAATTAATGTGTTAGTCGCGCTAAAACTCGAAAACGACTGAACGGATTGGGCTGATTTTAGTCTTATAATATTTGTAGAAGGCCAGGGAAGGTTTCAAAGTGGCACGAAGTTCATCGGGACAGTTAGTATTTAACATAACAGAAGGTAGAAGTGTGGTCAACAGAGAGGAACCTATTGGAACGATTGACGTATTTTAAGGTTTTGTAATTACTCGTAAAAATGAAATTAATGTAAAGTACGTTGGATGTATTCTGATGACGCAAATATAGAGTAAATTATGGGGAAGGGTAGGCTACGTTTTAATGAGCGAAAATCCACGTTTCCGGCGGGATTTTTTACTCAAACGAAATTGAAGGAAATCAGACTTTTTAATAATAATTATACACTTTAACGTATCAAAATATGTATCCAGGATACAAAAATACTCATGATGAAGAAGATAGCTTTTATCTTCTCTCTCTCTCTCTCGTTTCATCTTTATTAAAATCTGTTCCCAATGTTTTAAAAAATAAAATATAAAATCTTCAGCGATTTCCCATTTCCTGCAATGAGATCCAATAATCCCCCGCTATATACAAATAAATCGTATACGATGGGACTCAGGTGTCGAACGTATATGATTGATTTCTGTATGTACTTGCATGTGTGCAGTGTTATACAGGGTGATCTACGTACTGAAGAAATTTTTGTCTGTTTGTAACTTAGTTTATTTTTGTTAAAGCGTGATTCTTTTGGCTTAGGTGTTGTTTTGTCTGAAAATTGTTAGTGGTTTGAAAAAAAAAAGATATGTAACTATGAAATTGACATATTTAACTATTAGATACTCAGGAATATTAATAAAATTCTATATTATAGCAAGCAAACGAAATAACAAAACTGAGTTTTTTAATAATTTCTTTAAAAAAATTTGATGTGACATTTTGACATGATATTATTAGTAACATGTCAAGACAAAGCTAGCGACTGTGATAAAAAACATTATTCTTCAGTCAACGCAGTTAGGTAAATTTTGATGCAGGTAGAAGAGTACTTACAGAAATACAAAATTTAATTAATAGGTACAAAAATAAAAAGCGTACCTCGTTGTCATTATCTCTCATCTGTCACAAAATTCGAGACAAAAACTCGAGTACAATGAATCAACCTGTATAAGTGCTGAGTCGGCCGAAATCTAAAGGGTGTTCCAGTTCGCTCGTTTTATATCTTTTGTTTATAGATGGCGTTTTGATGGAATACCCCCTTTATGGCTACTGTATATTGTATAGATTTGTATTTGTATAGATATACAGAAACACGATACGGATCATTTGGTTCGCGCGATTTGATTCGATTGTGTAAAATATTTCAGCCAATATTGTGTTGGGTAGTTCCTTGATTTTTGTAGGTTATAGTTTTTAGAGGTAAGTTGTTTTATGTTAAATGGATTTGTGGGTATAAAATGTAATGATTTCCTATGACTAATCGGTATAACTAACAAGAACTGCTTTTAGAATTTAGGGTTTTTTCCCAGTTCAAACTGACGCGGACGCATAAGATGTAGTGAGATGCATATTTTGTGATTTGCTTCATTTTGTGGCAGACTCCAATGTAAGCGTTGTACGCCGTCATACAAATAATAATAATTACATTCAACAGTCAATTCAATAATTATGTATCTTCTTGAGTAATAAATAAAGTTGCAGTTGCATATTCTGACCCTTACGGTCAATTCAGACTGCAATGCGACGAGACGAGGCGAGGCGCGGCGCGGCATAAATTTATAAGGATTTGACAAAATAATAATTCAATTACGTTAGAATATTATGTCTTGCGAGTCTGTCAAATCCAAATAAATTTAGAAATGCATCTAAGTGTCGCGTTGCGGTCTGAATTAATCCTAAAGGTTAAGAAAGATTACTGAGAGCCAAAGAGCGGTGCAATATATTTATCTACTGGATTGTATTTCTATAGCTATAAGCTCATCAGATATTTTATAATTATATTCAGGAAGACTTTAGAAGTCGTAAACCGAGTAATCCAATTAATGTCCACTGACCAAAATCTCAGTTTAACGGCCGTAATCCAGAATCTCATCTTTGGTCTTGGCCCGTGACGAAATTACCTAAGTCTTTTCGCAATAAAACACTCATAAAGACTATTTTATAATAGGATCGTAAAGACACTTCGATAAGGGGCCGGGGGCGCTTTTTCAACGACTCTTTTAATCCTTGTTTACCTGACGGTTTTGTTTTCTTTGTTTTTATGCGAGCTTGGTTGAATTAAAAAAATGTTGTAATTTAAAAACGACAAAATATATTATGTATTTGGCAACATTTTGGAGGAGAAAAAATGATACAGTCAATATCGTCCGCGGGAAACTTTCACGTACTTTCGATCATAAACTTAGAGCTAAGTGCCATATAAAATGTTATAATTTACGAAAATACTGACACATTTACCAGTGTTGTACTTGCTTTATACCCCTTTAAGAGTGCCTGCTCACATTATACTTTTTGTAGGACTGATAAAATATTGGACATGACTGATTTTTTTTCTACCGACTTTTTGTGTGACGTACAAAAATCAGTCACCAAAATAAATCGGACATAAGCGGGTACCTTTAAATCTTCACACACAAAATATTATTGTATGTCTGTATTTCATTTTGGACCAATCATAGTCATTTCAACACGATATTAGCTTGAAATTTATAAAATATATCACAAAATCACCTAATTCAACAGGAAAATTAATAATTATTTTAGGACTATAGGGATACCTTACGCGTGCGACAATTTTCCGGTCAAGCGAACACTTTATCTGGGCCGGCTTCCGATTTTTAATCAACCCGAACTGGATTGAGTTGCGTTCAACCGAGTAATGAGTCGCCGAAGGGTTGATTGCTTGCTAATTGTTAAAGTTAGGTTTGAATATGTGAATGACATAGATCAACGGTTCTCAAACTTTTTCGGTGGCGGAATACTTTTAAGATGACCACCCCAAAAAAAATGTTTTGTTTTTAAATAATTTGTCCTCATGCTGGTGTCTGATGACATTTCTAAAAATAATGAATGTGTCACTCTTTGTGGATCCCCAGGGCACCGCGGAGCACACTTTGAGAATGGCTGATGCAGAAAATTACGTAATTTTATAAAGGTCTTAATTGCAAGAAATATGCGAATACGACATTTAAAGACGCAAGCAACATAACAAAGTTTATTTATGTGCTTAAGTGTAGGCTTCAGGACCGGCAAGATGATTTGAAAAAAAAAATAGATTTCAATATTTGCCAGGTGATGAAGTAGGAAGTTACAAGGTTTGTTCAAATTATAAGGGAAAATGAGTAATTGTCCTTATGTTATAAAGTGTTACTTATCCACTTCATCTATTAACGTCTTCAATTATTTCATTTAATCAGGCTGTTTTGATAAATTACTCATATTATAATATTTATATCACAAAGAAACAAAGACATAAAAAACTCAAAAACTAGATAAAAAACTACGCTTCATGAAAAAGTTTGCAGTCGTTACTCGTTGCCGAATGAATTTTATAGAAATAAACAAACTATTTAGAAGGTTCTCGTTTAAAGAATAAGGAAGATAGTTCATTACAAAGAGAAAATGCTACATTTATGCAGCTAAATATAATTTAAATTTCCACATCTATACTACTATTATAAAGAGGAAAGATTTGTTTGTTTGAGTCGAATAGGCTCCGAAACTACTGGACCGATTTGAAAAATTCTTTCGCTATTGGAATCTTACATTATTTCTGCTGAACATAGGCTACATTTTATTTTGGAAAAAAGTAGGGTTCCGTAAGATATTTGAGTTTTTCGGACGCAAGGTGTAAAAAATCTGCTAGAAAAGTTACTTATTTTGCGTACGCTGCCTAAACTATAAAAGATAGAACCATAAAATGTTCTAAGTAATTGTAGATCTTATAAATATCTACAAAAAAGTCCGCGACACACTATACCTATCTATGTCGAGTGAGGCACAATAACCATTTATTTATTTAAAAATCCTGAATTTTTTTTGGACTACATTTAAACGGATATATTTTACTCACGTTATTAATCCTTATCAAAATAAATTATTTTATCACTAAGTACAGTTTATGTAGATAATATTTGGTCTTTGAATGATTAAAATTGGACGTTTGGTTTTGAAATTATGGCGAAATTAAAATATTACGATAGTGGGCGTCACCAAAGCGCGTGCGGGAGGAAGACATTATTCTGTTGTAGAAATGAAAATTCTGTACATAAAAGATATGAAATGACACCCGAAATTACACCTTTGTCACTACATCGCTATAGAAGCCAAAAATGTGGTTAGTTTTTTGTCTGTCTGTCTGTCTGTCACTCTTTCTGTCTGTCTGTATGTTTGTTCCAGCATCACACGAAAAATACTGATCCGATTTGAATGTGGTTTTCGCAGATATATTTATCTTCTTCCAACTTAATATCTGGTGTATAAAATTTTTTCCCCCCACCCCTCTAAGGGGACAAAAGAGGGGGTCAGATTTTGTATCAAACTTTTTTCTTTAACACGAAAACTACTGATCCGATTTGCATACGGTTTTCACAGATATATTATATTTGTCTTCTTCCAACTCAACATCTGGTGTATAAAAATCCTCCCCCCCCCTCCCCTCTCAACCCTCTCTGGGGACCAAAGAGGGGTCAGATTTTGTATACAACTTTTTTCTTTAGTGGACTTACTTCATATTAGGTATTAACTCTGTTTTTCAACTTAACATCTGGTGTATGACCTTCCCCCCCCACACCCTCTTAGGGGACAAAAGAGGGGGTAAAACATGTATCAACTGATGATGTAGAAAATATACTTTAAATGGCAAAACAACGTTTGCCGGGACAGCTAGTGATATAATAAAATCTTAAATATTTTATGTATAGTATAAAAGTATTAAATATATTTCCGTTGTCTGGTACCTGTAACACAATTCCTTCAGGTACAATCAGCCCAATCCGTTCAGCCGTTTTCGAGTTTAAGCGCGACAAACACATTTGAAAATTCATTTTTTTAATAATATATAAGATTAGTATTATAGTATTTAGTATTACGTAGATCTGATGACTGACGTAGCACATTTTGAAACCATTTTGTATCAGCAGTGTTATAGATCGAGATCACTTTCTCGCTACAGAGTGCTAAGGCACTATGCCTTACTCCATAACGAGAAAGTGGTCTTCTTAGCCAGAGCAATCCATACTATACAAATAGAGACAGATAGACATAATAGTATAAAAATTGTCCTAACATTTCTCCACTTCTCGATAAATGCAAATCAGCGCATCCTTGTAAGTAACATCAAAAGTAAATTAATCAGAGTCCAGAGAACAATGATAATAATTATTATTATAATATGGAAAAACTTCGATAAAAATCATCGCATCCTTGTAATTAACATCAAAAATAAATTAATCAGAGTCCAGATATTATTGTAAGGAAAATTATTTTCGATGAAAAAAACTAGATTTCCCCTCACTAGCAACAAATAAAAATCGTAAATGAAGCCATTTCCCGCTCGGTGTCTAAATACAATTGACTACTTTTCGGGGACGCTTTTATTTCAGGTGCAGTTATTTCCTATTTATTACATGTTTACTCATTCATGTGTGTTTTTATTGTGTTTATCTGTTTCCTATGTACAATTTGATAATAGAAAACAAGTATCATTTGAAGTGAAACCTTCTTTAGAGACATTTTGGAAAATGAATGATCGATAATTCGTAATACCTACTCTCTTTCTTACTACGTGGAGCTGCTGTTTTTACCGCCAGCTCTCCCTGAGTGCAACCTTTTTTCTGTGGAAACGACAGATGATGTATTAAAAAAAGCAATTGAAAGCTACTGTGCCAGTGTCGATAATATTTTATTTAGTTCAAGTACTTACCATAACAAATGATTATTACATTAATAATAATAATAATAATAAATATTTATTTCTCTCAACAATCTAACTTAACCACTAATTTACAAATTATTATGCTGTGTACATTAGTTACATTAGAAAGTGAGGAGCTGGTGTCTGAATTAGGCAGTAGCCTGTGTTACAGATCACCAGGACCCCAATACCGCGGACACATTAGCGACCACAGAACAATAAATTAGCGACCGTTTATTTTATACATTTTTTTATAGTTGAGTCCTCGAAAAAGGAGATAACATATTTTACTACGAATAACCTGTATACGTATTTCTACGTGAACAAAGTTGTAACTTAAGGGCCTATTTCACCACTTCCTGATAAGTGCTGAATAGGCTATCCACCACTTAACAGATGAATATGGAAAATCTGTCAAATTTTCAAAAAAATTGACAGATGAAATGTACGGAAAATCTGTCAAAAAAGTTGTAAATAGCTTATTCGGCACTTTATCAGAAAGTGGTGAAACAGGCCTTACAAAACCTTATAAAATATACAATCTAAACGATTTTCTAATCTGATTTCTTTCCGTGCACTTTATTTATGCAGTAAATAAAAACCCTATTGACCAGTTTAGGGAATCCAATCATCCCTCTATTTGGTTTGGTCCGGAGATATAACAAATTGAATAAAGAAAGGTGTGCCAGGAAATTGTGGCATATTGGACGGATGCGGTGGCGTATTCTGGTTGTGCGGGGCCCTCAGCACTTTCAGGCGCGCTCAAATGGGGCTAACACAGAAAGGGCTAATTCTTCCTGCAGCAGAAGAGACAAACTCACAGATTTCTAAGCTTCCACGTTTTTGCTGTGGCTAAAATCTAAGTCTGTTGTCTTGCTTTCAATTATATTTTAATTTCTCGAATCTAAAACACGTAATGTATATTTTTATAGTGAAAGTCGCACATGCGGTCAAGCAAAGTCATTGAAGGCTCAAGGCCTTCTTGGGAGGGGCTCTCAAGGCGCCCGCGCTTTGATATATTAAGAGTGCTACTGCCCTGGCCCGTAGCACTATAGCTACGTTGATCCGACACTGAGAGGCTGACCGATATTTTGTTTATAAACATCATTAGATTGAAGGAGTTGGAATTGCCACTTTGGTTGCAAGAAAAAAACATGAAATCTATTTACTTGTAATAAACCGGGATTTCAGGGAGCATTCACTGTGAAAACCTCTCTTGACTAGGAAGTTTGATGCGTGATTATGTGGTGTATAAATTAAACTCACATTACGATCTTTTAATTAATAATTATTACTTATTATTTACTCTTTGCATCAGCTCACACCACAAAGAAGAGATGAACAGAGTAACGATATGGTAATGTATTGGGTAATTGCGTATAGAAACACAACAGAAAAATTATGATGTGACATCACGCTATTTGACATTTCCATTTTATATCACTTTTATGCATTGTAGCGTTGGGTTTTGTTACATCTAGTTTACGTTATTTACAACACAGATTACGCAAATTAAAAAGTTTTCAATAAAAATAATTAATAGGCGAGGCCCTTCTATTCTTTTTTATTTCATTGTTTTTGTGCAGAAAATTATCAAAGCACCCGAAATGGTCGCAGACAAAAACCGCCGTCGCATCAAAGTACCTGATCATTTAACAAAAGATATTCCCTGAGGAAGGAAAGCTTTCATTTCGTATGTAATTGTTTATGCGCCAAACTGTAGGGTGACTAGGCGTTTGGAAAACTTAGGACAAAATAAATACAAAACAAATACACAGTATAATCAATTACATAATAAAAGCTGTGAATTTTGAACTTACAATTTTATATTACTTTCTTTGGCATTTTATGAAAATATCATATTTTAATAGTTTTAATATAAAGAGACTGAATAATTTAGTCTGAATATCGAGAGTAATTAATGAAATCTTTGTTATTTAGATACTTAACAAAGATTTAATTATGATAATAAAATAAGTTATTGCTACATAGAATCAACAAATTGCTTACTATTTATTATAGTTTAGCTTTGTAGCATAAATAAAAATCTACTTCAGATATAAATTCTGAACTGTACGTTTTTAGCTGTTATTATGGAAAGTAAAGAGTTGCATAATAAAAGACACATTTCTTTTTCTTAATAAAATTTTAAAAAGTACAGACCTACTTTCTGTTAAAGAATTATTGTTCACGTTTAGGCATGGATCATACATCTCTCATCGTTCATACATAATATATCAGTTAAAAAGTAAATTACATCCAAACAAAGAAATAAAAAATATATTCTTCCCATCAACCACACCATGGTCACCCTACATTTCTCCCATTGATGTCACTGCCAAAGCCGCGCCGCGAAAAGGCATCCGCCGGAGACGCGCCTCTAATGATCTCGAAACAAACACATTACAGCGTCGATAAAATAATCGTAAACATTATCATAAATATCAAGAAAATTTTCTCGATACTATGAAGAAGTCATAGTATAAAAATTAAGTACGATAACATAAACAAACATTCGACTAAAGTAGACAGATGAAATATGTTATTAGTTCTTATACCTATTAGGGAGTCTGTTTTCTGGAGCATCGTGCAATGAATTTCAGAAAATTAAGGTCAATGATACTGAGATGTAATGCAACGTAATGTTGCTGTTTTTAAATATTTTTCTAGAATCTATTTTATAGCGATAAAAATCGTAAGTGCACAAAAAATTATGTTTATTGCAATTTGCAAGAGCTAGTACGCCTTGCGGGCTGCGGCGTAGCAATGGTCCTACGAAATACAAATTCTTGAAATGAATCTTGAACATTTTTGTTTCTTGGATATTATCTATCTACTAAATGAATTACTTTAATAATGCAGAGCATTAATTATTATTGTATATTTATATATTAAATATCTTATATATAATATCTTAATACAATATATCTTTATAAATAAAAATGAATTTTCAATTTTGTTAGTCTCGCTAAAACTCAAGAACAGCTGAACCCAATGGCTAATTTTGAACTTGAAATATTCATGGAAATCCAGGGAATGTTCATAATTAGGAGAGAAGTAAAATCAAGTTCACCGGGTCTTCAAGTTTAATAATAATTACAAAACTTGTATGAGCTTATATTTTCGCCACAATCAAAATCTATTAAAAAAATCAAATAAAAACTGAAAAGCTAATCGAACTCAAGCCACTAATTGGCAAAGGCTTAAGTGTCGCTATGGTGAGGAAAACTACGCGACAAGTGGTGGAATTAGCAGGTGAACAAAGATTCAAACCTACTACCCCAAGCATCTGGATTCGAACCTACTACCTCGAGGATCACTAAAACTAATTGGCTGCTAACAATTGAGCCATCGACGCAAAAATTTACGCTATTTTAAGTGGTAGATTTGACGCGTATAATGAATTTAAGGAATGATTTTCAAGTCAAGGTAGGAGTGACATTTTGCAGTTCATTTTGTTTTGTTTATTTAATAGCATACCTACTTCTCTAATCGATTTGAAAATGTATTGCTACAATGTAAATATTTTTATTCTTAACTGAGCAAAGACCTTTTGCAGGGTCTAAAATAATGTTACAATTGATCTTGTACAGTAAAATGGCTTTTTAAACGTTCTAAAGCCTAGCCTAGCTTTCAAGTAATTATTTTTACATAATCCATCTGTCTGTTTAGACTTAAGTAAAACAACAATATTCCAAGAAAACACCAAAACTGACCTCAAATAGAAAATCTGATCAGAGAAATAATATAACGCTTTGATAAACTGTCTAACTTCAAACTGAGTGAAAACAAGATGCTCCTTTGTCGAGGTACAAAACTCTATAGTAATTGAGCGAACGAGTCATCGGTTGAGTGAGTGATCGGTTGAGTGAGTTTGTGATGGGTTCACCCAAAATCGGTTTAAGGGCTGACTTGTTAAATGATAGCCGTGAATTCGATGAAAAATGAATAAAAAAAGTACAATCATTATTGTAAAACGTACATACGGATTATTTGAAGGAAAAATAACAAAGTGTTAAACATATTTCTATATTATCGTATATTTGTTATTGTTAACTTGGTGTATCATAATATTGTTTACTAGTTAAACAATTCATAGATGATAATCGCATATTTCATTAATTACTAGAAGCATGAAGAAGGAACTTACAGACTGGCTAACATTCTTTTATAACGTCAGTACGGATTAAATGACTTAGATGACTCATACCGACGCGTTTTCATTCTGCAGATAAATCACTATAAAAATTCCAATGAACGTCCAATTAAGAGATTCCATATTTTTGTAATTAATTACGTATTCCATTGATCGTTTCCCCCATGGGGTAGCGGGATGGGGTAAAAATACACGATGGGGTAAAAATAGGTCATGTGCAGGCTTAATCTCCTTAATTAACATGGAAAAGGCTCGACTTACACCCCCTGGTATATGCCTAATGACGTGTTAATCCGTGCCATAAAAATATATTTTTTAAATTATACCCATATTTTCACCCCGTGTCAAGTGAATTGTTTGTATCGATGTGTTTGCGTTTTTAGCGAAACGGGATTAGGTAGGCATTTGAGGTGTGATAAAAATTTAAGAATAATAAAATGTACCTACCTAATAATAAAATTTTAATTGCCATAAAAATATTTACTTAACGTAATTAAAAATTTTGCAAGGATTTGACATTTGATTAACATATCAAATAATAATTATCATTGTTAATAATATTTTGTATAAACACAAAGCGTTTAATAATCATAGTTCTTAATATAATATTATTCCTAAGCAAGTATAATATTCTAAAAAAAATATCTTGAGACTCGATTTCGTAATTTAGGTGCAGCCGAGTTATTGCATACCAGCCGAGTCTCAAGATATAATAACCCGTATTACCAGAAGACGAAAACAAAGCACATAATTTGAAACTTATGCATCGCTGACAACAAAAAAAATCTAAATTCAAATCATAAGCGAACCGCGAACCGTAACAATAACATCCAAATCCGAAAGGGTAACCATGGATGAGTGGTCGCCTGACAAATCGCCTGTCGCGACGCAACCGAAATAATCTTCAGGTAATGTATGATTTATGATTCCCAAATAGAATTCTCCTATTGCCTTTTATGGAGATTATGAAAATCATTAATTTTATATTGCGTTGCGTACTCGAATTTTAACTTCCGTTGTGAATTTATATATTGACTAAATATTATGAAGTATCATTAATTTTATATTAGCTTGGGTACTTGAATTTCCAATTTCCTTTGTGAATTTAAATAATAACAATACAATTTTGCTATTGCTTTTTTTTGGACGAATCCAGATTACGCAAATTATTATTATAATATTATGCAGTGGTAACTTGTATTTGGATTTTGGTTTTTGCATAAAATTAAATAGAACGTAAACTTTAATTCTCAACCTTAATTAGAAAAACTGTTTAATGTGTGTAAACAATAGAATGAAATAATGGTACAAATTAATTACTACTTAGGGAAGTACACCAGTTGCAGATTTATTTAACCTTCTGGTTTGATCTGATATTATTATTTGTAAGATTTTTAAAACAATTTAAAAACTTTTTCCCTTCAAAATATAGTTTCTTCACTAAATAATTAGGAACAAAACATCATTACGAAACCCTCAGCTTCAGAAACAAAAGCAAAAATAAAATCAACGAAAACCGCTTACTCATAATTTTCTCATTACGTCAAATATACTTATATGCTAATGAAATTTCGGTTATTCACCCCACCACTAAGCTGTAGTTTCTCCCTAAATTCTCCCTAATTCCCCCTAAACGCTACAATTTCTGGTAAATCGAAGTAAAGAGAGATTTAATCAAATCATGCCCGCACATGGGGATGTAATCGTGTTATGAGACTTTTTTGCTATTTTTCTGTTGTGCAAAAATATTTTGTGCTCATCATGTTTAAGAGGAAAATGATTTAGTGTTCACTGCTCGTGATTTTGATTTTCTGATTTCTGTTGATGCTACGTTCAAATATTTTGTTAATTGCAGGGTCCATGTGAATGAAATTAGATATTTTTATTTCAAAAAATTACTGAATAGATATTGATGAAACATGAAAGCACTGGAGAATACTACTTTTATTTTCTCAAGATTTAATTTTACACATTTATGAGCAGAACATAATAATTATTTAATTACCGGTGGTAGGCACCATAGATTCTACGTTCTACTGACGTTCAAAAAGTGTATTCATGATACCTATTTTGAATAAAAATATATTTTATTTATTTATTTATTTATTTTATTAACAACCAGATCAGCAAAACCTAACCAAGATTTTTTCATAATTCAATATTTTTCACAGCCATTAATCTAGATAACATTATCAATATATCCACCATATTCGGCCCAATAAACTCGGTGACCACAGGTCATTTCCGCCGTATATTACGTCACTTCCGCCAGCTACCCCCCCAGCCACAATAATTCTTGTTACAACCCACTACTAAAGATAATTTCTACTTCAAGATATTTGTGGGAAATCTACTTATGTTGCACAGGGTGTGCTTGATTTTTAGGGTTCCGTACCCAAAGGGTAAAAACGGGACCCTATTACTAAGACTTGTCTGTCCGTCTGTCTGTCTCCAGGCTGTAACTTAAGAACCGCTATAGTTAGACTTCTGAAATTTTCACAGATTGTGTATATTATCTGTTGCCGCTATAACAACAAATACTAAAAACAAAATAAATTAAATATTTAAGGGGGGCTCCTATACAATAAACGTGATTTTTTTTATATTTTTGGCTCGATATCAATAACGGCAACACATAGGAACTTGAAATGTTCACAGAATACTCAGTTGTATTTGTACTTTAATAATTAATAATGAAATTTAAATAAATTACATAATTAAGAGGGGCTCCCATACAAAAAACAGAATTTTTAACCTATTTGTGCTCTGTAGTGGTACGGAACCCTTCGTACGCGAGTCCAACTCGCACTTGGCCAATTTTTAATTTTCCCATCTCCCAATTTCATGTGGCGTAAATAAACCCTTGCCAACAAAACATCCAGTTTTAAGGTCAATTCAAATCGAGACGATAAGACGACAATAATTATTTTAATTAAACGCAGCGCCTAAAAATCTATATTAATATTATTATAGAACGGTTCATCACGTCGAATCTAAATCCTATATCATTTAGTATAAAATGTCTAGAAAATAATTTTATTTTCTAGCCATTTCATTACACACCAAACGTTTCCAAACACCCTGTACACAATTCTTATGAATGTTGCATGACATTTCTCGCGTTGATATTATTTACCGCACCCCCGGTCATAAACCTGTCTGCCGATGAAGATAAACTGGCATGGCCATCTTGTATGTTGGCCACTGGCCGCCTTGCTTGACCCCATACAAAATGCCCGCATAATAATTGTCAAGATACGCCAAAATAGGACGCGATTCCATTAATATTTTGGCCGTTAATGCAGTATTAAATAAAATACGGCTATTAAATAATGCAATGTTTATTAATTTTTATGGCGACTATATGATTTGTATTTAGGGTCTAATGCACTGTTATAATAAGCATCAGGCAGGTTACAGATTTAAAGATTCAAAGTCTTTATTTGCTCTAAGAAATGCGGGAACCGTAAATGCTGGTCAAAAAGTAGCTTAAATCCTTTCCGTGATCTGCTATATTATATCTGTAGCAAATAACGTAGCAAATAATAATATAAAAATCTATCCAGACGTTTGTAAGATTAACGCTATTAAACAAACTCTTTAGCTGTAAGAAAATTCTTTTACGATCTATAGGTATTTAATATTATATTCTTGCAGCTTAGTGTTTTTCCACTATTACCAGAGTAAATAGATATTATTATAATCTTGAATACCAATCATAAGATAGTGCGAAATCCAGTGCGTCGAATCTATTTTAATGAAACACTGCGAGCAACATCGATTTATATGTAAGGATATGCCTACTAGAAGATTTTGCTAATAGGTTTTTCATACAAGGAAGTAGAGAGCCATCTATGAAAAATCGATTGAACTACGTAGTGCGACACAATATTCGGCCGCGTGCGAATGCTGTTTTACCGACGAACCACGCGTTCCACCTGGCGTTGAAAACGATCAAAACGCTGAAAATGCCTCCTATTTTTAGCATTATGATCGTTTTCAACGCCAAGTGGAACGTAGGGGTTGCGTCATTACTCGGTAAAACAGTAGCCATGGCGGACATCGGTATGTAGTAAAATTATAAATTAATTATTTCTATTCTTAAACAGTTGTGAATTTGTGATGCTTACCGATGATAAGATATTCCAATGTGCTTTTTTAACTTTTTTGACATAATTTTTGCAGCTTTTTACCACACAACTAGGCATTTTTATGGCACTGAATAGACATACGATGACACCCGATTTGTTCTGCGGACCACAGACGACTAAGTCACGTAGGAGTCAAACGGAGCGTTTTGACCCCTACGAATCTGCATCATTGCAACGCGCGATTGACCCGGTCCTTAGTAATATATAAGTCTATGGCGAGCAATCAACACTGGATATTGAAAATAAATGTAATCCGCGCGAAACGCGGGCGGGCACGTGCGGCATATGCAAATATCACATTAGCATATGTCAAACTGCAGTGTACCTAAGTAATGAATTCGGGGATTTTAAACCGTACAAAAGACACACCCTGTGAATTGACATTTTGAGCTTTTGGTCAATATTTTTGTGACTGCAATGTGTTACTTAAACACGATGCAGTAATATTTCTGTTAATGTAATTTTGGTCGGTCTTTTATTTTGTTTATCTTAAGACGTGTGATGGAATCTTAAGTAATACAGATATAAAGAACAATTTTAGGGTTATAATAGTACTTAAACGGTGTGGTAAAGTTAACTGATGCTATTTTGGAAATACATTAATTGAATGATCATTTAGACACATAATAAAACACTTAACCAAGAATGTAATTACCGTATCCAAAGTTGGAAAATACATCTCATACCCTTCATTCTCATTTATTATATTAAGTAAGGATTTCGTATTTCAATTTCAACTCAAAATAATCCAATAGCAGAAAATAGCCAATTACGACCAAGCTACCGTTAAATTCTTCGAATTCATTTACAATTTTCATTATGAACTGTAAAATAAAAACACAGTTTCAATGTAACAAAAACAAAGGAACTACGAAACAAAATGGCTCATAAAAACGCAGCAATTTTGAAAGCGCAAAAAAAGTAAAAAATGGAGTCTTTGTTTATTCAAGAGGAAATAATTAGGCTTTATTGAACGGCGGAACAAGGAAAAATAATTCGTCAGGTAAAAATATAACAGACGCAGTGTAAATATCATACAGTAGAGTAACTCTAACGTGTTCTGGAAATTAAAGTTACTCAACACACAGACAAGATTATGGCTGATTGTAGTCTTACGCCAACCGCACGTGCCCCGTCGGCTCTGATAGCCCGAGATGAATGAAATTTTAGAAAGTATTTTGAATGAAAGTCAGTGCAACACTCTACACTCTAACTAAAAAATCTCCAAAGACTCTAATAGTTGAATCAGATTAAAAACCTTGTAATGCTACATCTTATCTTATAAAACATAATAATATTTTGTATGATTCAAAAGCAGAACGTTTGCCACTGTATATTATTTGTAAGATCTTTAGAAAACAAAATTCTTTACAAATAAAATAATATGATGATTATTATTTGTTACTTCAATTTATACGAATAATTCGAGCTTGCGCCACAGAATACATAATATAAGTACAAGTACTTGCGCTAATGTGTGTCTACCACATGGTCGACTGTATACTATTATATTGTGCAACATGGGAATATGATACTGAAAATAAGCAATTATATGAACATTTTGAAACCAGTGTTGGATTTTGTAGATTTAATTTAATTAATGAAACAAGAGCTTTGTATGTGTTTTTGTAACGTTACTTTGGACAAGTACAGTTTGGGCAGTGTTTTAGAGAAAGAATATTAATTGGGCAAAGTATTTCTCATAAGCGTGGCTGTTCATGATAATATTGTTTTAAAAGCTAAATTTACATTTTGCAGTAGGTATAAAACCGTAATATAGATTCTTAAAATTTTGAGCCAATCTGGCGAATCGGTAATAAAATGTAGAAATATGTAAGCTCTCTTCTAATGATAGACAACAAACTAGAGAAAATAACACAATCTAAGCCACGAGATGAGTCACAATATTTAATAAAAAAATGATTTGTTTTTGTTGAATAAAAAGTTTTCTAACTCGGTCGTTTGAACCATAAGACCTTTTGTAAGTAACATTACGCTGTATTTAATTTTTCCTTAGTTCCTTATCAACTATAATAATTTTATATGATACGGCTATGAAGTTATACAAAACATTATTTCGATATTGCATTGAAGTATCCACCCTCAACTATATTATATGTGTCATCCGCAGCAATTCGGCTGATTAAGACAGATGGTGTGAGGGGATCTAAGTCCATAAGTAGTGGCCATTTTGAAGGGATTATACAAGAATTATACATTTAGGTCAAAGGAAGTTTGAGTTATACGATTTTTTCTAATATTTTTAGACAGGTGGTAATTTTAATTTGATTATTATATATGAAAATTATAATTTTTAGTTTAAAAATTTATTTAATTTAGTTACTTTTAGCTATTTTTACCTATTATTCTTCATTTAAAGTACTGGACATTTTCAATGGATACACATAATAATCATTAGATTGTAGAATAAAATTGTCTGAAGTTTAAAATATTTTTATTGCATTTTAACCGCAATTAATATGTTGACTTTAGTTGTAAATATTCATATTTTTTGTGTGTATGTGTTTATTTATTACTAATTTTTGGATCTACAATTATTAAAGCAGATAAATAGTATAGTTTTACCTTATTCTCTACTTGCATTGCATGGTTTCATGTCAAATAGCGTGGCGTGAAAATAAACAAAAATAATATAACATATTTTAATAGTGACGGACAAACAAACGTACAAACCGACCCTTAAAACCGTACATCTTAACAAGCGACCCCGACTTCGCACTCAATAATGCTTTGAACATAATACTGATGCATATATAGCAAGTTCAGAAGTGAGATCCAATTAAAAATATGTTCTATTTAATTTCAAATGTGATCATCAAAATAGTTTTTTTTTATTTATTTTTGAACCTAAGTAAGTATTTCATTAATCTATCACAAAATTTACATGTTTTGAAAATATTTTTTTTACAAAATTAAAAGGTTTTTCAGCAATGCACTCGCAGCGGAGTTCAAAATATAACTTTTTGCATGGTTGAAATAATGCAAAGCTTGGGTCTCTCAGTTTCTACACATACATAACCATCCAAAGAAGGTCAAATTTAAACAAATGCGTTCACTGTCTTCACAGCATATTATTATCTTATTTTTTTGGAAAAATGACTGCTCTATATTATGTATATTCTTTGCTCTACATTTTTCTTACAATGGAGTCCCCTTAAATTTCCCCAAATTTATCGGAGGTTGATTCAATCATAGATTCCTTTTAAAGTCGACGTTTGGAAAGCAATTTGGGTTTATAAGAAAATATTATTTAGTTTTGACTTAGACATTGTTAGGGGCATTGCTAAGATACCGCTTTTGAAGTAAAAAAATCTTATATCCAATTAGATGTCCGCAGCAGCTTGGCTTCGTTTTTTACCTTAAAACTGTCTTTTGAGGGCGTAGGTTTGATCCTGAGTAACTTTTTCTGTTTTTTTAAATATAATAAATAAACGGTTTAACGATACAGAAAAGAGAATCTATACTGCGCAGAGATTTAGATGATGAGTAGGTATTTAGTATGGGAGAGAAGGGATATATTTATTATAATAATATATAGGATCGTTTTTGTTGCAGAAAGAAAAATTTGTGCTACCGAGTCGAAGGCGTCATCTACATAATATATTATTTTATACCATGTAGATTATATAATGTTTGCCAGAAATTGTTCCCATCAATATTACCATATTCGGATCCAGCCTTTAATCAGCTAAAACCAGCATCAAAGTGCAAGATCGATCTTCGAGAAGTAACAAACTGTTACCATTAGTCAAATTAATTATTTGCCGTAAGTTCAGCGTTTTGTCCCTTTGACCGGGTCGTAGTGTTGTAACTTGTACAAACTTATCGATAACGATTTGTTAACTTGTCGTCATTATCATCACTTTTATCGTAAAAACAATCAATACTTACATGAATACTGACTAGCCTAGTATAGATAGGGGTATTCTTAGTTGTCAACGAACAATTTTAAAAAAGCCCGACTGCTGTAATTTATCTAATATTATGTCAATGTAAAAATATTAAAAGACGATAATCATTTATGATGAAAGTAAATTTGCTCTATGCTAGTCTTAGCTAAAGTTAGCTGGCAGCTAAGAACACTTTGTGGTTATTCTAAAGTAAATAGGTTGGTGTTCAAAGTGTGAGGCAACTTTACAAAATATGGCGGTGAACAATTATAGCTGTGTATAACAATATGACCACAGTGCATCTATTTATTACACTGTGATATGAGTATGTTACTTCTCGGTAAAACACATACATTGGTATGTACCGCACATTTTTCGCAAAAAAACTATCATATAGTTTTTGTCGCGATAAAATGTGCGTGATAGACGGATTTTCCAGCGATCGCCACCATGTTACATATTTTATTTCAACACTAAATCACAATTATCGATATCATTCTTATCCCTCGAACGACTTAAGACAACGGGACAGAATACATTACCGACGAGTCAGAAACAAAACCCACGTCTCGCCTTTGAAGTCCTTCGTTGTGGGTTAAACAATCATATTGTTTACTATCCATCATTGTTTTGATTATTTTGATTAAAATAATTGAACAAATATATTATAAAAAATACAAATCGCCCGCGACTCCGTTGCTTGGTGCACTGGACAATGTATCGCGTGGAAACGTACATTTTTTGGGATCAAAGAATATTATTATGTCTTTTCCCGGGACTCAACTAGTATGTCAACATACTAATGTCCATACAAAATTTTAGTAGAATTTGGGCGTGTATAGGTAACAGACAGAAAAACACACTTTCGCATTTATAACATAAGTATAGTATGGATGTATGGATTCTGAATATTACTCAGTATGAAAGATGTTTCTAGAATCAACCCTTGATTGTCAACGTACTGTCTGTCTTCGAGTTTCTTAGACCGTTCCTCTCGCCAAGTTCCTCTTTCCTCTCCCGAACCGATGGTAGGCAGAATGATGCCTAGACTTAACGTTCAATATTTCTTATTCAAAATTGATATTAAGCGTACTCACCAATTATTTTGAATAAGAAATATAATTATTATATTTCTTATATTCTTTTTCTTATATTTCTTATATTCTTTATTTCAATTTTGATTAAGAAATATAAATTTTGAACGTTAAGTTACATAATGATTTATATAGATTTACTAAGCGGAACTCCGCAAATAAAGCCAAATCAACCGATAACAAATTGCATTGAATATCCGAAAAAATAAAATTTTGAATGTAATCTTACTTGATGGATCGGTCGCACGCGCTTCCGATAACGCAATACATCTTATTACAAAAGATAAAACGACCCTTATTCTCAGGGAATAAAGGTTAAGGATGATTTGATTTGAATGATTGATCGAAATTATACTCGGCTGTTACAATAGTTTTGATAATATAAATGATGACATGTAATATTTATTTACTTTTGTTTTCATCATAATTCTAATATTCTTTTTATAAGAAGTTTGCATTGGTTAAGTTGTATACCCATTTCTTCTACCTATCTATTTATATAAAAGTGTGTTTTCAGTTTTTGTTAGTCTCGCTAAAGCTCGAGAATGGCTGAACCAATTTAGCTCATTTTTGTCTTGAAATATTCATGGAAGAACAGGGAAGGTTTATATTAGGAGGATAGTGATACAAGTTTTCTAGAAGATATCCGGGTCATCTTGTTATAAGATAATATTATGGATTACGATTACGAAACTACAAAGCACTAGTCACAAAAGTTCATATTACATCTTCTATCTATATTCTATATATTATATTATTATAATTATAAAACTCAAAGGTGACTGACTGACATGGTGATCTATCAACGCACAGCCCAAACCACTGGACGGATCGGGCTGAAACTTGGCATGCAGGTAGATGTTATAACGTAGTCATCCGCTAAGAAAGGATTTTGATAAATTCTCACTCCAAGGGGTTCAAATAGGGGCTGAAAGTTTGTATATACTTCTTAACGCGAGCGAAGCCGCGGGCAAAAGCTCGTTACTTATAATTGTTATCGAACATTATAACATTTTTCTATAAGCTTTGTCCCGTTAAATTTTAAATTGATCCAAATTCATATAATATTCCACCTGTGTTGTGGCTAAGACAACACTGTACGGCCATTGTGCCGATAGAACATAAATCCCAAAGGTTTAATACCCCTGATATTGAATATCTAATCACCGTTACGGTTACATAAATCAGTCACGCGAAACCAGTGGTAGATTAGCTCCTGAGTTATGTCCGAATCTTCGCTAAGGCTCTCAACAACTGTCAAACATTTTAAGCATGTAAATAGAGACCCTTAAGTTTATTGTATGAGGTGACACACAGACGAAGGAGTTGGCGAGCTTGAAAAGATTAAAATTTTGGTATTAATGGTCATTAAAAGGGTTTAGGTTTTAGGGATTCAAGGGTACTTGACTAAATTCAGGCAACAGAAAATGTTGCACTTGAATCTACACTATTGCTTGCTCTAGCAGGTCTAGATGCTTACATCTGTATCTAATATCGTTGATCATCGCAAACCTTTAAATTCTATAATACGTAGTGTCATCTGTTTTGCAAAAGTTTATTTTAACGAATTTAAAATATTTTAAGTTCACAATATCACGACAACAAATATTAGGATCGAAAAATATTAGACCGTATAATATTAGGATCGAAAACAAATTATTTAATAATAATACATTTACAATTTATCGTTTATTGATTGGTTGACTGTTCGACATCAGCGAAAAAAGATAATGAGTAAAAGATAACAAGTAAAAAGATAGGTAATCTCCGATCAAAAAAACTCAAAAATAATAATATATTTTCTAATTTGTTCGCCATCGGCCACGTCCGTGTGTCAGACGTACCCAAGCATGTCTAAGTGCGAAGTCGATGCTCAAATTCTGAACACCCATTTGAGAGCATTCCAGAATATTCGAGACGTTATCCTTCCGGTGTTTATGGGTTATGATTATTGTGATGAATAAGATATTATTCAGTTAGTAGGGCTGACAAGGAATTTATTGGGCCTAGGATCCGAAAGATGGATTCTATTGGTGAGACAAGTGTGACGTATTATAACGACTTCTTAACAAAGTCGTATACGTCAATGCACTGGCGTGTATTTCGGAACGAATCAAGCGTCGATTCTAGACGTCATCATCATGGACTAGTTTACTTCGGAGAAAGGTTATATTTCAGAAAATACTCTCATATTTAATCTCCTGAATATCCTGAATGTTAAAAAAAACGTATAAATTGTGATTGTCAAAGTTTAATTGAAAAAGTAATTCTTCAGAACGTAATATTTTTTAAGTCGACTGCGCAAGAACGGAGACTAAGGCCCACTTGCACCGATGTGGGTTAAAGTTAACTCTGAGTTAAACATCATGTCATATCTGTCACTCACCAAGTCAGTGATAGAGATGACATGATGTTTAACTCAGAGTTAACTTTAACCCAGATCGGTGCAAGTGGGCCTTAATATGTTATTCGAGTGTAAGTATGTGTGTACTTATTGCAAATTATCTAGGGCCAGCTTATCGGGCCTCGAATGTCGAGCATGCTGTCTAAGTCTATACTTAATAATAATTGTGCGCGAGTAAGATATTCTAAGATGGAGAAGTGTCCAACGAATTTGTAACAAACATAGAACAATTAAAAGAGTATTAGTATCCATCATTAAACCGATACACGAGCTTAGCCGATCCAAAAGTTTATCTTTACATCCAAACTCGAATTAGACATGAGATATGGTTGATGATGATGAACGATTTTGAACTGTATGCCATTGTAGTGGGGTTGATATTGCGTGTGCAGATCGTTCTAATGCTCGCGAAGCGCCACAATTATACATTCAAATACAAAGATGTATGATCAATAGAAATGGCAGGGAATATTAATAATAATATAATTAATTTAATTTAATTAATAGATATTCGCAGTCATTCACACAATAATAATAATATTGTTAATAACCTGCTTAAAAAAATACACAAAAATGCGCAGCTGAACTTACAATCTTTTCCAAAGTCGGTTAACACTAATTCATGTTGATCTTCAAAGCTGTGAAATGTCAAAAATTCCATACTAATATTATAAATGTGAAAATGTGTCTGTCTGGCTGTTAGCTTTTTACGCCAAAACCGCAGAACCATTTTTGCTAAAAATACTTTGAGTCTTGGGAAAGGACATGTGATACTTTTTATACCGGGAAAATGTACCGTTCCCGCGCAATAGGTAAACGAATTTTAGCGCAACTAAGTTGCAGACGTCATCTTGAATTCCATATCCATCCATCCGTTCTTGTCACATCCAGCGACACTCTATCACTGTACCATCGGATTTGCTTGTCGGAAAGCCGAGGCGCGGATCAAGTGAGCTTTGTCCGGGCAAGGCGCGAACATTCCGAGCTCCGACATTTCCGACTTTCCGACTAATTGCGACACGTGGCCGTCGAACGGATTTGCAACGACAACCTCCATTACGTATATACAGTTTGGATTTCAGATACGACATTACGAATTTTCAGATACGTCTCATGGTAGCGCACATTTTGACGAGTTGCAGCGGAGCGGAGCGCAAAAATCTGAGGAAATCCTTTGAACATAATTTGTATGTACTATCAGAGAATTCGATTCCTATAGGCCAGGGGTGGCTAATCAGTCGATCGCGACATTTAGTCCAGTCGATCGTGGCTAGGCGAAAATATAAATAATAATAGAACATACTACTAGACCAATAAGCTAAACTATGATGTTTCAATTAAGATTTCGAGGAGTATGACCGAGGGTTTCATTAGTAAACAGTAGATCTTAGGTCCAATAAAGTTGGGGCCACCCCTGCTATAGGAAAATGGTGGACTAATACGTGATTAAGTTACGTTATCAAACCTGACAATTCGATGTATGTTGTCAACGGATATAATAACACAAAGTTGACATAACCCAACCAAATAAATGAATATATGATAGGAATCAGTTTCTTCCATGGTCATCACACACTGTGTCTGTTTGCAGGAGCTCGCATTACTGCGAGGCAGACTTTCGCCCCGAAACAACAGTATGCTATAGCAAAAGGCAAAATCTCCTGGCTGTTATACTCTAAATCTTTCTAGAAGTCACTGAGGTCCAAAAAGGTAAGGCCCGTGAATAACTAGATATTTTGTGTTGCGCTCTGCTCCGCTTGCGACGCGACATAACAAGCGCGTGTAGGATTTACAGATACGACAGTCCCTATTACGTCACAAGTTGTGTTGTTCTAATGGCGGCGTTTTCAGATGGCTCCAGAATTAGTCTTTATTATTCAACGTCGAAGGCTTTTAGCGAATTGGTTAGCGCTATACAGGTTTGTATCGCTTTATTAGAGCTGTGATTAAAATTATTGCTTTCTACTATTATTACTTAAGTCAGTGTTACAAAGGTAGGTGTACTTCTATAACATTAATTTTGAATTCTCTACTAAATAATCAATACTAATAATATTATAAGTGCGAAAGTGTGTCTATCTGTCTGTCTGCCTGTCCGCCTTTCAGTAACCTCTTCATGCCCAACCCCTGAACCGATTTTGCTGAAATTTAGTATGCTGGATATTTTTTATCCTGTAAAAATGGTACAGTTTCCGCGCATTAATGAATATTGGCGCAACGGAGTTGCGGGCATGATCTAGTCTCAATAAAAATTTTGTTACTGGTAAAAAACTAACATAAAGGCGCATACACAAAAATAATCTCATCTATGACTTCAATATAAAAAACAAATCAATCTATAAAAAAAAACTTAACCCCCAAACGGCGGTGGCGGTCTGTTCGACCGGTCATCGTCCATCTATCAACGTCGCGACTAATTCCCGCGCTGGACCCGATAAAGTTGAACGTGACGTAAATGCGATGTTTTTCTCCAGAATTAGGATTGGACAAATAGTTTTCGAGGACGTGAGAGGGTTTGATAAGGGATTGTGTGGGTTAATGGACACGGTTTATTGAAATTAAGTTGACCGCAAATTAATGGAATAAAAGGTTAAACTCATCGTATCAATGAGTAGACCCAGAAGAATTAAATGAGTTTATGATTCAAAGGGACTGTAACTCATAGACGTTAAAATATATAATATTGCTATTACAAAGTACACTTTATTCAGTTGTGAATTATTGTGACAATATTTTTGTAAAACATAAAATTTTACACATAAGGATATAACACATTAGCGAATCCGTAGTTACTAACAGTAAATTTTAGAAAATACCCTAACTTACTACCTTCTAGAAGAGAGTGTATTCCCTCTTAAAAGGCCGGCAACGCACCTGCAGCTCTTCTGATGTTGCGAGTGTCCATGGGCGAAGTTGCTTTCCATCAGGTGACCCGTTTTTCTCGTTTGCCCCCTTATTCCATTAAAAACTAAAACTAAACTAAAATTTTATTTTTTCGATCACACGCCTAAAATGACAGTATTTTGACAACACAATTAAAGTCACAAAACTGAAAGACCATTTACTGATGAAATAAATTGCGCAGAAACTCACTCCAGATTACATTTTAAAGTATCAGCACGCGGCCTGATATTTCCCATGTTTTATAATAATTTATTGTCGAGCTTTTGTTAAAAATATCCCATGCGCGATCAATTGAGTGTTATAGAAACCATTAAACAACGCTAAATACAAGTCAACACGCCCTGCAGTTTACATATCAATTTGATTTAAATTTATTTCGCTGCGAGCTGATTTCTACTTTAATACCAAGTGGTAAAGTTACATTTTGAATGTATGTTCATTGTTTCTGACTATTGTCCAAATTTTGTGAATTCTCTAACCCTGCGACGCCGTTTTCAACTTTATCCTTCCGTATTAAGTATTTATTTTGAATGTTCCGGTATATTTTCTGCCCGTAGTCAAAATTTTTGATACACGCGTCTTCACACATGAGTGGATTTGTGTCGTTTGTCTCATTTAAAAGTGAGATCGAGTAATTATTTGTCAAGAGCGTAGCGTGAGAAGCTACACCGTATATTTTAAATGTATAATTCCAAGGGAACACGATGGCTGCTGGATGATTGATTCACGCATAATGCGCTTTTCGTATTGTATGTTTGTAATCTGTTTGCTAAATTATTTATTCATGTTTTTAATATTAATATTAAGTTGCTTGCTACCGACGAGTTTCTTACGTCGGTTCTTCTCACCGGGCTAGTTCTCGAACCGGTGGTAGGCACCAGTAGTAACTACGTTCTGTAAGTATCTGATTCAAATCTATTCGAAAATAAAACATTTTTTTTTCATTTTTACTTGAAAACTTCTTTATGTTCGAAAGTGGTAGGAAAATTTTGAAGGATGCTGTAATATTTGGTAACATTCAGCCATTTTAAATATTTATATTCAAAATGAACAATTATATTCATAATGTATTTAGTATATTAAACTACTTTTATATTTATAGTATTTATTTAGATTTTATTATATTAGATTTTAATTTTATATTTTTAACTATGTTGGGAAACATTTTTTCTTTTACCACAATATGTACGAATTGTACATGACAATCGTAAGTGGTAGTCTAGATACGTTTAAGTCACATAGATATATGTTTTGTAGAACAGAGACACGGATCAAAGGCCCTGTACGTCCGTCAGTTCTAATTGGATTATTCACTGCGATATTAGTTCAATATTCGACAGCCACTAGGGTTGCCACCTACAATGCTTAAGGGACCTATCAGACAGAGAGCGAGCGGTCACGCGGTCAAGCGTGCAAGCGGTCAGTTTTGCGTTCTTTGTGTTGTACTACGTTATATAGATATACTCACACAGAGGGCGTTCTGACCGCCTCAAATTCCTCCTGTGTGACTGACCGCTCGAACGCAGAACGCTTGAAAGCGTGACCGCTCTCTGTCTGATACGTCCTTGAAGCAGTACTGTACTGTTTTTCACTAAATAAGCGTCCATAGATATTATTATTATTATTAAACTACTAATTATATTATACAGAATATTTTATTTCCAGTAAAAAAAGTTGGCAACCCTAACAGTCACTGACCCCGCCACCTTGGACAATGCGACCCCTCTGCCAGCGGAGGGTTGGGAATCGATAATGTTGTAATTATCATAATATTGTAATTTATTGTAACTTGTTACATAATATTTTATGTCATTGTATTTATGGTAAGGTGGTTTTTCAGTTAGATATTATTATGTTTATAATTACTATAATTTGTATAGGTAACATTGGTTCAATGTCAGTATTTTTAATCTTCTGAGAAATACTATATAAAAAACGTGACACAATGTTACATTCGACATAAAAATCTACTCATTTTCATGTCAACTGTATATACTTATAATGTAAGAAAATAAAAATTCATATTAAATTTTGTTTGTCTCGCCAAACTCGAGAACGGCTGTATTGATTTGGCTAATTTTAGTCGTATTGAAATATTCGTGGAAGTCAAGTGAAGGTTTATTTAAGAGAGAAGTGATACAAAGTTCACCGGGTTATCAAGTTAATAAACAATAATTAAAGGTAAAATATCCTTCTTTTTTGTGGGAGAATGTGCAGTACCTACAGTCACAATAGATCCTCAAGGGTCGCTACATGAGTCACGCAAAACATATTCTATGGTCTTACTACAAAAGATTTAAACACCTGTTGAATAGTTGATTGGAAAAAAATCAGTACATAATGGTATCAAAACAAAACAACTGTTCAACAGATGTTTATTCTTTTGTAGTAAGACCGCTAGTATTTACCTACATAAGTCATCTTATTTCCCTTTGTTTGCCATAATGACGTATTAACCCCTCGCTAATTGCGGGATTACTGTGACATCTGACACGAATTCAAATGGCAAGATAAGTCCAAGTAATTGCTGTCGTTTTTTAACGACTATCTGATTTTTCTCAAGTGCTATAAAATCCAAATTGATGTGTTCTCGACCTTATATCAAGGGTGTACAGTTGGTAATGCATTGGCTGAGATTTGAGATCTAAAAGATTTGCGGACATCTATCTGGATGGACAACCGTTTTGTGGAACGGACGGTCGAGTAATGTTTTATAAACGACAGATACGTAGAATTTTTGAAAACCGCTACGGCATTATATTCTTAAAAGCAGTAAAGAGCCCAATAATAAAAGCAATTTCAAATTTTGTGTACAAAAATAAAATTGTCTTTATAAAAAGTTTTAGGATAGGATAATATATCTATTCTATTATTGTCTATAAATTAAAGAATCTTCGTTAATCATAAAATCGACGTTGATCGTAATTTTATAGATTATAATCATTAAAATATGTAGACAAGTATACCTCTCCACACGTTCATAAATCAAAGACGTAATATACAACATAAGAGCAATTACTCATTTTTTCTCTTACAATTTGAACAAAATATCATCTACCTACATCATCTAGCATTTTTCCGGTCCTAAAGCCGCCATTTTAATGCAAAAACGACAGTTTTAGAATTGTTAGTTACTCCACTTCGTCCACTAAAGTCTTCTCCTATTTATAATAATACCACACTAACAAAATATATTTTTCTTGAAAAATCACCGCAACCTCACATCATACAAGAAACAAAACTCGGTTGAGCGATGATCCTAATGGCGCATGTATCGACCACAGTAAGATATATACAGTAGAGTCTAAAGTATTTTTACAGTAAAAACTGCTTTAGCGGCTTTCGGTTTCGTTTTCACTTCTATCCGTAGGTACTTCCGGAATGCCACCTGCTTTTTTATCAAACTCGCTTAATACATAGACAATTACTATAGCTTTGTCCACACTGTGCCTTTTCTTGTTCATCAAGGGCATGCGTTATAGCGCAGTCAACAGCGAACGTGAGTCATGCCCGTGACGCGCGCTGAAATCGTAGCGCTCGCTATGACACTTTTCTTTCAATGCAGGTGGATTTTGACGCATTCAATTATTGAATATGCCAAACGGAAGTTGAATAAAAAGAAGATGACGAAAATTGAAGATGAAATTGCATAATGTGGACTTTGCTTTTAACGTGCGTGACACTGCCTTGTAATGTAGTTCAAAAATGTTATGCAACATGCAGCTTGGTGTCATACAGCTTCCTTAAGCCAACGTCATTGACGTTATCGGACAAGGTACGAAAATATATTAAAATGCGTTAATTTTAATTACAATTTTTAATACCGGGGTGCTCTCTAAAGTTATTTGAAATCGCGCTTTGCAAATGTGGTCTGTCCGATTCAGGCCACGTAGTTTGAAGAGAGTCTACTATATATAAAATATATTGTGCATCGCCCGATCTACATGAGATTAATGAGTGTACATTTTGTACCCTGCTTCATCTTTTTTGCATGTTTTGTCTGTAACGGGTTAAAGTTTTGTTCGATATTATGCTCAGTTGTAAGCTTATCCGCATAGTAATAAAAAGAACAGCGTGTTATTTTAATAAACAACGTTCTGTTCTTATCTGATAAATTGAAAAGGTGGCTTGAAAAAAGGATGAAATAATATTACATTACTTACAGAAATTGAATTGTTATATTGTAACATACCCTAATATTTTATAATTATGTGTTCAAATGCATTGTTTGACAAATTGCGAATAGAATGAAAATGATATCGTGCGGGAGCCGTACATTTTTCCGGGATAAAAAGCATCCTAGGTCCTTTCCCGGGACTCCAAGTATCGCCATACTATAGCATATCAGCAAAATCGGTTAAGCGGTTTAATCATGAAGAGGTAACAGACACAATTTACTATATTACTATGGATAAACTTTAAATATAGCGTGACTGATGAGATATGTTCAATACTCGAGGACGTGATATTAGGCTATTATAGTAGTTGAAAAAAAATTAAAAAAAAGATATCAATTGATCACTGAGTAAATGTACTTAAAGTTAAATAATTATTATTTACCCAACGCACGGTCACCGTGCGTGGGAGGGGTAGCGCGGGGCGCGGGGCGCACGTCGCCGCGCCGACCGCATAGTAATTTACTAAGTGTCCATGATTCATTTATAATTTTATATAAATGCAAATTTGATAAAAAATTTAGTACCTAATTTTATTACATAATTATAATAAGAATCGACTACCGAGTACTCTCCATAAGTATCGTTGATGTCTCACCAGTCATGCTGTATAGTGCTAGTTAGAATTTACGTGCGAGAAGAAAGTCCGAATTGTAACACCGCAAACGTATTTCAAATACAAAGCATTATTAGCATTCCAAATCCAATATTGTCCGTTTATCAAACACGTCCGGCCCTGTCCGTTGTCCATTCTGTCCGGTCTGTCCGGGGGCTAGTTCTAATTAAATGTCCTATCTATTCACTAGTTCCTAATGAGGGTTATATATCGGTTACATCGGAATTTGTCTAGTTGAATTGTTCCGATCTTTGTGGATATCTCTCGCGTGAAATTTGTGTGAAGTGATGAGTATTGTTTGATAAAGAGCTCATGCCTTGCAGGTGCTTTAAAATAATATTATGATTTTCAGAATTTTGCTTTTTTGGGGTCTGTACCGCAAAACGAAAAAATTAAATCCACATAAGATCACTCACTAATAATTCGTCTGTCTGGTCAAGGCCTTTTATTTCGGGAACACGTGGATAAATTGGCTGAAATTTTAAATGCAGTATTATGAATCATAATATTATTATAATATCCTAATTTATGTAAAAAAATCTAAGGAATTCAAATTCTATTAGTTTAATTTCGAAACTTAAGTCACCATAATAATAATAGTTATTAAAATTTCACACTGTATAGAACATTGTGATGTTACATATTTATTGTAATGGTGACTTATGCTGTTCTATTTTATTCATTTTATTGACGTCATAGTGAATAAACAACATTAATTTTCAATTGTCAGCTATCGTTATTACACCATAGCGCCAGCGTAGTAATGTATGCAAATCTGTATTCACTTATATGTTGTATAAATTTTGTAACAGTTTGTGCTATTAACAGATTTAAGTTACATAACTCAGAAATTTAGTTAGTGGAATATGAGATTAGTGTGGAAAACACTTTTTTTAACCGATTACAAAATAAGGCATATTTTTTATTCGTAAGAAGCTCAATGGTTAACGCGTCGACGTTCAATATGGATTTGATAGGTTTGAATCTTGCCCAGTTATACAATTTTTTTTCATGTTCTTGTTTATTACTTTTTCACGCCCAAACCGCTGAACCAATTATTATGCAATTTGATAAGGAGATACTTTGAACCCCAAGAAAGGACATAGGACATATCCTGGAAAAATATACGGTTCTCTCGCGATAAACGAATTTTGGGGAGCACAGTTGGGGGCGTCATCTAGTATTAAATACTAAAGATGTTTAGAATATTGCGAAAAAAATGTTAAACATATAAATGGTATAAAAAAGATTACGATGTCAGGTACCCGTACCACAATATTATGTTCATCGAAACCACAGGGCTAATAATGTGACATGTTGTAGAGACGTCCATAGTTTATGAACAATATCTATGTAATTATTAATTTTGACGTCATTAGAACTCTTAAATATTACGCCTTCTCAACGCAATGTCTAAGAGTGTATTTTTCATAAAAAATCTTAACTACAACTTTTTCCAACAATTGAGATTTACAGCGTCCTCTAATTTACATTCGTACTCTAACCTGTGTCCACTTCGTAATCAAATTCTCATAAAATTTCAATAACGGCACCGCTAACTGCTTCTAAATGCAAATCTACGGGGGAGTAAGTTTTAATTGTCCTACACGGTGATCAATTTTAACACACCACTTACTTCGGAGTAAGTCCGAATTTATTGCTTATTTGGTCAGATTTGAAAGTTCCCAAGTTTAAGAACTGGTATTTTATGGTACAAGGAATAATATTGTTATCCTCGCTGGTAAGTATTTTATGGTGGAATAATATTGAGAGAGAATGGTGTTTTTCGGACTACTGTTAAGAATGAACTCGTAGAGCTGCTACGTAGAGACGCTACGGCGTAGCAGATTCTACGCCAATCTAAAGTTTTAATCTTTTTTATGTGTTTTATATTATAATGGTGTCATTTTGTTTGTCTATCTGCCTACTTGTCTGTAACCTCTCAAGTCTTCACGTCGAAGTTAAAACAATTCGGATGTTTGGAGATAATTTGATACTTGATAGATACGTTAAAATATTAAAAATATTTTTAACTACACGTACCTAACTATAAAGAAATACAAGTTTTAATAATAGCACAACAAACACACTTTAGATTATAATACTAACCTCAAAATATTTATAATACAATATCTATGAATATGATTTAAAACTCATAATATGATTAACAATTCACCAAACTAGCGTACAGCTAGATTTAATTAGACGTACAGACAAAAGCCTGTGACCACGTTATAATCAAATCCCGGACAAAAACAGACATTCCTTAATATTCCATATCGAAACAAAGACAGTCCTTAGCCTTTAGAACCGCCTAACCATTGTCCACTTGCCCAAAGGCTATGACCATTTTACGTTGAGCCCCGTCATTCAATTTATTGCCTTCAATAATAGCGCGCTCGCTCCGTAAAGTCGGATTGGCTGATACCAGTATAAACTGGCGCGATCCGGTTTAAACCTGATGTAAGGGGAATGAACCGGCATAATATGGGAATAGGAGCAGAATGCGGTTTCGCTATATGAGACGGTGACATCTGATATCGGACTGTATAGGCATATTAGTGTAGGGATGGGGTGAAGTCGATAAAATATTATTTTAATAGAATATAATATTTTACTGCAATGTTTTCACTCTAAAGGCAGCACTAACACAGACGGTAAATAAAAAGTTGTGTTCGACGTTTGATAACTTTTTTGTCAATATTCTGATATGACGAGTGTAACGTCAGGTTTGGTCGGAATGTTTAGGTACTCATATTATTATGTACCTACAACTGGTTCTCTGCTCTGGTTTTTACGTAATATTCCATATCAAAGAAATATAATGTAATGCTTTTACTGTTATAGGTTCTTAAGTACGGGAGCCCTAGAACAAATTTTTTTGTGAATTCTAACAAGCAAATTTTTTGTGAGTAGCTACATTTTGATAAGACGAACAACTTTTTTATTTTCAAAAAATCTCGAAAATGGCAGCTAACAGAGATAGAAAGGATTTCATACTTTGACTTGACGGTCCTAAAATATGGATTGTGATGATTTATTTGTAGGACAAGGTTACTCTTAAATTATATAACTATCAACCTACCAAAATACAAAAATTTTCTGGTTAGGGTTCCGGTTTAGGGTTCTGTAATCAACAAAACTTGGTTGACCACTGTACTCTAAAACGGAACCCTAGCCAGCCGATTTTTCGTATATTGGTAGGTTAACAGTTATATAATTTAAAAGTGTTGATATCTATATTGATAAATAATAAACCATCGATATACGTCTCATCCCTATCGGCTTAAATGTCTAGGCGATAGAATCTCGACCTGATTGACCATACCGTAGTAAATATCTTACGGAATTATGCTAATAAACTAGTGCAGCCCCCCGGCTTTATAGGCGCTACTAAAGTACCACTGTGAAATAAAACTATCAAACTCACTGCTCACTTCGTTTATTCATTCAATGATTCTCTCTTTACAATTCACACCAACACTTAAACACTAATACACCGGAGTCACAACTTCCATGAAATCTAAGATACTCGCCACGATCCAACTCGATCGACTGCTCGCACTCGAATGAGCCCCTCAAGACTGTCAAGCCCTCTTAAGTAAAGATGGCGCCTCGACCCCACTCAAAGCACGCGCGCCCTCTGCTCTGATTGGTCCATTACAATTTAATTCAAACCAAGATATTTAGAGCTAGTAAAAAATATGACAAACTAAATTAAATTTACTTAAGAATTTTACAATGATCACTGTATTTTACAATCATTTCTAAAGCAATATAATCGTGAAGAATCAACACTTCAAACAATCGGAAAATAACTAGACTCATGACTACTCATGACTTCCTCTGACATTTAGGAATCAAAAATAACTAACTCATGACTTCCTCTAAAATTCAGCAATCAGAAATCAACTAGACTCATGACTTCCTCCGACATATCTAACATTCGTCCATCCTGACAAATGTCGCGACCTCGCGAACATAATATTGTGATTGGCCATTATGAGTACAGACCAAATTATTTACCTAATTGTGTCATGCGCACCTTGCACGTTCATATAGTCATGATATTATGTACAATGTACATACTTTACAAAATTACAAATGAACATTGTATACTTTGCAAACTAATAGTTGTAACAATATGTGTACCTTGCTCGTTCATATAGTTATATTATGATGTTATGTACACCTTGAACATACTTTAAAACTGAACACCTAATACTTGTAACAATATGTGCACCTTAATTGTTCATATAGTCATATTATAATATTTTATTTATTTATTTATTTATATCGGGCTACATAGGCCCATACAATATATACTTTAAAGACTAACATACATATAAATTATAATATACACTTAATAACTACACTTTATCACGAGTTAACGGCGACGTGACGCGCGCTTCATTCCGGAGTCTCCCCCGGAACCTTCGGTAAACCACACCAGTCGGCCAGAATTCCTCCGCTTCAAAGGTCGACAGAAGATGCGTCGGTACTTCTCACCACAAAGAAACTGAAGTTGACCTTGTGGCGAGACTGCATGTCTTCTCACTGATGTAGTCCACGACGTCCTCGACCTCCATGGACCAGTGCAGGCGGGATATGTACAGGGGCGTCGCGGGGACCTCGCCCCGCAGACGCAGCTCAGGTACATATGGCACGGTGCCGCGATGGTTGCGGGCGGCGGGCTTCTTCTTCTTCTTCCTCTCCACCAGTATATTATGTACACCTTGTACATACATACTTTACAAATGAACACTGTATACTTTGCTTTGCAAACTAATAGTTGTAACAATAATGTGCACTTTGCACGTTCATATAGTCATATTATAATATGTACACCTTGTACATACTTTACAAATGAACACTATACAAGGCCTGTCACACTCGCGCTGTAGGCATCGAACTGTAAGTAACCCCAGAGAGGGGCACATCATAAGGGACTCACAAGCGAGCGATGACGCAAGCGCAATATTTTTCATCGCGTATCGACTATATACTGATCATAGAGGAATTCAATTCATGATACAGGTTTAATCGCTGTGACAAAATGGTTTTAAATCTTATAAAATGAACAATTAAAAAAAAGGCCAATGAAATATGTATTTGAATAAAGTATTTAAATACAAAAGTAGACAAACATAGCAATAAACCAATTTCATACAAAAAATACACAAATTACACAGAAATAAACTCAAGTTACTATGTTCAAATTCCTGCACCATAATCGAATATAAAAGTACTATAAAATATAGGCCGGGTTACTAAAACTTGATATTACTACAAAAGGGTTTGCTACTCGTACCAATCAAATAGTAATCAAAAAATATTATTTTGTTTTTTTTAAAAGGCGAAAACCTTGATTTCGTAAGAAAAGGTACGCGTTATGCGATAGAACGAAAGCGGAGATGTAGGTAAATATTGTAGGCGCCTAGCACTGCGCGGACGGAATTTGAACCCCATAGTATCGTAATATGAGTCGTTATTTCTTTAAACCGGTTTCGTTAGTGGGAACTCAGTTGGCACTACCAATATATATTCTGTGACTATACCTTGCTTTGCAAATTAATAGTTGTAACAATATGTGCACCTTGCACGTTCATATATCTGTACCTTGCACATTCATATATCCGCACCTTGCACATTCATATATCTGCACCTTGCACGCTCACACATCTGCACCTTGCACGTTCATATAATATGTGCACCTTGCACGTTCATATAATATGTGCACCTTGCACGTTCATTTATTACAGTCATATTATAATAGTCGCGCTCGTTTCATTCTTCAACTACGCATATGCGGCCTTTTTTTCGCAGTTTGGCAACTGACTGTCAACTTCATAATTGTGTCATGTTCATACAATCTCTGTCAGATCAGCAACTCCCGAACCACCATCGCGTTGCAAAAGTCAATCAAGAATCGGACCGTCCACGCTCCATAATATAAAGATTTCAAAACGGGGCTCTGACAATTTCCAGTGAATATGTCATAGTTTCAAATTCGTAAGTAACAAGTTAACAACTCTAGCGACGACTTTCGCCATAATACGTCAAATTTAAAAATTTCAACATCAGTTCCAAGTCGGCATACTCTAATTCTGTTTACTCTGACTTGGGATAGCGAGCAAGAACCCTGTCAACTGTCTGGACCTTAATACCAATATTAAAAGTAGTTAAACCTGATGAACCTCGTATCACTTCCTTTCCAAGATATTTTGTCAACTTAAAGACCTTTCCTAGACTTCCACAAACACTTGAAGTTTCAAGGCTAAAATTAGCTAAATCGGCTTAGTGGTTCTCAAGTTTCAACAAGTCTTACAGAATTGAAAATTCACCTTTATTTAAATAGGTTTGATAACTACTGAAAATTCCGAAAATTGCGCCATTACAAAATCCATGGATAATTTCCTTTCCCAACTAATATGAAATAAAAGTTAAAGCAGTCAATCATAATCATCGACCTGTTTTCAGCTCATTGATTATTATTATAGTAGCTAGCAAGCTATCATAATCCTTTTCTCAATTTCAATCAATTTTCAAATTCGAACCATGATATTCACTTAATTTTAAATGTACCCACACTTTACATTACAACAGTTCTCACAAGCATATTTTCTTGTTTCCTGGCTTACTAAAAGCCTGAAACACCCTTTTTTTCTTCTTCGGGCGAAATTCGACGAAAATTTGGGTTCAACAACCCTCGATCTTACAAGGAAAATTTGAAAACTAGGTTAGGTTAACCTGACCCAAACCTAACCTAACCTAAACATAAACCTAACCTGGTTAAGCTAGCTATAAGTTATAACCATAATAAAAATCTATAACCATAATGAAGAAAATTTGAAGACCTACCCGGTATTGGGCAGATGGCCACTGCATCGCCCCACCGGATGGACAACCCACTAACACCTGCCATGGGTCACACAGGGACGTCTGAACACCAACGACCCATTGGAAGAACACCATATGGACCAGCTGCTCTCACGGCCTGCCCAACATCCAGCCCACAAAGCAAGTACCATAGGGTGGTTCCAGATGTTCCTCCATAACCTTAGAGAAACACATATGTTGAATTTCCTATTGTTCAAAATTGTTTTACCTATTTATTGACAACACGTCCCATCTTCAAGCTTCCTTGCTACACCTGACAAAACCAGAAGAATGTTTATTATTGCAACAAAATCGTATTATTACAGTTAGTGAAGGAATTATCAGTCTTGACTCTTTACATTTACTTTTGTGGGTAAACCGATTCAACCATACCTCAGAAGATCTAATTAAATCCGCCATTGTCCAATACAATCCGCGATCATGGCGCTAAACAACTATAAAATTGTTAAGTGTTAAGGCCCATAAAATGTTAAAATTCATCCTAAGATCTAGTTCCTCCTCAAACATTACAGTAGTAATATTCCGACACTGCACACTGGCACCCTGGTGTAATATTTTAGCACTTATTCCAGTATAATATACTTCCATAGTGTGGCACCAATACAACACTTGATATTATAGTTATAAACCAATTTATTCAAAAAAGATCTATCAGGTTTTAACACTCGAAACAAAAACCTCTAAAGTAAACAATTATTGTGAAGCACCACATTACATGCCCTTGACTGTCTGTTCAAATCCATCTATGTCCTTTCAATCCATACGTTAGGTACATAATAAATTATGTGTACCTGGGTAAAATAGCACAGAATTGTATAAATTCTTTCTATCCTTGTCTATATTATAATGTTTTCCACCAACAAGTACTGTAAAAACAATTATATCTCCATCAGCCCGTTTACTCAAACAATTGTAAAAGCAACTCTTAATCAGAACTGCTAAAAATTAAGAATTTAAGCGACAATTTTAATATTAACTTAATAGTAAGCCAAACAATATTAAACAAAAACTATCTAGCCACAGGTTATCAGACTCTAAACTCATCTCAATATGATAATATATTTTATTAAATCCGTGAATGACTCTTTCGTGTTTAAATATCAATTTTCCAGTCTTCCAAATATTTCATTGTTTGCGTCTTTTGTTAAACTAAAAACAAAACGAATACCACTAAAATGAAGTAATGTATTACACCGCAATATCAATAGATCGTACGACAAGATTGCCACATCTAGTACATCTAGTAATACGACATCTATGGCACTATTTTTACGCAAGTTTCCACCAACTACCCGCAATACTTGTAATTTTTATTTTTTGTTGGAAAACAAATCTGCACTTGTACTTGTAATGTAAATTTACATTAAGCCATTTCTGCAGTGTTATTTTGTGCCATTATGATATTTTTCTGTAAAGTTTCATATTTTATAATCCGAACTCCCGTACATAGCTCGCTTACAGTCAGTGAATAATAATTACTGTTGTTGAACCATTGTGTATCATTTGTGAAAGGAAACAAAATCCTAGATTATTGTAAGCACATTTACATTAAATACAAACACTTTGTAAATGGTCTATGGCTACAAGTTCTCGGGAAGAATACTCTCAATTGACGAAAATGTAAGCAGCTTATTAACACTAATGACAAATCTAATAAAATGGCCACGTCTATTAAAAACCATGATTTATATCGCATCTTTCACACTTCACAGTACACAATTTAAAATGAGTAAACTTTAGTTTCCGCTAATCAAATCCTTGTCCGTTACAAAACAAAATCGTGTTGAATTTGCTTTAATTCGTTTTAAACAAAATCGTTTAAATTACGATTCAACGGAGTCACAGTAGTACACTACAGCTTTATTAGTCCAATCTCAATTTTTTAACACCTTCACTGCGTAAGCCAATTTGTACGATCTGCCATATTGGCGTTACGAGACCGAAAAGCACTCTTATCTTTCCTTTCGCAATGACGCACTGAGACTCTTCAGATCTCGTACGAGTGGTTTCCTTAAAACCTTAACAATGAATGTATCTTGTAGTATGTGGTTCCGCCCGGAGATAGCAGTAAAAATGATTAAGAAAATAAGGGCCTCGTAATTGCACAATTCAACAATACGAGTTCATTTGGATCCCGTAATCACATTTTGGTTAAATATCGATAAATCAAAGTGATGGAAATTGAACAATTCAAAAATATCGATATTATTTATTGAAGTGAAGGTAGCAAGTAACAAAACATTCAATGTTTTTCATTAAAATATGATGAATAAAGTTTTCTTGCATTTATTACAAAACCCTTTTACTTGTTTTTTTTTTGTCGGCCTCTCTGCTCGTCATTGTCTGGCCTTCCCATAATAACAACTAACACAGCGTCCCTTTTTTACTATATTTTATTGTGTATTTATGTTCGGATACTACAATGTCTCACTATTATCATATTTTTGTCAAAATGCTTTCCCTTGAATTTCTGAATTAAACTATCAAAAAATATCTTTTTCGATAGCACGACATACACAACACTAACTAATTTCCAGGTGCGCGTCGTACGAGTGTTAATGGAACTCGTAACGCACTAGATGTAGACTTCCACCATATTGTCGCTACGAGACGCATTAGGTCTCGTACGACCTTATTGACAAAAATATTGCTAACAATATACCTAATCAACGTATAGAAAACCAATTAACCGGGACGAGTAAAACATACAAATTCACCTCCGAACCGGATGAAAGTCATAAGCGAGATTCATAAGGTCTCGTACCGCAGCGAACGTATTAAAACAAAACTATTGTACTTATATTTTCAAGCAGAACAAAGATTTTCTGATATGATTTAAAAGTTTTGTAATTACGTTTCCAATTTTCAAAGTTCAAACCACGTTAAACAAAAGCCCTTCAGGGCCTTACCTGCCTTTTCAACCAATTGAAACTTGCACCACGTAAATTCAAAATCCACACCTCAATATTTTGCACTATACTTCTCAATGTTGGGTTCAAAAATACATTTGACAACCTATGTCGTGAACCTGCAGACGTTGATCTTCTGTTTTGATGATGCGAGTCCACCACCGAACGATTCATCCTCTCACGTGTTCCTTCACTTTCACTCTTCAGTCATTCTTGGGCGTGAGATACCACGAAGGATCGCTTTTCCTTTGTGGCGTACCGCTTCTGAATTGAAATAAAACTATCAAACTCACTGCTCACTTCGTTTATTCATTCAATGATTCTCTCTTTACAATTCACACCAACACTTAAACACTAATACACCGGAGTCACAACTTCCATGAAATCTAAGATACTCGCCACGATCCAACTCGATCGACTGCTCGCACTCGAATGAGCCCCTCAAGACTGTCAAGCCCTCTTAAGTAAAGATGGCGCCTCGACCCCACTCAAAGCACGCGCGCCCTCTGCTCTGATTGGTCCATTACAATTTAATTCAAACCAAGATATTTAGAGCTAGTAAAAAATATGACAAACTAAATTAAATTTACTTAAGAATTTTACAATGATCACTGTATTTTACAATCATTTCTAAAGCAATATAATCGTGAAGAATCAACACTTCAAACAATCGGAAAATAACTAGACTCATGACTACTCATGACTTCCTCTGACATTTAGGAATCAAAAATAACTAACTCATGACTTCCTCTAAAATTCAGCAATCAGAAATCAACTAGACTCATGACTTCCTCCGACATATCTAACAACTGATACTAAAGTACCACTGTATATACCACTGTCTGCTTGTTGTCGCAATTAAACAGATACGAGTTAAACGGTTATAAATTATATTAATTGTAGCAAGCATTATACACTTTTTATTAAAAGTAAAACTATGATTCAGGACTGGACAGGAATGATCGGAAGTTCAAAAGACGGAGAAATATACCGCTAACGCGGTGTAGGATGGAAAGTAATATTATAAAACTTTTTTTGCTTACAATAACAACAACGCACACCATTACAGATTTGCACACAGTGTAAGTTATATGATACAATTTTATTTATTTATTTACCATTTATTTCAGGCACATATAGGCAATACAAATACCTTACAGACTATTTATAACATACATTTTATTATAAACTTTAAAACTATACAATTTATTTGTCGATCTTTCAGAATCTTCCACATTTTTATTTAAAAAAATACAAAATTAAAATTTTAGATCCTGAACGTTTTTTGTAAATACATAGTCATATAATAATATTAATTTTCTGAACGTCGTCTATAAGATACCTGCTACAGGCGTAAGAAACTCGCCCCATCTTTTAAGGAGCAGAAATTTGTCATAATATTATTATGATCGCGGTTCAATTTATACTGGTGTTAATAATAAATGAGAGGTACAAGTACTTTGTTAATACACCTCAATATTATCATCAAAGGGAATATTACGAAACCATTAACATAAACATTTCATTACTTGGAAGGGTTCTACTAAGTGGATTTCACTATAAAACCTTTAAGATGACTTCAAAATACTGAATCGTAGTCACTTTGTAACAAGAGATAACTATAAAAACGAATGTTGATGAATTAATGCCTGATTTTGTGACTTTTTAACAGGACTTTACTTAAGCGATAGCGTTGTCGATATTGGGACCCAAAGTATCTTCCTGCCAAATTTCAACAAAATCGGCTCAGTTTAGGCGTAAAGAGGTAACAGATAGAATAGACAAACAGATACACTTTCGCATTAATATTAGTAATTAAGTTTAGATATTAAATATTAATAGAAATCTAGTCTACCTATATTTATAGAAGAATTCCAATACATTTCAGTTTAGCAATAACAACGAAATCCCATGGACAAGTGTAATTAAAATAAACTATCATCCCGCTAATGTTTCATCGATTTTAATCCAGCTAAGTGTTCGTATTTATCACCGTCCAAAATGGCGACGGTTGTGAACTGTCGGTGATGCTGAAATTAGTACTTTATGTTTATTAGTATTCCAATGTTATGAACTATATTAAATGTAATAACAATAGCTATAGGAATAGCTATTTAACGATAATTATTATAAGTAGTTATGAATATTGTGTAAAACTTAAAACAGATTTGTTGAAATTGGAAAATAGTCACGAACTCAAAAACCAGTATAAAAATAAAGAAAAATTTCAACTATTTTTTTCTAAAACCGCTATAACTTTCTATCTACTGTTGTATAGTAATTTAATTCATCAAGCCCCAAGCGGTCGCATGCAACCGCGATAACAATAGATATTAAGCTATTGTGTCTCATTTTTCCACGATCGACGGGTAAATACTACGAATGATAAAAATATTATATTTTTAGCAATTAAAAGCGGAAATAAATGAAACCAATATACCAAAAATACAAAACTAATCTTTATTCACACAATTATCAGATTCAGTTAGAACAAAAACATCTTAACGTTAAATCTTACAATTAAGGGCAAGTAAATTCTCAAACAACTTAAATTAGGTCACAGTTTCTAGACAATTTGTCACGTATAAAAAAATAAAAAAAGGAGTTATTGTGACATATTATTAAAAAATAGACTACTCGCTACTAGAGAGAGATAAATGAAATATTTAAAATCAGTAACGAGTTTATTGTTATAAAAATATATAATAATTACTTTAGGAGAGAGGAGAGACTCAATTAAAACAGATCATCAAAAATATTCATCAAAGGGTCGAGTGGGTTTGTGCTACACTGGTTTCAGCCGTCTGTGCACTCGGAGGGTATCGGGGACGTCTAGGACCACATGGCACTTAGCTTGGAGACTGGAGGATAACTAGCCGGTGTGAAGAGCTCCAGCCCCTTCGCGTCGTCCGGAGGTGGTCGCTAGTGCTCGGACGTCCCAGGTGTGTACAGCAGCCGGTGTTCGCAGAGTGTTCAGGTGGTAGAGCAGTCCGGGGCGGTGGCCATCCGCAACCCAAGGCTGGATTTATAGCTCCATGATCATGGGGGTGAGCGGGTTATCAGTATGGGTCTAGCCCAAGTATGGGTCTAACCCGAGTATGGGTCTGACCCGAGCATGGGTCTAACCCGAGTATGGGTTCAACCCGAGTATGGGTCCCCTGAAAAACCATTCCAGAGTTTCAGAAAAAAGGAATGGACAGACAACCACGTGGTCCACATCTTTAGGGAGCGAAACCACGGGTTGCATGTCCATTACAATAAAAGATAAGAAAAATACAGTTTATGAACAATTAATAATTTAGAATGAGGGTATATTAAGATTATCCAAAATTACGAAAAAACGAGATTTTTAACAATTTGGAACATGCTACATTTTGGATTTTGCTAAAATAAAAAGAATTAAATGAATATAAAGAAAGATTTCTTAGCCAAAAGGGCTTAAACTATAAAACAAAAGTTTGCCGAACATATAGTCAGCTAAGTATTTTAGAACAATAGAACAACATTAATATATCAAAGAAACCTTGTAATTTTCAACACAATTAGGAAGCTATAAGAAAACTAAATAGACACACAAATTAAACTCACCAATATTGGGGAAAAAGCAAGACGTGAACTACATTTTATATATTTTGAAATGTAGAAAAAAGGCCGATGACAGTTCACCCTAGCTTTTATACTAGAATATTTTCTTTTTTAAGTCAAAAGTCAAAACTAAGAAGTAAAAAGCGCGAATTTCAAAAATTAAATTTGATTAAAAGAATTATTTAAATATGAATATATTATTATTTAAAATATTTGAATATCTAGTTTAAATTCTTTTAATGTTAAAAAAAGATCGTAATTTCCTAGAAATAGATCAATAAGGAAACTTTAATTCTAAATCATTTCAATAGATGGCGTTAATAGTACCATTTTAAATATTAATTATTATTTAAACGATTTACTATGTTACAAATTAGGAAAAACGAAATTGAAAACAAAATGGCTCACGTATACCGAGTGACGTCGAGTAACCGATCCGAGCGCTGCCAGCCAACTAGAGGGCGAGCATCGCCAGCGTACGGTTTTTATACCGTCGACTGTCACTTGGTTGACGTATGACAGGTAACGTCAAAAATAGGCAAAGGTTAATTAAATTAAACATAAATCTAACACGGCCTCTCCTGACAGGAGACCGTCCTCGGGCTCCCCTATTTCTGTGTCTGGCGGTCGGATGCAGGCAGCCGGGCCTGACACAGCAATTAGGTCCATCGGAGACGATGACAGCGCCTCTCCAGGTGGCAGGAGGATCTGCGGGTGGCAGCAGTACGTCTGGCCCTGATGATGACTCGGCCGCTGGTAGTGTCGTAACGGCATCGAGAGGTGCTTCGATAGCAGTAGATTGGACTGGCGGCAGCTCGTGGTTGAACCAAGGACAACTCAATAGCTGCGAAGGTAGACCCCTCATCTTCAGAGTCTGAATCTGGCGAAAAGAAAAAAAAAACACAACAGTACGACGAGATTATCGTAAATGCATAACGCAGAATACTGCCATTTTTGAACTTTGTTACTACCAGATAATGATAGTCGAAAAAAAATAACAACTAATCAGAGGCACAACATGAAGCTTACTTAGGGTACATTTAAGATAAAGGCAATACGTGAAGCAATATCTTAATCGAGACAGACCATTAAACCTCAAAGTAAGCAGCACACACTCCAGGGGACCATTTGTCCGCGCCGCATCATCCTCTCACGTCGTCGTCACCACTGACAGGCTTCAATCAGTGAGAGGGGTGCAGGGACGGCGCCGCGGTGACTGCGCGGTCCGCTTCCCCGCGATGCTCGCGATGCACGCTGAGTCGCACCGGTGTTGTGCAGTGTTGCCGCTGGCGCTACAGTGGCGAGGTTTCGCCACCGGCGCTACAGCAGCGAGGTATCGCCACTGGCACTGCAGCAGCGAGGTATCGCCACTGGCGCTGCAGCAGCGAGGTATCGCCACTGGCGCTGCAGCAGCGAGGTATCGCCGCTGGCGCTGCAGCAGCGAGGTATCGCCACTGGCACTGCAGCAGCGAAGTATCGCCACTGGCGTTGCAGTCGCGACGTGTCGTCACCGCGTGACGTGTCGCCACCGCGTGGCGCTGCAGTCGCGATGTGTCGCCACCGCGTGGCGCTGCAGTCGCGATGTGTCGCCACCACGTGGCGCTGTAGACGCGACGTGTCGCCACCGCCTGCTACGTGACTCTTCAACTCTCGGGAGTGTAGCAGGGTCAGCGAGGGCACTCGTCGATGCACCGGAATCCTCGGGGTTATCGTCACAGTCATCTATAATGTTAAACACACGAATGTTAAATAGCCATAACATGCATGATAGTGCCTATTCTTTCATTCATCACTCTTGCGAGGCCCTCGTTTATCAAACTAACACAACATTAGCTAAGACACTTCTCTTTCAACAAACGTGCGTACATCTCATGCGAAATGTCCCAATCATAAACACTTTAACTTGTACAAGTTTTCCTCGTGAAGGTAAACCAGCACTGCGACCGCCAGGTCTGCGTCTAATAAATCCGTGATGATACAACAGAATCGCTGCAGTCAATTCAATTGCATCATCTCGGTTGCTTGGTTCTAAATTTGAAATTTCTTATAACGAAACACGAACGAAAAGCTCCGGATCCTTATCGTCGTGTCGCATAACAAAAGCATTAAGGTTTTAAATGCTTAAGCTATGCCCCGTGGCACGAAGCATCACAGTCGCTTGCCACGATTGCCTTGACCATAACATAGGCATCCCATTCGCGTAATATGGCCCCTAATCGCATTATGAAAGCATTAGGCCAGCAAATGCATTCATTATGCCCCGTAGCACGAAGCATCACAGTCGCTTGCCACGATAGGAGTGATCGAACGACCACCTCGTCACATACCACATGTATGTCAAAGGGTAAACACCCCTCAGCGAGCTCGCTAAACCAAACATAACCGGCCGAAACAAACTTTTGAGTTGACGTCAACTTATCAACACTCTCAAAGAAAGCTCGTGGAACACAAATAACCAGAGTAAATTCAATAAGGGACTTGGGAGTAACCCTGGATACTAAATTAACGTTCAATGTTCACATCGATAATATATGTAACCGCGCATACAAAATGTTAGGCATGATACTCCGTGTCGGAAAGCCCTTTAAACGTGCTTGCACATATAAAACTCTTTATTATTCCTATGTTAGAAGCATTCTCGAGTTTGGTAGTATTATATGGACTCCTCAATACCAAGTTCACATTAACCGTATAGAACGTATTCAAAATATTTTCCTTAAAAATATTCGCTACAGAACAAACTCCAAACAATTTAATTTAACTAAACTTAAGGACAGGCGTATATATTTAGACTGCATTTTCTTTTACAAATTGATTAAAAATCTTGTTAACTCACATACCCTGTTAGAGAAAATAACATATAGCATTCCAAGTCATTTCTTACGTTCTCATAATTTATTTCATGTAAACTATGCCCACTCAAATTATGCTAAACACAGCTTTTTTAGGCGAGTACCTAACTATTGCAATAGGAAATTACACCTTATAGACCCTTTTTGTAATGATATAAATAAAATAAAAAACTTACTTAAAACTGAAATGTTATAATTTAGTTAACTATTAATAACAAATGTAGGAAAAATTGTAAATTATAAATATCCTTGTAAAACCAAATCATACGACATAATGTTGCTCTTGTGTATAATATTATGTTATGACTCATGAGTTTCTGTAAAAATTTTGTTTAAAAAGAATTGCTGCACATTAAATGTTTGTTAAATACACACACTTACACTCAACGCACACACATACACACACACATACACACACACACACACACACACACGAACCCTAGCAGAACTAGTTTTCTGATCCCAAGACTTTTTGTCGTAGGGCTAGGGTTCCATACAGACATCAATATTATATTATATTGTTAGTAACATTATACACGTCACCTCACACACGATCAACCAACAATAAATTATTGTAATATTTAATTAAGTTAAGAACCTGTAGGTCTTTTATTGTATACTTACTTTTATGTAACAGTGCTCTATTACACGACTGTATGTGTTCTGAATAAAGAAAATAAAAAAATAAAATAAAAAAAAAGCTGCGCAGGCATCGGGTGTCCATTCGCCACGCCATCGAACATCGCCGCTGGCGCTGCAGTCGCGACGTTTTGCCACCGCGTGGTGCTGCAGTCGCGACGTGTCGCCGCCGGGGCTGCAGCAGCGAGGTATCGCCGCTGGCGCTGCAGCAGCGAGGTATCGCCGCTGGCACTGCAGCAGCGAGGTATCGCCGCTGGCACTGCAGCAGCGAGGTATCGCCACTGGCGTTGCAGTCGCGACGTGTCGCCACCGCGTGGCGCTGCAGTCGCGATGTGTCGCCACCGCGTGGCGCTGTGGTCGCGACGTGTCGCCACCCCGTGGCGCCGCAGTCGCGACGTGTCGCCACCGCATGGCGCTGTAGTCGCGATGTGTCGCCACCGCGTGGCGCTGCGATGTGTCGCCACCGCGTGGCGCTGTGACGTGATGTGTCGCCACCGCGTGGCGCTGCGACGTGTCGCCACCGCGTGGCGCTGTGACGTGATGTGTCGCCACCGCGTGGCGCTGTGGTCGCGACGTGTCGCCACCGCGTGGCGCTGTGGTCGCGACGTGTCGCCACCCCGTGGCGCCGCAGTCGCGACGTGTCGCCACCGCATGGCGCTGTAGTCGCGATGTGTCGCCACCGCGTGGCGCTGCGACGTGTCGCCACCGCGTGGCGCTGCAGTCGCGATGTGTCGCCACCGCGTGGCGCTGTGGTCGCGACGTGTCGCCACCCCGTGGCGCCGCAGTCGCGACGTGTCGCCACCGCCTGCGACGTGTCGCCACCGCGCGGCACTGTAGTCGCGACGTTTCGCAACTATGCAGTTGCGCAGGCGCACGCATAGAGGGCGCCAACAGCGACCACTCGGCAGAATGTCGACTGCTTTGTAGGGTTCTCGCATCCCAGAGATTAGCTTTCCTGTGGAGTATACCGAGAAGTTTTAATTACGAACACAAGGTCATCAATTCGAAACTCGCGTGTTGCTTTTCACTGTTGATTGTCACGCCCATCTTGTTCAGTTTGATTTCTTTCCAGAAGTTCGAGCTCTGCTTCTGGAGAGTTCCCAGAGCGCCTCCCGTTTAGTGACTGGCCCTCAACAGTAACGTCCCGGACCAGGACATGGCTGGGGTAGCTGCTTCGATTCCTATAAGAAGATTAGTGATGTCTGGGTAGTTTTGTGTTTTGTCACGTTAATGACAAGCTGCAGCTTCCGCAGTGTATCCGCCCATGAAGTTTTCCTGTGGTTGGTTTCCACTCGGATCATCACGAGCAACATACCTATTCGTATCCAGAGCGCCGTACTGCAACTTCTGGGGTAAGTTCAAGGTTTCCTCGTCACTTTGTAGAGAGGTGGGCCCAGTTACGAGGTTCCTAAATTATATTTACCTGATAACAAGCGGAGTTGCGGCCAAGGTTAGCAGTTGCCGCACTTGTTTCACATTCTCTGGAGGTTTTGTGTTGACGAAAGCCCCAAATTTTCGTAGGCTCGGCCATACCTGACCCTTCTACTCTAATCCTACCAAGGTATTCTACCTCAGTAACAAACAAATTAGCATTTGCGCGAATTTATAGAGAACCCCCCGCATTAGCTAAAGTTCTAAGCACTTTGCGGACTAGCTCAATGCCATCTCCTACTTTGTAAATGTCCCCGTTGGTTACAAGTAAAGCATTTAATTTCCCTATCATGGTTACCTGGCTTCGGCGAACGCAAAATAATTATGCGAGTGCGGCGGACGCACAGCCTAGCGTCTACGATCGCTTGCGTGAGGCTACTAGCTTCTGAACAGCATAAAACCGAGTCCGCGGTATTACGAGCGTCGTCAACAAGCGTATTTTGTTGTACCGTTCCTATCATCGCTGTGCCTAATCGCGGCGGGCCGTGATTGTTTTGTACGCGAGTCGCGACGAAGCGACGGCGGCGTCCCATGCGAATGGTCACGGCTTTTAGACGCCCTACGAGACCTATACGAGCGACGGGATTTCCGGAGCGATCTATCTCGCCGTAAAATACTACGCGAACGGCGGACGGTACTATAATACGGCGAACGATCATCGCTACTTGTACGAGAATACGAACGCGATTTATTGCAACTACCGCGACACTTGCGCACGCGTTTCTCGCGAGAACCGGAAGAATCTCGATTACGCGAGCCACTTTGATTTAGCGAACGACACGCATTTCACGGCATTAGACCGGTATTAACACAATACACTTTAATGCACTACACAAATAAGCAAAACAAAGAAAGAAAAGAGAAGAAAATCAAAATGAAGGTAGTTTGAGAATTACTTGCTGTTCGCGATACAAAGAAAATACAATTCCACTAAGCGTGTGGGCAATGAATTCTTTATCCCACTTCTGATTTTAGCAATTAAAAGCGGAAATAAATGAAACCAATATACCAAAAATACAAAACTAATCTTTATTCACACAATTATCAGATTCAGTTAGAACAAAAACATCTTAACGTTAAATCTTACAATTAAGGGCAAGTAAATTCTCAAACAACTTAAATTAGGTCACAGTTTCTAGACAATTAGGAAAAACGAAATTGAAAACAAAATGGCTCACGTATACCGAGTGACGTCGAGTAACCGATCCGAGCGCTGCCAGCCAACTAGAGGGCGAGCATCGCCAGCGTACGGTTTTTATACCGTCGACTGTCACTTGGTTGACGTATGACAGGTAACGTCAAAAATAGGCAAAGGTTAATTAAATTAAACATAAATCTAACAATATTTTGTCGCACCGCAAAATCATTATTTAGTTTTTTACGTATTAGTAATAGTAAGTTACTAAAATTCTCTTTTAAAATAATATTCCCGACTTCTTTCTATTTAATAATATTCCCACTAATCTGTATGTCTGTTTGTACAGACCTTACCTTATACATTCACCCCTAAGTCAACAGCATAAGTTTCATATTGGAATAACTCTGTGCAATAATCGGAATGCCACGCACACGTAATTAATACTGACGTCTGCCAGCATAATGCACCACTGAACCATAAGGTAGTCTGTGATCACAAAAGTATACTCTGGTATTATAACAACTATGATAACACGACTCTATTACCAACGTCGTAAGGACTACTTTGGTATTATTTAAGGGTAAAATAAAAGTGAATAGATATAAGAAACTAATTTACCAATCAGTCAAGAGCAGGAATCTTTGTCTTTCAAAGGTGTGTTATCGCAGCGGCGGTCACGCAAGAGAAAACTAATTAATTTTTAGGACAAGAAAGCAAATAAACACAGTTTGTTTTTTTTTTGGTGATGTGGGGTCGGCTAACGGCTTAGGGTCTGATTAAACCTAGAGGGTGGCAAGACAGTGCCTTCAGCCGAGCATTTGGTATGTTTATTATATTGGCCTATCACTCGGTAATGTGCTTATAAATACCGATATGCCCGGACGAGGACACTGTTTCGCCACTACTCTAAAGTGTAATCAGGCCCCAAGATTCTCTATCTGTGGATAGTGGTGGAGTTCGGATTGTAAAGGAGCATACACAAATTACGCAAAGCGCTATGGAGTCTTGCGAAATCTCAACAAGATACATGGGCAGAAGAGGGACTCAGAAAAATGGCGTAAATTCAGACATTCCTGAATTTTCCATTGTTTTTCCTGAGATCGGTGAGACGACATAAAAATCAAAAAAATCAAAATATTTTATTTCCAAATAGGTTAACAAAGTTAACACTTTTAGAATGTCGTGTCTACATGAGGCCTAACACCGGTTTGGGAACTAACCCGGCGAGAAGAACCAACGTAAGAAACTCGCACGGGTCCACCTTTTACCATAATATTATGCAACGTCTCTATAACGTCCGAAAAGATAACAGTGAGTTTGAGACATAATAATTATTCTCACCTCGTGACAATGTGACAAACAAACAACATCAGCTTGTATAAAACTTTATTGTCAATTATAGTTTTCCAATTAAAATATTTTCACCGTATTTAATACTGGTAAAAGTTAGTAATGATTTACTTTTAACCTAAAAGCACATTAACATTAAACCACTAAACAGTCACATAAACCACCTTCTCTCTACTTCTTCACACTTCTTCACCGAAATCAATGTCCCCAGCCCCTAATCCTACCTAAATCACCGGCAGCAGTTTATTCCGCGATGACAGTTTTATGACTCCCGGCGTGTCGGTGGTGCGAACACATAAAATATTAATACACAATTTGTCCGAGTGGTCGGTTAATCCGAGGATTAATTACGAAAGAATTGTACGGGGGAAGAATAAGAAGATCATTTCTGCCATTGTGGTGTGATATGAAATTGTAAATGAGAATGGATGGATGTTTGAGCGCTTATAGACAAAACGGCACATGTTGACGACAGTCAACGGCACGCATCGACGGCAGTCGACGGCTGACAAAAAAAATCATCAAAAAATCCAGCAACTGCCGTCGAGGCGTGCCACCGACTACCGTCAACAAGTGCCGTTCATCTGTAAGAAGCCTTAGTAACTCTCCCATTATGCACAAACTGTTCTGGAAAGCACTCCAGAACGATTTCGGCGACAGTGTATTGTTTAATCAAATCAAATCCAGGCCAGTGCAGGAGTGATTTTTATAGATACAGCAGCAATCGTTCTACTCAACTCAATTGAGGTCAGCCTACAGTGGACCTAAGATACTACCTCAATATTTATTCAATATTAAATTCTATCTTTGCTACGCCGTAGTACGTAGCTGTTCGTAGTAGTGCTAAGAAATGCTACGCTGCGCTACGCAAGAAGTGAAAAGAGTTTGCAAATGAATTTTATTTTGTATATTTCTTCTGTTTCAAGAGTAACAACTACTTAACAAGAATCGTCGAAAGTTTTCCTGTAGTAGTAGCCTATCACAAAACACGATACAATGAAAATCCACTCGCTCGAAATCGCTAGGGTATATGCATAATATTTATTCCTTCTGATTCTCAAGATATTCGCAGAACAAGTGTAGCACTGAGACGTTTGGGTGAAATTTACAACGCTTTTAGTCTCACTTCAGAGGACTCACACGTTCGGTATGTATGGATCGTGTATGGATGTGGCTTTTTGGATTTTATTTGAGGTGTAAAGGTTGTAGATTATGAAACTAATTAAAAAATATATGAAACTTATTATTATTTATAAAGCTTATAAAATTGTATTAAATTTTTTCCCTGAAGATGACAAAACAATGCTTATCTAAGACTAGATAAGCATTGTTTTAACACATTTACGACCGTAACCAGAGACATTTTATGAGAACTTGGGTTTAACTTGACAAACAGTATTACAGACAATTTATTTAGATGGCAAGGATGGCAGTTACTTAACTACACAATTTTAACAATCCAAAATATTAAAAAGTTACAGTTTTGTTTTTGTCTGACTTGTTAATAATGTTGTTGTTTATTCCCATAAGAAAAAAAAAAAACATTTATCAATTAGTCAAACTATTAATCTGCTTGCTAGTAACCGAATAATAGATGATCCTTCAGAAGAATCTTAAGCCTCATCCAAATTTCATCCCTCCGTTCGTGAAGGCAGGGGATGTTCCACCATTAACATGTATATTACCCTTAATTCAAGCCTTTTTGATGACGCGACGTTTTATCAGCAATTTGTATACACATTCGCGAACTGTTTACAATTGATATTGACACTTAAAATGTAAACGCACTTAGAATTCTACGAGCAGATATTCATTTTGTAAATTATGTTTTGTTTTTGTTAAAACACTTGTTAAAACACTTCGTATGGAAAAAAATCATAGAAGTCGTTTTGAAAACCGTCATTTTTTCTGACTCTAAATATTCTTTACCCTTTTTCGAAACTCTCTACATAACGTGTTATAAAAATCGATTCAGCGGTTCCATCAAAAAGAGATAATATGATCTCTTTCGTATGTATAGTATGGATTCTAAAATATAGACTTCAAGTAAGACGTCCATTTACTACATTCTAGAATACATAAGAAGAAGTATCTTAGTTGCTCTGCAAGGAATGTTGTAAAGTTTCAGGTCCTATACTATCTATCTTAGCTTTTATATCAGTACCTTCAAGATACACCAAACTTCATCCAACCTTTTTCTACCAATTTTCATAAGAAACTGAGTGCATATTTTAAACTTTAATAAACTACCAGCTAGTATTATTCTTAGTGTGAAACTTCTATGCAATTATTACGAAGTGCTTTTTTATTTTCAGCTCAATGTACAGAATCGTAAAGTTCACTTTTATTTGCACTCATTACCTCCAACAATCAGTTTTCATTTAGCACTATATTACCTTCAATTTGAAAATGGCGCGGAACGGAGCAATCAGTAAGAAATACGAAATAAACCAGTGGAGTTGAGAACAACAAGTTTAGCTTGAGCTCTGATAAAGTATTGCCTTTTATTGAAATTAATGAACGTTGAATATTATTGTTTTATTTCATAATAAGTCAGAACACTGCAGTATTTATAAGTTGTAATACTTTTGATTTAATAATAAAATATTAATTGTTGCTCTCGCCAAAACTCGAAATCGCTTTGGTTAATATCTGGATAGAAGTGATTAATTATGAAATTTACCGAGATATCTAGTTAATTTCAATAATTATTAATTTAGTTATAGAAATACAAGTATGCATGACACACGTCAAATATTATTTAAATATTGGAATTTACTGAATAGTACACAACACTTTTCCTTTCAAATTAGTGTAAATTTCGCAGTTCATCTTACGCTGGTCTCTTACAAGGAAAACTGGGAGCATATTCGAAAATCTCGAATATCACTTAGCCCGAGGAGTTATAACAATAAATTTCGCGATTTACATACGGGCGGGCTGAGAGGGCCTTACGCGTCGCTAAACACGCTAATACCAGGCTTTCCTGTTTTTCTCGTTTATGTATATCAATAAAATTATATGTCTTGTGAATTGACTATTGAGTCCACTTCATAGGAAGGGTGTATAAAATTTTATGACCTACTTTAGATATAAAAGTTGAGTGGACAATGGTCGTACATGATTTTTGAAGTAATTATTCTTGATGTATCAATAGACAGTTAGGTTATAGGTACTGCAAGACTATTTTAAATATTATAATAGGATAAGTTAATAAGAACGACGCAATTTAAAAAAAAATACAACCAGAAGACGCCCGAAATTCCCGGGACTCAAAGTATCTCCATACCAAATTTCAGCAAAATCGGTTCAGCGTTTTGGGCATGAAGAGGTAACAGACAGACAGACACATATTTAAAATAACAGTTACAATGGTTAAATGAAACAAGTCACACATACTGCAGGTAGATCAAAAATATTTTTTGAATACAAGATAAAGTAAAATATCATTACAGTGCTTGCCAAAGTTCCTCTTTGATGAAAAAATCCAACAATAACATAATCACAACGAAATGCATCGTCCGAGGCGATGGTCCACAGTAACACGATGAATATAAACGATGCACATCCGAACCGCACCGGAAACGCCCAGATTTGTCACTGTCAAATTTGAATGCGGGGAAAAACGTACGTCATCTGTTACAGAGACTTGTATGGCGCTAATTCCGCCTTTTGTGCAGCTGGAAACGAGTTTGATATGTATCAGAAAATAGATTAATCTGCTGTGTAATCGGGAACGCCAAAAATGTTAAATACGTAACAGAATTAGAGTTTAACAGGGGTATACTAAAGTGATTTTACTTGCGAAAGACTACTTAGAAGGTACTAAAATAGACACATGTATGACTCATAGCTTTTTAGGGTTCCGTAGCCATAAAATGGCAAAAAAGGAACCCTTATAGATTCGTCATGTCTGTCTGTCTGTCCGTCCGTCCGTCCGTATGTCACAGCCACTTTTCTCCGAAACTATTAGAGCTATACTATTGAAACTTGGTAAGTAGATGTAGTCTGTGAACCGCATTAAGATTTTGATGCAAAAATGGAAAAAATATTAAAAGGTATACATAATACAAGGTGTAACAAAACTAAGTGATTATACTACCTATAGAGTTCACTGTGAAAGTAGCAGCGCTGATAGACCATTTTTTTCACTTTTGTATGGAGAAACTCGTGACGCCAGGGCGCTTGCTCATACGAAAGTGAAAAAAAAGATCTTTCAGCGCTTCACTTTCACAGTGAACTCTCTACAAGGAACACGTACACACCCTGAAGTATTATCACTTAGTTTTGTTACACCCTGTATACTAGTACATTTAGTAGGTACCTTTTTAGAAGTAAAGTAACGTAGTACGCCGACCATGTACTTAGATACAAAAGGTCAGTTTTGCGTGAAAAATTAACAAACACACACACACACATCTCAATTTTTAACCTTTGCTTATTACTTAGTAGTTTACTAAGAGTGGATTATTCTGTACTAGATGACGCCCGCAACTCCGTTGCGCCAAAACTCATTTACCGCATGGGAACCTAAATCCAATGTCCTTTCTGGGGACTAAAAGTATCTCCATGCCAAATTTCAACAAAATCGGTTCAGCGGTTTAAGCGTGAAGAGGTAATAGACAGACACATTTTCGCATTTATAATATTACTAGCTGTTGACGCCCGCAACTCCGTTGCGCCGAAACTCGTTTATCGCACGGGAACCGTACATTTCCCGGGTTACAAAGTATCGTATGTCCTTTCCCGGGACTCAAAGTATCTCCATACCAAATTTCAGCAAAATCAGTCCAACGGTTTTGGCGTGAAGAGGTAACACATAGATTTAACTACAATGTGAAGTACATTTTACGTATAACATCGAAATGTAAATGATACAACAAAACACAAGCCTCCATTTCCCTCATCTCGCCATATTTCACTATTGAACAGTATGAATTATCGCTGTCTTCGTAATTCCCCGGATTTTTATCTCATCCATTATTTAGCTGGAGGCTTAACGATTTACAGTTTCCGTATATTATGCACCTGTCCCGACTTCTTTGTGATTCATTATGATCGAGTGTTGATGATGCAGAAATTACATCCATACTAATATTATAAATGCGAAATTATGTCTGTATGTCTTCTCTCAAACTGCTGAATCGACTTTGCTGAAAGTTGGTATGGAGACAATTTGAGTCCCGGGAAAGGACATAGGATACTTTTCATCCCGGAAAAATATACGGTTCCCACGCGAGAAACCGTTTTCATCAGATAAAAAGATAAATACTAAAATGTATATTATGTCTGTTACGTCTAAACTTAAAAAGATAGAAGTACTTATTAAAATACGTTCTTCTCGGATCGGATACGAGTTCATCTAAGATATTATTATTATGATATTTACAGTAGCATATTTTGTCACTACGTCTATAACTATCCACTTTCGTCCTAATATTGAGACAGAGAGAGAGAGAGCTTATGAGAATAAAGGTTTTACTTTTACTACTTGTACTTGTGTACTTTTCCTGATTTCCATGAAAGCCACCAGTCACCACAGTTACCGAAACCGGCGTGAGAAGCTTTTATTGTTAAACAATACTATTACATGATTTTTATAAGAAATATTTTCAAACACCTTTTTTAGTGTTTTACGTCCTGCGTGGTACAAACCCAAATAATTATTTATGTTATCCGTGTGTTCTATTTTACCCCACAATCTCTAGGGTCTTGACTGTAGACCCTTGCATGACCTTTCCAGACCTATTGTGATCCCTTCGTGTCACAATAGTGGTCTACTTGTTCCATGTGTGAATGTGTGGGGTAGATCCCCAAAGATCCAAAGTGAGTAATTTGTTCCTTTCATAGTCCTTACATTTTGTGTTTTTCATCCACTACATTTAGTATATTTCTATGTATTTAATACTCCATCAATTCGTTTCTTTTGAATTGTTGCAGCAAAACAAACTACCTTCAAGAAGAAAGCGTATTCCCTTTTAAAAGGCCGGCAACGCGACTGCAGCTATTATGCTGTTGCGAGTGCCCATGGGCTACGTTGCTTTCTATCAGGTGACTCGTTTGCTCGTTTGCCTCTTTATTTTTTAAATCCTGAATCACGAAATCCAATGCTCTAAAATCGGCGCAACATATTATACAACGTCAACGAAATAACCTTAGTGGGCTTGATCGAGTATACAACTGCAGCTCGGTCAGATAATTATAGATCTTTCCTTACCAAGAATAATATTATCCCCACGATATTATATGCTTTCTAAGCAATTACCACTGCCCATGGACACACACCGTGATTTAAATGATACTTTCTACAATACTTTTTATGCTGATTTTAACGATACACGCACAACCAGTGTCGTCCTATTTAGGTATAATTTATCACACATAATCCGAGTTGCACAGCGCACTACATCACGCGCGCGTATTAATCATGCGTTTTATGTAAATTTCACTAAGTGCTGCTGATAAATGGATGGTCAGCGCTGGCTACTGTCACTGCGGACTTAAGCCACGGATATGACTTTGGTATAAATGGATCGATAATTGCGTTGATTTGGCAGAGTGGAATATGTTAAGGCTCATCTGTCTGCAGAAGTAAGCAGCTGAATGCTGGGCAATATTTAGGACGTTGTGTATCAGACGCCATATTGTAGGTACTAGTGTGCCACAGCCTCACAGGTTTTAGGATGGCCGCCGAGTTCCTAGATTTCGATATAAAACCCAATGTACTGGCGACGTACTGGCCGATGCTCACTGGTGAGACACGTGTGACGTATTACAATGACATCACAACAAAATATAATATACATCAATGCGCTTGCCGAATGAATGAACAGTGACGTCGATTCTAGAACATAGTGGCCAGTGCTCATGAGTCATGACTCATGAGCAATTATTAACTGTATTACATTTCTGAATATACCCAGCAGTAACACCAAATAGCAAAAATACATTAAGGGTGAAGTTAAGGCTAAAGTTATCGTCAAATATGGCGACTTTTGCTAGGGATTTGACCGTTCATTTCAAATTTTGTTATGGTTAAAGTTAAAGTTATAGTTGAAGTAAGCCGGTGCAACCCACTCTTAATAATAAACTTGACGTTTTAATTTGTATTAATTATATATAAAATATTTAAATACTACTTGCAAACTATAACTTATAAATGGCTAGTTACAATCTAGCTAAGTTAGTTTATAATAATAGCTGCAAGTATACCGAAAAAAATTAAAAAATATAATGTATAATTTAAAGAAATAAAAATTAGCCGACTTAATCTTCAGGATGTAAGGCTTATAAAATAAATAAGATTAAAAAAAAAAGAAATAAAAATTCATAAGTCCGCATTTTCAGTGGTCAAAAAGCTGTCCACTTGATTTCATTTTTCACTCGTCCACTGACATGGGTATTGAAAAGGAGTTTGTTTTTGTTCGGACCCTCTGTAGGACTGTTGGTTTATATTTGTTACATCATTAACTTGGATTACAAAGGTTTTTGTATGGAAGGGTTTTGTAGATGGGTTTTATAAATTGTCTTGGTCTTTTTGCGCTTCGCAGGTATTACAATATGTGTTGTTGTTGCTTAATAAATACATTTTGATAATTAAAACTCCAACATTCTGCTCTTTTAATCCAATCTTATACGTTTTAGATTGAAAAATAAATAAAATTGATATAGGACTAATAATTAAGTATAAAATCGTTAGGGATAGTAAACTGTTTTATCTACAAATAATTTATGTTTGTCAAAGAACAATTATATTATAACCAAGCATACAAAATGTATTATTTCCTCATCAATCTTGTATTTCCCGTATTTTAGAAAACAAGTGATTTTATTCCGAAAAATAACCTAGCGTGAAATTAAACAACCATTCCTTACCAAAACAACCGTGGCGCTATGAAATTGACAAATCATGTCTGTATGATTGAGATCCACATTTGTATTGGCTGAGATATTGTAGCTATTAGTGAGGGTCAAGATATATTGGCTATGCTAAAATCGTTGATTAAAGATGGGTCAGTTCTAGGAGAATAGCTGTAATACATTGGTCAAACAACACACTAAAATCCTTCGTTTAAAAAGTTAAAAAACTGTATTTTAAAAAGATAAAACCGACTTCAAAATTGTACGTAATTGAGAATGAAAACTTCCTATCTCCAAAACTACTGAACCGATTTTGATGAAACTTGCACTATTCCCTAAGTTGAACAATACCTAGTACAATAAAAAAAGAATCACTCAAATCTAACTTGTAGTTCCGGAGATATGCGTGAACAAACATAAAAACATACATACATACATACATACACTTTTGAAATTTGGCACACTTGTTCAGAAGCTGTTATAGATTAACATAATAAGTAATATATAAAAACTGGGCAGTTCTGGAAATATTACATACTGTATACGCGTCGAATTGATAACCTCCTTTTTTTGAAGTCGGTTAAAAAAACATTCATACTTCTTGAATTTTGTATGTAAGATAATTACGATTAATTAATTACCCTAGTACCTATATTATAATCGTTATAATTCATACTACTAATGACGACCCACAGATTACAGTAATAAACAATTTTGGGGTGATGTTGTGACATATTTTAATTATGCCGCCATTTTAATTTTGAAAACTAATCCGCTTACAACACCGCGGTTTCGCGGCCAAATTATCAACTAGTGGTGTAACTTTTATATCGACGTTTTAACCCCCTATAAATGGGGAGTCATATTCTTCTGTGTCTGTCCGTAACATCATAGCATCCAAGCCGGTGAACCAAATTTGTCCCAGATTATTCTTATTTGAATGCAGACATGTAAAAATTTTTGAGAAAAAAGCTTTCAGTCATTTTAAAAGTCATTGTTATTATTCCAATAGAATAGATTTTTCTATAATTTATTGTTATAACGGTAATAGAAATACACAATCTGTGAAAATTTCAGAAGTCTAGCTATAGCGGTTCTTGAGTAAAAGCCTGGTGACAGACGGACAGATGGATAGACATCGAAGTCTCAGTAGTAGGGTCCCGTTTTTACCCTTTGGGTACGGAACCCTAAAAAATGTACCAGCAGTCCAGCACCAAACAAAAAATGCAATATTCTCTATTTTTCCCTTCCCTTTCATAACCATAACATCAAATAACATCGATATAGGCAAAACCTCAACCCCATCACTATTTTAGTGATGTAATTAACACCGGCTAATCCTACCGCGACAGGTTTCTTATTAACACCATTTGTCAGCTAGGGATGCGCCTCGGGATTTACTTATCAGCACATCACTAGTACAGGGTATTTATAATTTGGAATATTCATTTCAGACTTTGGAGATAAATAGGGGTATTCACCCTGATAATTGGGACGGAGAATTAAAGTTTGGGCTTTATAAATTTTAGTCAGTTTTGAGTCAGAAGGTTGGATGAAATAGTGACAATTAGATTAATGCAATAAGCCTATAATTATGGAAAACTCAATTATTATAGTTTGAAAACTTTATTAAATTTAAAAAAAAACAAGATCATTACTTTTTAACACAAAATGCTTAAAATTATTGTGGTCACGTTACCTTTGGTAGCTACGTAGCTACTATCTAGATGACTAGCGTAGTTTGCCTCACTTATCTATATATATAAAACTCAAAGGTGACTGACTGACATGGTGATCTATCAATCGCACAGCCCAAACCACTGGACGCCGGACGGATCGGACTGAAACTTGGCATGCAGGTAGATGTTATGACGTAGGCATCCGCTAAGAAAGGATTTTGATAAATTCCCACCCCAAGGGGTTCAAATAGGGGATGAAAGTTTGTATATAATAATACTTCTTAGCGCGAGCGAAGCCGCGGGCAAAAGCTCGTAAATTATAAAACATACTTTACTTTGTTACTAAAACTCACTCTTTACTATTTATTTCAACTGAATGTATTTCTTTTAAATTTCTCCTTGCACCCTACTTTATTCTCTACAATTCAACAAGTCCAATATAAGTACTCTTTTGTAACTTGAAAATGTCATCTAGTTGTTCCAAAAATACGCGTCGTATTTCATCATCGGAATTATCAAAGGAACTTGTTATTTTGACTATTAACTCCGCGACAGTATCTTAAGTAGCTATCAGTTATATAACTGTTGTATTCTCGACTTTATGTTGTAGACGTAAGGGCTACTGACCACCACACAATGGAAGATTTTAAATTGACATCATTAATATCTTCTACCCTATTCCTGGTAGCTTTGTGAAATTTTATGCGCAGGAGATGACAAATGACCGTGTTAAAAAGCTGATGAACCTGGTTGTAATCGTATGACGTGACATTCTCAAAGCTAACGATGACGGATTTTAAATTTTGTTGGTGTCGCTAAAACTTGAGAACTGGTGCGACAAATTTTAGCCTTGAAATGTTCGTGGAAGTCCAGGAAAGGTTTGTTAAGAGGGAATAGGAAGTTCACCGGTCTTCGGGTTCATGTAGTAATAACAGGTTGCTTAAGTTTGCTCATAAAAGGATAATATTCTTTTAAAAACTTTGGAGTTTAGTTTTAAATCATAAATAAGAAATGATTTGTCCGGGTGTCTCACTTAACAAAACTAAACAAAGCGAGAATTGCGACATATTTATGGCGCCTGACTAAAAATAATAGCAATGCTGTTCTTGCGATTTTGGTGTGTTGTTATAGTTCTTGCATTGTATAAATTTTCGAGCAGTTTTCGGGACTCGTTTTAAAATATGAATCATGACTGTTTGTTTAAATTCATTAACTTGAATTACCTATTCAAAAAATAATAAAATATTTGACCATAAAGACAAAACACAAAATAAATTATACAATATAACCCTACGAGTATGTTAAAATTATTAGGTCGTACCTTTACATCTTAACATCACATTTCTGCTATTAACGTAACAAACCTATTAGATTTCTTACTCATTACCGTGTACGCATTAAGATTACCATCAAAATCGGTCCAGCCTGTCAATAAAGTAGCCGCTTCATTAAGTCAATCTACCCCCAGATATTAAGATAGGGCTAATCCGCACATAACTTAGGATCAGTACTTGACCATTGTCCTGTTTAATTTAAACGGGAGTGGGCATGGAAATTGATTATGGGATCCCAGATTAGGATAGGGCGGTATCATCGAAGTGTGAAGTATCCATTGCCGGTTGCAGGCGAGTTAATATGGCAGACTGAATTCTGAAGAGATCTGACTTCGATTTTTATTCTTAAAAAAAAAGGCCGTAGCAAAGTAGTCCCTCAAGCTAACAAATTTATTTAAGTAAGTAAAGTTCAGTTTTAGGCAGCCTTGATTTTATAGCTTCCCGGGAAATATACGACAGCACAGCACGCTGCAAGACCGATCTTCAGGCCTTGTACCTATCTAGGACCGCCGTGATGTGAACAACTCGAAATTTAAAAAAAATAAACTTTCAACAAAAAATAAAATAAAAGTTGTTTTATTAAGAAATATTTTCAGAAATGGTACCTGCCACCGGTTCGGGAACTAAGATAGAAATGTTGTTTGAGATAAAGTTGGCGCTTCGACCATTCTGCCTTGCAATTAAGAACTATTTTACTACGAATGGTGTCAGCGTGTTATTTTTTCTATCAATTTCTTCGTACAAATACACTCAAAGATTGGCATACTTACTAAGCGTGATGTTCCTAGGAAAATTCTTTCATATAAAACCATCAATGTATAACGTTTATGGATGCTGCGTTAAAATAGTCGCCATATTCATATAAGAGATGAATTTCAAAGCTATGCTGTAATGATTTTAGTAAACCTCTGCAAACTTAATGCTGCATTTCACAATGCTACCGTAGACTTTATTCCAACGTACTAAAGTTGAAAATCCTTTAGTTTTGAAGTGGTTTAACCCTGATTAATTTGTTTATTGTTGTCGTAAGATTTTATGTTTTTGGGGTAATTATGCAAAGTATTCCTCTGGGCTCAGTTTTTGGTTTTTGGTCAACTTGACCCGTCAACTTCGGTCGTATCGTAAATGTTAATGTTTTGTTCGCTATTGTCTACCGTTTGTAATAATTAAGTATTTAATACTGATGCTTATTTGAATCATAACGTACAGAGTATTATTTTTTATGTTCTGGACATAAACACGGATTCCTAAATCGCAGTTTCTGAGATAAAAATATTCTTTTTTTTCATCAAAAATGTAGAGACAAAAGTCATAGAGCTCTTGACCTCTAGGTCAAGAGAAATGAAAAAAAAAGTACTTGTAATATCTATTACTGTCTCCCTTACCTCAAGCCTATACCGCAGAGCGCGATAGAGACAACTGCAGAAAATCAACGATTCGTTGTCCCCTGATTTCTTATAACTTATAAGTACTTTTTTCATATAAAAAATTAAAGCAAGGCTTGAGCTACTGTGTTCCTATGTTTTTTTTTTTTTTGTATAATCGAGCCAAATTTGTTTTTTGGATGTTTGAACACAACGGAAAATCTAGCCATTTTTTTCGGTTTTTGAACGTTCATATTATCTTTTTTAATGATTAAATTATGAAGATAACTAATAAGAAAGATAGATGCGTAGAACGAATGTTGAGTAGGTGATAATAGTACGACGACATCAATGTTCTTGTCTACAATTGCAATATCGCAAAACGGTTTTAGTGACATCATGTTATGTCAATACAATTTATGGTACCAGGAGTCCATGTAATATAGGAGATAAGGTAGCTAATTAGAGACAATTAGACGCGAGTAATTAGGAGCTGATAACTCGCTGATTAACTATTGATACATTGTCGGCCACGTTGCAAGATGGCGGCGAAAAGTGGCCGATAAGCTGATTATAAATTCAATTATTGATTGTAATTTGGCGTGGTGATTTGCAATATATGTACCTACAGTATTACACACTGTGAACTAATATTGGTCTTTGTAATGATTGAAATCTGTACTAATAATAATTGCAAAATGGTGTCTGTTTGGCACCTCTTCTTTGAACCCAACTCCCAAGAAAGGATAATTACTATGAGGAAGTTTTTTTTTTTCAGAAAAAAATAGGTAAGTAGGTATAGGTCTACTAGAATCTGATGGCAATTTTTGACAGCAGATTTTTAAAAAATATCCTTGATCATTGGATTAATTTTCGCATGTTTAAAACACAGAATCAGCCGCTATTTAGAAAAATAAGGATCAAAATGTTTTATTCCAATTACCCCGGTATTGCTACTGTCAATTTTATTTCTCACTTTTTGCCATCAGATTCTGGTAGACCTATAGGTACCTCGTACCTACTGTTAAATTTAAATGAATTTCTACAGTTAAACCACAGTGGTTAAACATTAAAATATAATATTGTGGGTTCTTATCTGCACTAATTTTCTTATATTAATTAATGAGACAAGATTTGGTTTTAATGAATATAATTACTAGGACACCATACAATTAGAAGAGATTAATATTACTTTAATGCGTGTAAATTATTAGTTTGATGGATGGGCATGATTTTAATTATGGATCATAATAGCCCTCTTAACATATTAATATGACCTAAATAATAGATCTTATCTTTGATTAAAATAACGCTTAATTTATACTAATATGGGCTATTAGAAGGACAATCATTCATTATTATCATACAAGCTGATGATCCTTGCGACTTTCATGACACAGAAACATAAACATAAAATTAAAAAACTCATTAAAGGAAAAACTATGAAACAGTACACTTAGGCGGTCTTACTGATAATTTAGCAATATAGCAAAAACTATAACTTCCAGGCTACTTTCCAGGCAACAATTCCAAACTAATAAAGCCCTTGTACCAAGACTCAAGTAGAAAATTGATATTATACATATTCACGAATATTTCAACTTTCTAGACTAAAATCAGCCAAATCTGTTTAGCCGTTTTCGAGTTCAACAAAATTAAAACTTCATTTTTATTATTTGTATAGAAGAACAATAAAAGGGCCGATTTACATTAATATCTTAGTCATTAGTGTTTAGCAAAGAGCTTTAAGGCTCCTGCACACAGGCACGTTATTATCGACCGATAATAACGCGCCTGTGTGCTTTAGGATAGTACTTTAGTTGAAATAAATAAAAGCTACTTGATTTAGTACTTCAAGTTACAGTGCTAGTGTTCTCACTAGTGCTTACAAGTTGACAGTTGTACTTAAATACTGTAAATCGGGCCTTAGAATTGAGATACTTTATCGATACCTAACTGTTTTCTTACTTAATACACGAAATTGAGGTACATGGTAAGGCTGAATCAAAACATGTATATTTGAATTTAGATTTCAAAATGCCATTATCTCCCTTGATTGTTAATCAATTTGTTTGGGGATCAGTTATTGGTTGTGACAATTTTACAATTTGACCCCATAATGTATTCACCCCATACATCTGTCTGCTGTGAAGATGGTTCGAGTTACACCAAATGTAGTTTCATTAAATTGTTGATTTGCCATCAAAATATTTTGTTGGTTTCTGTGCAAAATAATTACTTAGTGCCTGCTTACATCAAAATTAAGTTACATTAACATTGATTTTCCATCAAAATATTAAATGTTGTTTCCTGTGGAAAAATAAGTATAATTTGTATATAAGTGAAAACAGAAATATGATATGGTCATAATATATTTTATAATATGATAAATTATGTTTCTTAAAACTTGAAGCACAGAATTAGCCGAAGCAATATAATAACAATAATAGCTCCCACACCGGTTTCAGTGACGGTGGCCGTGGCCGATTTCATTGAAACCAGGCCAGCTACGCAGGAGTAATTTTATAGTGCTCAAGTGTGTGCGTAGTACACAAGAGCGCTCTCTATTCCTTTACTCTCATAACTCAGTGGGACGGCAGACCGACACGACTGGCGAGAGATCAGGCGCAGGACCGACTTTTTACATGCCCATCCAACGCATGGATCATCTTACTTGTCAGACAATCAGGTGATCAGCCTGCATTATTGTCGTAACCAAACTTGGAAATATCGTGTTTCCAACGCGGGAATCGAACCCACGACCTCCGAGTCAAGAGCCGCGCTCTAAACCACTAGACCACGGAGGCGTTATTGTCTATGTCTAGTCTTCCACTATACAACGAACATTCGGTACCACCTATTAAGGCCGTCACAGACTTAGCTATAATATATATTAATATACCGTACTAAACACACTGAGACCAGAAATATATATTATAGCTGAGCGTGTGGTCACGCGAAAATTGTATAGAAAATATATAGTAATATGTCTAGCTATAAACATACAACAAACAAACAACATATATTATATTAATAGCTAAGTCTGTGACGGGCTTTAGCAATACAATTTCATCAAGTTACACTAAAATATCTAATTCGCCTGTCAACAGTCAACACACATGGCGTTTACAAGAGGGATAACTGACACCAACGAATTAAAAGTTATAATACTCAGTTAGGTTAGATTAGAAGTCTAAGGTCCACTTGCGCCAATCTGGGTTAAAGTTAACTCTGAGTTAAACATCATGTCATCTCTATCACTGACTTGGTGAGTGACAGATATGACATGATGTTTAACTCAGAGTTAACTTTAACCCAGATCGGCGCAAGTGGGTCTAATAAGATTATAAATTTGTTTTTTACTGAATAAAAAAAACATTGCAAAAACTTTTTATCTTTTTTTATTTCATTACTTATTTTGCAAACAATATTACAACAATAATAGCTTAAAATAAGTGACACTGTAATAGATAAATACTACTTAATAATAATAACAATTAATAACTGTATTTTAAAAAGATAAAAGCGACTTCAAAATTGTACGTAATTGAGAATTAAAACTTCCTATCTCCAAAACTAGTGAAGCGATTTTGATGAAACTAGCACTATTATATTATAATATTACTAATACTACCTTGTACATAAAAAAAATAATCACTTAAATCCGGCTTGTAGTTCCGGAGATATGCGTGCACAAACATAAAAACATACATACATACATACATACATACATACATACATACATACATACATACATACATATTACATACATACATACATACATACACACACACTTTTGAAATTTGGACTACCTTGTACATTAAAAAAAGAATCACTTAAATCGGGCTTGTAGTTCCGGAGATATGCGTACACAAACATAAAAACATACATACATACATACATACACTTTTGAAATTTGGCACATTTGTTCAGAAGCTGTTATAGTTTAACTTATACAAAAACTAGGCAGTTCTGGAAATACATACATACGCGTCGAATTGATAACCTCCTTTTTTGAAGTCGGTTAAAAATAAGTATGCTATCTGGGTGATAGACAGTAGACTGATACTAATTTTCTGTCTACCTCAAAATGGTCGGTTACTAAAGGCTAAATTATTATTTTTTATAGGTACTTAATTATGATGTTGCAAATTGCCATCCAAACAAAAGTAATAATCATTTTCAAATTAACTAATTTGTAAAATTACGATTGACTTTTCCTAATATCTATAAGGCTGTGCTGAAAATTTTAATTTAATTTTATCAGATCAAAGTTACTCATAATCCTTATAACCCTTTTGATTCCTAAGTATTTTATACCCTGGTATTAATTACCAGATTGTTCACGCGGGGTACAATCGACCCCTTACGGAATATTAATAGAGATAAGGGTTAACGAATGTACGGAGCGTGAATGTATGTGGACGTAGTGAGACGTGAATGAGGAATCATGCATAAATTAATGCTTGAATTGAAACTTTGTGTCATGATGCAAAATAATTTAATGCCTAAGAAATTGCATACCTAATTATTATGATCCATACTAAATACTAATATTATAAATGCTGAATTGTGTGAGTCTGTCATGCCCAAATCGCTGAACCAACCTTTTTGCTGAAATTTGTTATGGAGATAATTTGAGTCCCGGAAAAGGATATAGGATACTTTTTATCCTAGAAAATGTACAGTTCCAGCACATTAAACCGCTTTTGACGCAGTAAAGTTGTGGGCGTCATCTATACTTAACGCTTTTTGGGCTGACCATAGAAATAAATCAAGATAAAACGGCCACACGCGTCCGTTGCTAAGGAATCGCGCGTGTCAATTTTTGCTTTGCTTTTAGTTAGAACAAATAACTTACCCATGGAAAGAAATACCTCCTTTTAACTGATTTACTTTCGTACTTCTGTTTTTACGATTAGACACTGCACAATGAGGCATTTTTGCACAACCCCTCCGGTGTAATCAAGTCGAGACGTGCGCGCTGACTGAATAAATGTTCAACGAATTTTGCCCACTTGTGCAAGTTTGAAACACGCGTACTCCACCCGCTTAGCCGTTCTATCTTGATTTATTTCTGTGGGGCTGACCAATAAATTGATATAAGTATATGAAAAAATTTATAAAGGTTAATACAAATAAAAAAATGTATTTAACAAAATGTTTAAAGTTGTACGTTTATAAAATGAAAAAGTAACAACTAATAATTATTTTCTACAGACAAAAAATATAGCTGAAATATAGCAACCAGCACTTTATATTCCATTAATACACCAGATAAAATCACCCAATAATCCGATCGTCATATTTACTCATATATTCACAAAGCTGTCGCCAACATCAAAATTATTAACGAATTTACGACCTCCATTAACGCACGTCACTAAAAGCGTAATCAAATAAAATATAGCAGATACATCTTCAATATTCATGAAGATATAACCGCGAATCGTTCGGCTGGAGCAATATTTTTCTCAATCACCATTAGTACGTATCTGCCTGCCTACCGACCTTTAACAATACGAGTGATAGCGTCGTACTTCTCGCTTGTCACCCCAAAATCTTTCATTACTGCTCCATCTGCTGCAGCAATACAGTCTCTATTATGTTCTTCATAGGTTTCATGTTAGAGGTTACAGATGAGATCAGTTTGGTCAATCATACGCCGAACAATTTCGCTGCAGAATGCCGAATATGTCGACACTTCACTTTTATTGTATCAAATAATAGGGGTGTTCTTATAGCTGTTATCACGTGTTTGATCTAAAATGATACTTGCTTCTACTTTTGGGGTGTATTGTGTATTATCAAACGAACGCTTTAAATCTCCCTGATAATCCTAATACGTCACTTTTTTGGTTAGCGGATTTTATAATTCCCTTTGACTGTTATGGATATTGGAAGTCTGGTGTTTTGATCGTCTTTTATTGTTAGATTTTTTCTGTTTATTTTGGTTGGGGAATTTTAATTAATTATAAATTTTGATAACTCTCTACAGCTGATGATGCAGTGCTAGATTAAAATTTCAATATGATAATATGATAATCATAAATAGTTGGCAGTAAATATTCCTAAAAATAATTATGCATTAAGAACTTAAGGTTATGCTTTCAACAATATTTTCAGAACATTTCACTGTTATTTCAATGGTGGGCTTAGATGGCTGTCGATTTACGCTTCTAAATGGGACTTTTCCACGATATTTCTCGAGATTCATAAAATAAAAGACCAATAGATTTCACGCATCAAATCTTGAAGACAGTAAGCAAACGTAGCGTAGATTCAGATGGCTCAAATCGTTCTTCCACAGACTAAAGAAATGAACAGATATTATGGCACTTTCAATGGCATAATTTGGATTTGATTTGGAATATTTATTTATGAAGCAATGCCATTCTTCGCTTCATCTTTTATTGTTCAACAACGTTATACAGCATGACTGGTGAGTCAATACCGATATTTAAGGAGAGTATTCAGTACTCGATTCTCATTATAAATATGTAATAAAATTAGGTTCTTAATTTTTTTTTTTAATTTCCCAAAAATTAATGAATCATGGATACTAAGTAAATTACGCGGCTAGGCAAGTAGGCATACTATTCGGCCGGTGCAGAGGCGTGCGCTCCCAAAGAAACACTATACAACTACCCCTCCCGCTCGCGGTGTCCATGCGTTGGATAAATAATTATCTTTAAGCTACATTTACTCAGTCATCAATTGATATTATTTTTTTATATTATTTTTTTCCAACTAATATAATAGCCAAATATCACGTCCTCAAGTATTGAACATGTCTCACCAGTCACGCAGTATAACGTTTATAAGCCAATTATATTCATAAAGCATCAACAAAAACCATTACAGCAATATAGTAAATGTCTGTATCTGCACAAAAATGTTTACACCATACCATTATTTAGTTTCTAAAGTTTCATCATCATTAACGAATCATTAACGACTGAACCGACCGTTTATGGTATGCCATATCTAATTTAGTTCCTCGTCCCTATCATCCGTCTCAAGACATAACCATTTCCTATTCTCGTATAAGTATCATCCGACGAATACAAGTCTGCGAACTGACGTACTATCAAAGCACAATACGTTATAAATAGCTGGCATTATATCAAAAACTATATCATTCTGCACCTCAATTGCCTTTACCACTGTCGACATAGGGTCTACAGTGCAAAATTGAGGGGTAACATTAAAATTGTATTGTATCTAGCATTTCAACTTAGCCCATAACCTCCCCGCTGCGAAAGGTAAGGAGCAATGGTTTTCGATAAATTGTGTCTTATTTATGTTTTCGGTGGCGTCGTCGCAGATTATTAGTTTGGCGTTAGTAAAATATGACGGGCATTTGTCTAATGGTTTTGGGGCTTACATAATTTGATAAGACAAAGTCGTGTATTCCGGTGTGGACTTTGATATATTGCTATGAATTTTGCCTAAGGAAACTATTTTATTGGTACTATTGTATTGTTATTGTTGTATATTGTATAGTTTAGACTTTGTAAATGATATTTTGTAGATATTATTACTATTGTTCACCGTTCACACACTTAAGCGAAATGACGATATGAGGCACAGAATTTCATTCAAAATATTATTATGTTGAAGTTTTATAAAAACTTTGTATCAAATTGGTCGTTTACACTTTAATATCAGTATTTCAACCATGGCTTTTTACGTTAAAAAAAATAAAAGGAAATAACAATTAATGACACCCTTTTACCCCTAATCAAACTTTGAAAGAAAACCAAAGTTTCTAAACAACTTGATAGTTCAATTACTTACCTATTGAAAACAATATATTATTTAATACCATAATATTAAAACGGGTAGTTTCTATTATTTTTTCTGACAGTTTTCGTGTCACCCAAAATAAGTATCACGTGACCGAACGTAATTTAAATAAACACACTTAGTTAAACAAAATTATTGTTGTACAACAGACGATTTTGACGCGATTTACTTGCCCCAAATAAATGCTATTAGAATTGTTCTCTTACTTGAATATTATAGTGGGGTGATTATTATAAGAGGATTAAGGGGACATGACGTGTAGGATATTCAGAGAATTTGGTTTGATTTGACCAAATAAATGTGATAAAATAGTTTTGATTGCATGGTAAAACGTTATTTTCATTTATTTTCCTAATGAGTCGAAAAATTGCTATAGGTTTATAATGATAAAAACATTAGAACCTAACAAAATATAAATGTACTTACTATCAGAGAAGTTGATTCCTAGGCAGATGGCGGACCTAAGTAATTTGGTCGCGTTACGTCAAAGTCAAACCCATCAGACAGATCGCAGCTAACATTGAATTGACATAAGTTGACCAAATTACGTAGGTCCATCAATTACTGCCTAGGAATCAATTTCCTCGAATATGGTACCTTCAATTACACAGAAATAAGATCAATTAAATAATAATGCGTTTCGAAATTCAACTTTTCTGAATACATAATTTAGGGTAAGTACCTAAGTATAATATCTATAAAACCTATGTAATATTCTAGTGACGCGATGTTTTGGTAAACCGATTTTGATGAAACTTTATGTGCATATCGGGCTTAGAGCATTAATGTCAGTCTGGTTTAATTAAATTTAATATAAGATATCGGGTAAGTTTGAGAATCGGCCCACTTCTATTTTTACACTTTAAAGCAAAACAACGTTTGCAGGCTCAGCTACACAACTAGCCATGTTTGACTTAATTAATAATTATGTACTTATAATTAAGTATCCACTAATTTACTTTAATCGGTGTATCGTGACGCGCAATACAAGCTTAAACCACTAAACACGAAAATTACAAAAGTGAAACAAAAATAGTTCCTACTTTTGACACGTGACTTCGGCCATTATGTTGAATTATTTATGACGTAATTGATCTGTCATAATTGACGTAACAGCATTACGTCAAATTTGAGCCTTATCACTGTGGCATTAGGGTTAATTTTATTGTTAGAGGTTAACTTTCACCTTTCAACAATATTGTGAACAAGGAAAACTATTTATTAACGACTTTTTTCCCATTATTAAAAATGCCAATCTAATAAATACCCATCTAAAAAAGATACATACCAAAAAATTAAAAAATTAAAACAAAAATGTTACCGTAACCTCAGAAAGTAAATTGTAGATTGTGATTCACAATTTCGGCACGTCGACCAGCGCTCCGATAGCCGTGATCGTCTAGTGGTTAGGACCCTACGTTGTGGCCGTAGTAACCCAGGTTCGAATCCTGGTCACGGCAGTGTCAATCACTGTTACGGCGGAGTATTCTTTTTTGGTTTTTTAAATTTTAAGTAAAAATGTATTATTTTGTAAATAAAAATGTTTCAGTAAAAAAATTAGAATCATCATATTATTTTAACGAAACAAAATGTTTTTTTATTAGTAAAATACATTAAACAATCAGACACTTCAAACAGACTAAAATAATTATAAAGTACCTATACAATATGTATAATAATAATATTATTATAATATTTTATACTTTATACAGTGTGAAATTTTAATGGTTGTTTTCCCGCAGTAAAATGATTCTATCTTAGTAGTACAATTATAGATTTGTAAAGTTTTTTTTGTTCAAATCAAAAAAAAAAATTCGGTCGGGTCCATAGTAACTCGCGCTATAATAATATTTTTTATTATATATTAACTAAATATATAATAAAAAATATTATTTATTATATTTTACTAAATTATATATATAATAAAAAATATTATTTATTATACTTTTATTATATAATAAGTAATAACTAAATATTTTTTATTTTCAAAAAATAACATGCATGGTTCGATAGTACTACTATAGGTAAATCATTCTGCTGTGTTAATTAATTATAATATTTCTATAATAATTTATGGTATTACACAGACTTAACCTGTTGTCTGCAACACCAATTCTGAAACACCATAAACGACCATGGCTGACCATGGGACAAAATCCCAAACTTTTTTACTCCTCAACACTCGCGAAAGTAGGGCGAATTAATAACCATCTTGATATCGCCACGTCTATACGACGTATGCGGGCACATTGTCGGCCAATCGATCAACTTCACAGTAATTGCACTCATCTGCATGTTAATTCTAACGCCCTTTATACGCGGAGAGTAATGTACAGTTGGATGGAAAAATTTAAAATAATAATAAAAAAAGCGGCCAAGTGCGAGTTGGACTCGCCCATGAAGGGTTCCGCAGCAGCAATAAGGTTTATTTTTATGAAATTAAAAGGTTTTTGATTTATTTTTATATTTCAGTCGATTTAATGAAATTTAGATTAAGGTTTAAAATTTATGACGTATAAAAAAAACTACTAGATCTCGTTCAAACCAATTTTCGTTGGTAGATTTTTAGAATTATCATGCCCCTACTTTAGAAATTAGAGGGGGGGGGGGGCCACACATTTTACCACTTTGGAAGAGTCTCTCTCGCAAACTATTCAGGTTAGAAAAATATGATATGAGAAACCTCAATATGATTTTTAGAGACCTATCCATAGATACCCCACACGCATGATAGGTTAGATGAAAAAAAATATTTTTTGTTTCAGTTGTACCTATGGGGACCCCTAAAATTTTTAATAATTTTTCCATTTTTGCATCAAAATCTTAATGCGGTTCACAGACTACATCTACTTACCAAGTTTCAATAGTATAGCTCTAATAGTTTCGGAGAAAAGTGGCTGTGACATACGGACGGACGGACAGACAGACAGACAGACAGACAGACATGACGAATCTATAAGGGTTCCTTTTTGCCATTTTGGCTACGGAACCCTAAAAAATATTACGGGGATTTTTTTTCTGTTCTCTATATTTTTTTTAAATTAGAAAATTAAAAAGCACTCGCAAAAATAGTTTCTCAATTAAAACATTTTGTATTTTTCATCACTTTATTAATAAGAACGTCTTATAAAATATTATTATAGTTACCTACATAATAAAATAAAACAAAATCAAAATCAAAATTAAAAATCAAAATTGTTATACTTCTGATTAAATTTAAGAATAAATTAATATGTTTTCAGAATGGTGCAGCACCGCGCCGGCTCGGGAACAAAACAAAATCTTTTATTCTGCAATGACTAACTAAATATTGCTTGTATTCCTGTTTCAGGCGCTCCAAAGCGTGGGAGTAAATAAAAATTCGGAGTTCTAAATTGGTTTTTACTTAATTAACAATTACAATTATTATTATTATGGTAATAGTGAATTCAGTAGTTGTAGTATTTAAGAGGGAACGCGGGTACAGTAAAATTTGAACGAAGAAACTATTGCCATCACGCTTCACCCTGCGCTGGCACGTGTATTGTAATTTGTGATAGAGACAGATACAGTAAATCGAGGTTACGTATTCCTCTGATTCCTCCTTCAAAATAGAGCCTATCTAATTATTTTTTTTAATATCTTCAGAAAGGATGAGTCTATGCCTCTACGTTTTTATTTTACCTAAAAGATCTTTCAAATTCGTTTTATGGTCGGTTGATTGGCGGGGTACGGAACATTAATTTTTTGCGATTTTTGAAGGGTCATATTTTTTATTTATTAGTAAATTAAAAAAAAAATCGGGCGTAGAGGCATAGCTTTCACAGATCCCAATAATGTATAAAAAAATCATTTGTCTCGACGCATTATCCAGGGAGGAAATTGAGGAATACGTTTGTATGGAAAAAAAGTGTTAGCGTATGCTCTTATGATAGACTAGCTGTCCCGGCAAACGTTGTTTTGCCATTTAAAGTATATTTTCTACATCATCAGTTGATACATGTTTTACCCCCTCTTTTGTCCCCTAAGAGGGTGTGGGGGGGAAGGTCATACACCAGATGTTAAGTTGAAAAACACAGTTAATACCTAATATGAAGTAAGTCCACTAAAGAAAAAAGTTGTATACAAAATCTGACCCCTCTTTGGTCCCCAGAGAGGGTTGAGAGGGGAGGGGGGGGGGGAGGATTTTTATACACCAGATGTTGAGTTGGAAGAAGACAAACATAATATATCTGTGAAAACCGTATGCAAATCTGTGAAAACCGTATGCAAATCGGATCAGTAGTTTTCGTGTTAAAGAAAAAAGTTTGATACAAAATCTGACCCCCTCTTTTGTCCCCTTAGAGGGGTGGGGGAAAAAAAATTTATACACCCGATGTTAAGTTTGAAGAAGATAAATATATCTGCGAAAACCACATTCAAATCGGATCAGTATTTTTCGTGTGATGCTGGAACAAACATACAGACAGACAGAAAGAGTGACAGACAGACAGACAGACAAAAAACTAACCACATTTTTGGCTTCTCTAGCGATGTAGTGACAAAGGTGTAATTTCGGGTGTCATTTCATATCTTTTATGTACAGAATTTTCATTTCTACAACAGAATATTGTATTCCTCCCGCACGCGCTTTGGTGACGCCTACTATCGTAATATTTTAATTTCGCCATAATTTCAAAACTAAACGTCCAATTTTAATCATTCAAAGACCAAATATTATCTACATAAACTATACTTAGTGATAAAATAATTTATTTTGATAAGGATTAATAGCGTGAGTAAAATATATCCGTTTCAATTTAGTCAAAAAAAAAATCAGGATTTTTAAATAAATAAATGGTTATTGTGCCTCACTCGACATAGATAGGTATAGTGTGTCGCGGACTTTTTTGTAGATATTCATAAGATCTACAATTACTTAGAACATTTTATGGTTCTATCTTTTATAGTTTAGGCAGCGTACGCAAAATAAGTAACTTTTCTAGCTGATTTTTTACACCTTGCGTCCGAAAAACTCAAATATCTTACGGAACCCTACTTTTTTTCAAAATAAAATGTAGCCTATGTTCAGCAGAAATAATGTAAGATTCCAATAGCAAAAGAATTTTTCAAATCGGTCCAGTAGTTTCGGAGCCTATTCGACTCAAACAAACAAACAAACAAACAAACAAACAAAAAATCAAATCTTTCCTCTTTATAATAGTAGTATAGATTAACCTACCAATTACCAAATAACAATAATTTTTGAAATCTAATAAGAGTATTGATGCTCATGCATCGCCAACGTCCATACCACGTTGAATACACCGGTTCTCGTCCGATCACCGAAGTTAAGCAACGTCGGGCGCGGTTAGTACTTGGATGGGTGACCGCCTGGGAATACCGCGTGATGTTGGCTTTTTGCAACGAATAATAAAAACTAGCTTTTTGTTATACTTTTAAATTATTTTTTATAAGACGTAAAGGATAAGTTTCTTTTGCGTATCTTTAAAAATACAAAATACATTTTGCATATTCTCTTTTAAGATACTAATTAAGTATTTTAAAATGCTATAATATTTTGTACCTAGCTCAACGTAAATAATTGTTTTTTTTTTCAAGAAAATTTAATAAAATAATATCTATTATGTACTTAATTAAAAAAAAACATAATTTGTAAATATAAAGTAGTTTTAAAATTAAAAGACATTTCTGTAGCCGAATGTACTTTAAAATATGCATAGGTACCTATCTAGATGTTAGGCTAGAATTTAGATATTAAAGTCTAAGTACTATCATGCGGGCTATTAATTAAAATATTTGGTAAATTGTGTGCAATTTTAAGAGCCTTTCATCAATAATGTCGGGTACTTAGGCTCATTTAAAGGTGCTTACTTACTTAATATTTAAATTCTAAAAACAACTATTAGTCCATTATTAATTATTAATTACTCATAAGTGCGAAAATATGTGTCTGTCTGTCTACTCTTCACTCCCAAACCACTGAAACGATTTTGCAAATATTTTAATAAGCCTCACATAATAATATTATTATATGATTATTTTTAAATAGTGTTTCATAGAAATTTAATGAAGAAATAATGTATTGCTCTTACAATAATATTATTAGGCGTAAGCATTAATTTTCAACTATTTTTATTGCGCATGCGGCACGGCATCTTTATCGTGAATGGTTAATATTTTATTGCATACCAATAATAATTATTGTATGTTTATTTTTTATATTTCTTCATTTTTTCCAAACACCTATCTATCGAACTAATTCAATAACACCAAAATAAAACCACCACAAAATTTCATAATACAGATTTGAAAATTACATTGCATTTGAAAAATACTTTCCGAGATAAAACGCCCACCATCGCCGGGGAAATATGATCCCTTCTTTCGGCAAGTGATGCGTATACAGTTAATTAATGACTTAACCCTTTGTCTGCGAGACCAAATAAATCACCACGGGGTATATTGTTCCCAAAGTTTTTGCACATTTTTTTCTTTGGGAATTAATTGTATTGTCATCGTGTTTTATTTGTTATAATAAATATCTTTTAAACCCTGACTTAGTAAAAATTAGAAGACAGTAATTATTGTAGTTTACAGAAATGTTTTTATGAAAATCCACTTTCACAATTTGAATTAGTACTTAGGTAGGTAGTAGCTTAAGATTTAAATACCCAAGTGTTTCTTTGGAACAAAAACTTTTAAGATAATTGATGACACCGAACTATTCCATAATTATTATCTATTATGATGTTAATTTATAGTAAATTAAGGTCAAATAACACAAGAAAAACCAAAGTTTGAAAACCTCTCCCTATTGTGACAAAACTGATTCATCTTAACCCGTCGACGCTGATGGATCAAGATATTAATGCTGAGAGCGTGGCGAATCTGACCATACCATAACCCCTCCGTGCATATTAATTGCATCTGTCTGAGCTGAATACTACTGACTGATGGCGAACTAACCCTCAGTAATTAAAGAATTTCGTATAGCACTCAAATTATCTGTGTAATAATGTACAAAATAGTTGTGGATAATGTAAAGAAGAAAAAGATTACGATTTAACGAACGAGATTATTATAAGAAGAGAGAAGAGAGGACACGTTTCTCATTAGAAACGTGTCCTCCTCTAAAATCTACTATAAAATTATTATATCTACTATAAACTACAATAAAATTATTCCATTGAATAATTTTATTGTAGTTAGTGAGTTATGGCATAAAAACTGAACTTTTGTATTTTAACGCCTAAATTTTGGTTAAAGCAATGCGGAAGAAAAACAGTATTGTGAAGACTTTTCTAGATTACAGAAATAAAGTACCTATCACACAGCACACTTAAATTGTATAGCATCTTCTGATTTCAATTAATTAGGGATCCTTATCTAAATAATAAGATTTCCCAGCTAATTCTCATGCAAGAAAAAATAAATAAAGAATGACACAACAAAAGCTGGTATGAAATTGTACCCACCCACATAGATTAATGACATCAACCGACAATGCTAAGCCGTTTTTTGTGCTATCCCTTTTTCGATTTAGCAGCAATTAAAAAGTTCCACAAAGCGTCTAACGGCCGAACCCAATATACGATCCTAATCCGTTTTTACCAATCCAAGATCGATATTTCAATCCATATTTGTGTTTGAGTGTGCCAATAATGTATCCACAGATTGAAATTACAATCTGTGGTTGCAAGCCATCCATGGGAGGTTCGCTCTATGATTTCGGATAGCCCTCCGTTTGAAAATGACAGTTCGAGTGTATTCATAACCTATCTCACAATTTTGACGTTTCTTTCGATCGGTTTTATGATCCAAATCTGCAATCTTAGGAATTTCTCGGTTTTACTGTTTAAAATATGGATTTGTCTATACTCTCAAGCAGTGATAGTAGTGATTTTGAGGATCTCATACTGATCGTGCGCGAGTCCGACTCGTACTTGGCCGATTATTTTTTATTAGTTATAATTACCAGTATTGGACAAGCAACAAAAAAGCGGCCAAGTGCGAGTTGGACTCGCCCATGAAGGGTTCCGCAGCAGCAATAAGGTTTATTTTTATGAAATTAAAAGGTTTTTGATTTATTTTATGTTTCAGTCGATTTAATGAAATTTTGATTAAGGTTTACCATTTTTATGACGTATAAAAAAAACTACTGGCTAGATCTCGTTCAAACCAATTTTCGTTGGTAGTTTTTATAGTAATCTACATCATATATTTTTTTTAGAATTATCATGCCCCTACTTTAGAAATTAGAGGGGGGGGGACACATTTTCCCACTTTGGAAGAGTCTCTCTCGCAAACTATTCAGGTTGGAAAAAAATGATATAAGAAACCTCAATATGATTTTTAGAGACCTATCTATAGATACCCCACACGCATAGGTTAGATGAAAAAAAATTTTTTTGTTTCAGTTGTACCTATACCCCTAAAATTTTTAATAATTTTTCCATTTTTGCATCAAAATCTTAATGCGGTTCACAGAATACATCTACTTACCAAGTTTCAATAATCTAGCTCTAATAGTTTCGGAGAAAAGTGGCTGTGACATACGGACGGACGGACAGACAGACAGACAGACAGACAGACAGACAGACAGACAGACAGACAGACAGACAGACAGACAGACAGACAGACAGACAGACAGACAGACAGACAGACAGACAGACAGACAGACAGACAGACAGACAGACAGACAGACAGACAGACAGACAGACAGACAGACAGACAGACAGACAGACATGACGAATCTATAAGGGTTCCTTTTTTGCCATTTTGGCTACGGAACCCTAAAAAAGGGTGCGCTCGGTGCGCCATGATGACTGCACGCTGCCGGCAGGTAGAAAATGAGCAATGGCATGTGTCAACTGTCAGCTTATAGCAAGATAGCGCGTGAAGTTTGTTTGTCAATTGTCAGTGCCATTAGAATTTAACGAAATACTCCTAAATCCGAATTTTGCGGATATATGTTGTCGACTCGAAATCAATATTTTTTTATTTTCTATTATTCACATAAGGTTTCGATCGAGTCTATCGTACCCCTGGACAGAGGGAAAAGATCGCAGGCAATCCGGCCAGAAAAAAGATTGCAGATTTCAATTTTTATTATTGAAACGTGGATTGGAGATCGATCTAAGGATTGGGATCGATCCGAGATTGAGTTCAATCTATGCATAAGGATCGAATATTGGGTTCGGGCGTTAAGGGTTAACTTCATTCGCGTATAATTGGTCTTGTAACTGAGGAGTGAGGAGTGATTTTAGCTAAGCGTGTCCGATATACCGTCTAGCGTTTCATTCGTCATTTTGATTAATCGTTATTTTTAGTGTTATTCAAAAAGAAAGTATTTTGTATTTACAGCTCAGTTGATAGTCTCTTAATAATTATTATTTAATTGTAAATGTAAGCACATTATAATAATAATTTTATTGTAGACTAGCTTTCACGGCAAACGTTGTTTTGCCATTTAAAATATTTCTACTTCATCAGTTGATACAAAATCTTACCCCCTCTTTTGTCCCCTAAGAGGGGGAGGGGGGGGATTTTATACACCAGATGTCAAGTTGAAAAACACAGTTAATAATATGTAAGTCCATTAAAAAAAAGTTTGATACAAAATCTGACCCCCTCTTTGACCCCTTAGAGGGGGGGGGGGATTTTTATACACCAGATGTTGAGTTCGAAGAAGACAATTAATATATCTGTGAAAACCGTATGCAAATCGGAGCAGTAGGTTTCGTGTTAAAGAGAAAAGTTTGATACAAAATCTGACCCCCTCTTTCGTCCTCTTAGAGGGGTGGGGGGAAAATTTTTATACACCAGATGTTAAGTTGGAAGAAGACAAATATATTTGCGAAAACCGCATTCAAATTGGATCAGTAGTTTTCGTGTGATAGTGGAACAAACATACAGACAGACAGACAGACAGACAAAAAACTAACTACATTTTTGGCTTCTATAGCGATGTAGTGACACCCTCCGCTTATTATTTTTTGAATATCTTAATGTACAGAATCTTCATACACTTTTATTATAATATAATTTAAAATATAATATAATATATATGTATAGAAGACGTAAATTAATAATATATATTTTTTTAAGACGTGTTATTATCAATGTTTCTATCTGATATTGCTTGACAATTATTAACAGGCGCAAAATAACTTTAATTTTGTAAGTTTTATTGTATTGTAGTAATCCATTATAATAATATTATTATAAGTAAATGTGAAAAGTTATCGCTTGGCCGATTTTGATAAAATTTGGTATGGAAATAGTTCGAGTTCCGGTAAAGGACATACCTGGGATATTTTTTATCTCGGAGAAAATAGTACGGTTCCGGCGCGATAAAGAAATTTCTGTGCAACGGAGTTGCGGGAGTCATTTAGTAATATAGGTTCATATAAAATACTTTTAAACAGTTACCTATTGAATCAAATAAAATATTCCCGTTTAATCCAATGCCTTATTAAATACTGATTACATACGGAAACTCGAGTCGTAAATTAAATAATTTGTCGATTTGTTAGACCGTGAGTTTTTTCCGAAATAATTTACTTCGTCTCGGGGTCGTTTTGTAATTGATTCCGTACGCTCGAGAGCTAGGCGCCGGCGGAGGGTTAAGACTTTTGTCCCAAATTGAATCCCAACATTCCATTATTTGGTGTGGAAAAGAATTCCATTATTTGGTGACTTATTTACCTGACTTGATTGCGGTTGAAAAAAATGGATTTCTATGTTTTCAATTTTACACTTTTTAGGGTTCCGACTGCCGTACCCAAAGGGTAAAAACGGGACCCTATTACTAAGACTTCGATGTCTGTCCGTCTGTCCGTCTGTTTGTCTGTCTGTATGTCTTGAGGCTGTAACTCAAGAACCGCTATAGCTAGACTTGAAATTTTCACAGATTGTGTATAATATATTCTGTTGCCGCTATAACAATAAATACTAAAAACAAAATAAATTAAATATTTAAGGGGGCTCCCATACAACAAACTTGATTTTTTTGCTATTTTTTCTCGACATCAATAACGGCAAACAATTGGCACTTGAAATATACAAGAAATACTCAACATTATTAGCACTTTGATAATTTTTAATAAAATTTAAACAAATAAACGTAATATAGTAATAATAAATAATAAAATATAATAATTATGTTCTATATAAAATGCCAAACTAATATTCATTTTATTTATTTATCGTATTCCTATTTGCAGGATGCAAACTAATATAATTGTACTTATTTAATGGTAATTAACATAATTATTATTAAGACAGTATAATAAAATATATTTTGTAAATATGGCTTACCTGTTATCTCAATCAAAGATATTATTTATTTTTAGTTCTGTTATTAATTAATATTAAAAAAAAAACATTACCAAAAATATTATTTAGACAATAAAAACAGTACAAAAAGATTCCTTCGAGCCGGATTTGAACCAGCGACCTATGGATATCAGTTACATTCAATATTCATCTACAGTCCACCGCTCTACCAACTGAGCTATCGAAGGGATAGGAGTGGTTGCGAAATTGCGGTACAGATCTTAAAGGTACAAGGTTAATGACTTTCATCTATGCAAGTGGTTGTGTACTACGTCTTTTATACTAAAGGTACGCTACGGGCAACTAAAATTGCTCCGACCATTCAATTCTCGTCAACTTTGACGTCACGACTACATCAAGCAAGACAGTGTGCACTTTTATAAATTTGGACGTGACGGTAATATCGCGAACGTTCGCGGTAAAACGATAATATGATCAGATTGGTACTACTAATATATTATATTCTGTGTCTCAGGGAAGTAAAATGTATGGAGATAATAATATTATGAAGACGCTTTTAAATTTTCATCGACGACAACGTTCTAACGTGCACGTCAGGCCATGACGATGTTTACACTCTTCTGAACCACACAAAACGTCCGCGGCGCGTAAAATCAAAAGGGCATTTAACGTAGGTACCCAACGTTTTATCGTGGAAGTCGGTTTGCACGATAACGTGACGTCCAGAATTATAAAAGCGCATATTAGTTGCTTTCCATCAGGTAACCCGTTTGCTCGTTCGCCCCCTTTTTTCATTAAAAAAAACCAAACCATTAGCTTAACTTTAAATTCGCTCTTATCAGATTCGATAAAAAGGTCTTCACCAACGTCACCTAATTCTCGTGATCCCCAGAACGTGCAATCAGCATCCCCAATCCTAAATTAAATCCATCCCAGAAATTGTGACAAACGCCATCCGTCATCCCCCCTCATTTGCATGAGAAAAACTGGTGAAGAACAACTATTTATCAAATGGAGGACGACTTCCGGCGGCCATGACAGAGGCGCGACGCGCTTCCGCCCGCCATCTTGTTCAGTTAATTGATATTGTGCTTTTTGCAATTGAATAATATAATGTTTATTGTGCCGTGAAATGGAATAATTATGGTGTCCATTTTTTGAGCATTTTTTATATTTTGAAGAAAATACGTTTTTATGAACAGTCTAGAAAGTATTATAGCTAAAGCTAAAGCTAAAACAACGCCGTCGGTTACCCAGTTTTTGTTATTTTTTGTGCTTTCAAAGACCCCATGTGACTAAACGAGGGTAACTTAAGATAAATAATTAATAGCAATTTGACAAAATAATCTCAAGAAAATTTTGAATATTGTCCGCTACTCTGCTATGGGCGAAAATTATTAAGCGAACGAAAACTTTACATTTTCCGGGAAAATAACTATTCAACGTCTTATCCCGGAAATCAAAAATACGGCTATGACTAACAGGAAGGTAGACAGACAGACAGACACACTTTATAATAAGATCCCTTTTAACCATTGGCGTATCCAGCATCTTACATCGATCAGTGGTCTATTTAGATAATTTAGTGTCTAATGTCTGTGTCTCATAGAGGGTGGGGATAAAAAATACGTTATTCCGTCTGTCCGTCCTGATTGCGGAGAGATTCTGTTATCGGGATGTTGTCGATTTGTCTACCTGTCGACTTGATTGTGTTTTGCAACGCAAGCGCTCATTACGGGGACGAATGTTTTGTGTAATGGTTCAGAAATGATGGTAGAAAAAACGCCGATTTTACAACGGGAAATGAAATAAAAAATTAGACAAAAATACTGATTTTGTATAACGACTATCAAGGACATTGGAATATTTTCGTAAGTATTCGATTTAGGCTGAAATTATATCTAAAAGACTAGTAAAAACGGGACCCTATTACAAAAACTACGATCTGCTACGTCCGTCTGTCTGTCTGTCTCCAGGCTGTATCTCAACAACCGCTATTATAGCTAGACTTGAAATTTTCACAGATGGATGTATACCAGCTGTTTCCTCTATAACAATAAATTTTAAAAACAAAATAAATTAAATAGGAGGGCTTCCACACAAAAAGCATAATTTTTTGCCTACTTTCACTCAATAAACGGTACGGAACCCTTCATGCGCTTCGCACTTGGCCTATTTTTTATAATATTATCGTTCTTCAGTTCCGAAAAATCGAGCGCCTAAATTTATTTTCTAATAAGAGATGATTAATTTCTGCAATTTACACGACAAAAACAATGATATTCAAAATTACCCGCTATGTGCGACCACAACTTTGTATTTAGGATAAATTATAGGACACTATTACATTATACATACCATTCAAAATTGTGCCTCACTTTCTGTGCCTTACCGTGGTAGAATAAGAGTGTTTTTAGAGGTAGAATAACTATGAATGGTGTGTATAATTATTGCGAAATGACTGGGCGCGATCCCGCATAGCAAGTCACGACATTAGAAATGCACATCTGTTGGCTTATTAACTATAGTGTAGTACATGATAAATCTATTTATTGCCATACTTAGTCCCTGCTTAGTATTCTATTAAGTGATGAGTGGCTCATGCGAATTTTTGCCGCTACTTACTATAATATTATGGCATTGAATCCCTGAGAGGAAAAAACAAAATATAATATTATCATGTACCTGGTGAACTTCGTATCACGTTTCTTATAACTTCCCTAAGCTAGACTTCCACAAATATTTCGAGACTAAAATTAGCCAAATTGGTTTAACCATTCTTGAGTTTTAGCGACAGTAACACAATTAAAATTAATTTTTATTTATACAGAAGATAGAACTGATTATTTAGTTTCTATGTAGTTACTAGTTAAGTGAACCCAGCAGTAATTACGTTTGTACAATTTGTATTTTTTTAATCTCACAACTAATAAGTATAACAAATTAGGACACTGTCTTAGATTGTTCACAATAATTTTATAATTTTTAAAACTTTTTTCAAAAATGTGCAAATATAAATAAATATTTTATCTGCAAATTTACCCTATACCTTGTTCAATGACATTCCAATATCATTGATGAGTTTTTGCCCGCACGTGCTCAAGGTGTGGCCCTGCGGCCAAAAGGTCAAAGGACAGATGTCCTACGGTAACGCACCAGTAGGTACACCACCATTTCTTGCCCTTTTTGCCCTCAAAGGTGTACGTTACGGTTTTGCGATTTGTTCGCATTAATTAGAAGATCGTTATTTGTCTGCTTTTAATTAATTTTAGCATTACTATAACCGTTGTTTTGCTTATACGGGAGCTCTAGAACAACATTTTTTTTATTATTAGCAAGCAAATTTTTGTGAGTAGCTTCATTTTGATAAGACAAACAACATTTTTTTTTGCGAAAAATCTTGAAAGTGGTAGCTAACAGAGATAGAAAAGATTTCATAATTTGAATTGATTGCACTGTCCAGGGTTGAGTCCGGACAATTTTTCTTTTATTATTAACGACAAACCATCGCTTGAGCATCCGGACTCATTATTGCGACGCAAACACAAAACGTAAATAAAATGGAAAAAAACTAATGTTAATTTACAATTATGTATTTTACTTGTAAGTTTTAGACACTAGCTGTGCCCAGCGGTTTTACCCACAGTTTATTAGGGAAAATAAATTGTGTTATTTTCTACTGCGGCTACATGTAATATTAAATATGTTAATCCATAGTCCATACTTTTGAGTATTGTATAATATTATATTTAGTTCCGTATGTATTTTTAAGGCGCAACTTCTCGACTCTCGTCATAAACATAATTATACCTACCCCTTACCGATTGAATTCACGACAAAAAATTATCCAAGCGCGAGTACGGTTCGTGCATAATATTGTACTTATTTATTAATACATCTACACCGTGTTATATTACACCTAATAACATTTTTTGCTTGAAATATCCGTTAGAATGTCTTCCTGTGTAATTGAAGACACTTTTTTTGCAAAAAACACTGAAGAAAAGTTCATTCATAATTTTTCTATATTCACACCTGCCAAATGTACAACAAGCAAAAAAGCACTTAACGCCTCTAATAATAGAGATAAATATACTTTTAATTGTTTTCGAACTGACCAGGTGCATTTACGCTCAGTAAAACACAGAAAAGGGTGCATATGATTTTGTGACTCATAGGACAGTAAGGTCAAATGCCACGTGCTTACTGGTAAGTATAATACAGTTAATTATTACTAAGTTATTACTTATCAACAACAATAATGTTGTTAAAAATAATATCAATCTTGTAACTAATAATAAACTTCTTGGCGACGACGGATGCAAGCACTTTCATGAGTATTTAGGGAACCTTTTGCTAAAAAAAAAAACTATTTACCTCCATTTTATTAAGAAGGATTAATTGTTGATGTTATAGTGTATGTGAAAACCAGTTTATCAGCAAAAAAAAAAAGAAATCTTGACATGCTTAAAAAAAAGAGTTCTGATATTTAATTGTAACGTGAATAGTAATAGTTAAACATTTTAGCTTCTATTTAAACTGAACGGCATAAAATAGTATAATAAAATCTTAAAACGCAAAACACCATCACATAAAACTTTAGAGCATTTTAAACGCTATAAAGAACTTATATCAGATCAAAACAAAATCTTTTGTCCAAAATCGTTCCTCCCAACGCAACGTAATTTAACTTCTACTGTTTATACAATAGGGGTTATTTTTGAGTGTGTCCTACCCATAATGGAGTCCAGCAAAACAAGTAAGTCAATACGTTAATCTACATAATAAAAGGAACGTTTAAAATATGCGGCGCGCGTCCTTAATTGTACCGCTATCAATTGCGAAATAGGAAAAAACTGTCCACTCCATTTCGTTGTGTATGACTTTGTGGAATTTTATAATGGGATGGAGTCGATTTTGTTTCATTTTATTTTTAAAAGAAAGAATTGTTGCCGATTACTGCCAACCTTCAGTAAATTGTTATCAAAACTTCGACTAACTTTCGTATATTGTAGCTGGAACGAAGTTCACGCATTTAGAAATGGTTTTTTTGTAAAGAATTGTAAAAAATGTTTTTCTCTCTTTTTTGCAGTCCTGATTTTGCATAAAAATCTGAAGTAACCATAAAACTGTCTATTCCCATACTTGCATACTAAAAATGCGAAAGTTTAGTTTAGTTCTATGCGTTTAATGCCTAATAACATAACAAGATAAGTTTCATTGCAGGAAAACCATTCCCGCGAAACAATTTCTTGCACAACTCTAGCTATCATATACCTATCAGCTATAAACTAGCTCAAATTATACCTTTATTCCTGTAATAACACTCCTAATAACCATATTCAGTACGAAATTGCACTAAAGGCGACTCCACGCTTCTCATTAAAGGGTCCGTCTCTTTGTCCATCTAAATGACCCCAAATAATAATCATCTATTCACTGGACGTTCCACTTTCCCATACAGGATACGGGCACTTTGATTTGTGAATTACACTTAATTAAGCGAGGAATATCACTAATTAAGCATTTGTAATCGACGAGGTCAATGTTTACAAACTGTGGGTAATTTTTGTGTATGTAAAACTTAAAAAAAAAAACAAAGGGTTGCAGCAAACAAAATAGCACATTTAAATTGACTGTAGTTGACTATGATTCCTTGTAGAAAATGGTTTTTTTTTTAATTTCTTAGCACTGATTACTAATACTATGATATCTTCAGGTTTGCCCACAATAGATGAGCATAATTTCCATTAAGATTCCAAACCTGTTTGTAAAATGCGTAATCTTGGATCAAGGGCAATCATAGACATATTATATTATCCCTGTTTGTAATTATTGTACGTATATATCCATCGTGATACAAACTGGAAAAACCACAAAGTATAATATAAAAAACACAAGCTTCTACATAAATATCAAAACGCTCCAACTAACCGTCAATTGACCAATTCCCAGACCTATCTGCGGACATAACAATAACTTTTATATCAATATACGACAGAACATATAGATTAATAAACCCAGGTTCCATCGTAAACCTTTTACGATCCACGCGGCGAGCATTCGTAAAAATATTGGCTAGTGACGTCATTATTCTGTTTGACGTTTATTAGACTTCCGTTTCCTCCTTTTTACGTGTTTATCGATAGTTATTCAAGTACGCCATGCTGAGTGCAATCTAAGATATGTCATAATAATTATTTTATTTTTAATATAATAAAAGTAACAACCGAATTTAAAGCATTTATTAGTATTAGGTTATCTAAATATAAATTATTATTATTGATTACTTATCTTTAACTAAATACAGAGTTTGCCAGAAAATATTATATGGGGTTTATGTCAAAATCTCATTAAATGATACTTAGTATAGAGATAAGTAATTTGTCATAAATATTAACAATCTGTAATCATTATAGACTTATATTTTAATTAAATTATGACTTTTGACTATAGTACAATAGGTGCCAAGCTAAACAATCATTAATAAGCGATAAGAAACAGCAAAGGAAATAAAAGTAATATTATTGTAAAACAATAAAAAATATTAACGTTTTCTTGTTTAAAGGCAGGCACGATCAATTCCTAATATTTTAGCCATTTACTAAAATTCCAATATACACGCCATAACCAACCATACAATCATTTTACATACAATCTCCATCCCCTGTCATATTCGCAATAACTGTCAGCGCGTCACGCGTGCTGTTTACGATTATGTCCCGATTATGTCCTGCAGCTGATTGAATGGTGGTCACCCTACTGCGACGTAATTGCGTCGGGTTTTACTACTGATGCGTAGCACGCGAGATATACATACATACTAATATAGATGCGAAAGTATGTCTGTTTGTTGTGTGTTTATAACCTACTAAGACACCCGAAATTTCGTTGCGCCATAATTCGTTTATCTTACGGGAACCGTATATTTTTCCGGGATAAAAGTATCTCCTTACCAAATTTCATCAAAATCGGTTAAGCAGTTTAAGCGTGAAGAGGTAACAGACAGTCAGACACACTTTATCATATAAGTATGGATTTTATATTCGGCTTTGGCCCATCACAATATATTCCCGCCGCTGTACCTATCTCCTGTTTCGCCAGAATCGACAGCGTTATTTAACCACGAAAACCTTTTGATATGATCTCAGGGAGCCCGAGGGACAAGCTAAAGCTGTCATAGAACCCGCAAAAAAATGCAGCGTATTCAAGCTTAAAGCGCTTAACCGATAATGAGTTAATGTGTTATATATATACTTTTACTCCTTGGAAAGCACACGTATTGAGCTTATACCGGGAAAATAATTTTCTCCGGCATAAAGAACCCTTCACATCCAACTTCAACTCAGACTTGGTCAATATTCTATATTTATGCATTTTACTTATATCCCAAGCATGGCATGTAATAAGAAAGATTCATAAAATGCGGGTAAGCTTTCTAACACGAAAAAGATTATCATAGAAAATATTCCATCCAAGAAACCAGCGAAATATAAGACTCCAAAAACAACCAAAATAATAAACTCCAGCGAGATAAGTTTATACAAAAACTTTATAAAATACGGTGGCAATATATAACACGATTTTATTTTAGTATACAGGAGGAAATACAAGCGCAAACAAATGCGCTAAAAAGACAAACGTTTTGTACCGGGACGTATGATAATAGCATTGCATTTGTTGCCCCTACCACGGGTTTAAGACTAGAAGACGAAATAGCACTGACTTATTTAGTTTTTTATCGTTGAAAAGTTGATTCATATAATATGTATAGACTTACCCTCGTAATTTGGTCACGTTATACCTTTTTTTTTTGATGCGCAGGGGAAACCCTTTATGGGTGCCCCGGGTTGGGGATGTGCCTCAGTTAAGCTGAAGCACCCCGGGGGTATGTGGGACTCCCGACTTCGGTTTACCCACTAAAACCACCTGCGGTTTGCCTTCAGCCGTATACGAAGGGATATCCTGGATCTGTCTAACACAGGACTCCCTCCACGACCGGCCGGTCTACCTCACAAGGGACCGGACTTCCACCAAGTTAGGGAACGCTTAGGCAAACTAAAGCGTGTCACGTTATACCTAGCCGACAGATCACAACTAACATTATTTGTGATCGCACTATCTGATGTTTCTGATCAAATTTCTCTTCTTAGGACTGCTGGAAGAAATTTGTTTAGAGATAAGCCATACCAGCTGCTGTTGTGTATTTTTCTTCTGATTTATTACTTGTTGATAGCTTTTGTGTACAATAAACTGTTAAATAAATTGTCGGGCCGTGAGTTTCTCTTCTTTAACAACCAATGTTTACAAAGAGACACTTCAAAAGACGACATTGGCTCCAAAAGCCACTGAACACTGAAAGGGTATCGATCTATACTATGTAAATCGAGGCAAGTCGTAATATGCCAACAGTGCAAAAACATGACAAGTGACAAGGCCATTAAGGCATTCTCAATCATCATACCTCAGCGACATCGAATCGTCAAATTAATGTCAATCGTATAGTCGACATCTTTATCATTCTGTGAACGATAAAAAGTGATATTATATTGAAGAATTTCTCGTATAGTTTTCGATACAGTAAGATGCATTAAAATAATATTATTTTTACTTTCTTAGCATACCACCGGTTTGGGAACTAACCAGGCGAATAAGAAACTCGTTATTATAATGCGAAAGTTGTGTTATTGAAATGTCATTAAAAGAACTCACACAAAACTCGATATAAACTCGATGCTTACAAAAGTTAGGTACCTACATAAAACGTGTCTCCTGAGGATATTTAGTGAATAAACTTCAGCTCAGCTAACTAGATACGCGACTGACAATAGTAATGGTACTTTAATTTTTGGATAAACTTTATATTTCTACGTGCAGGAATTTGCATAAATAACAATTCCACTGCTGACGGGTTGAAAACTTTTAAGCTTCTGCCATACTATGCTTAATATTAAAAGCAAAATGTAACGCTTTTCGAAAATAAAAAGGCTATAATATTATGTATTATTATTATAATGTTATCGTGTAGGGGCCCACCGCAAAGGTACGCAATTCAACGTCACCTCGTTTTTGTTAAAAATCGGTTTGAAAAGTTTAACATACCATTTATTTCTTAAACCGCCCAAGCAGCACAAGTATATCTAGTAAAGCACTATTAGTTATTTTATAAAATTAAATTTAGTATTCTCACATAAGAGTCAATAATCCCTGAAGATTTCCTGAAGATATTATATATACCGAGTTCAGTAAAAATGGGCACCTGTCTATACTATAATGACAAGAGCAGCATAAGAATTCATCATTAGATAACGATAAGTGCTATTTTTATTTATCTATAGGGAATATCTACAAAACTATTATAAGAACTTAATAAGAGGCACATAAGAAAGAAATTAGGTTTTGTAGCTAACGTTAAGATAACAATTTACTCTACTGATGTTCTAGTGGTGATTTATTTTAAAACCTCTAATAATCAAAATCAACTAAATGAAAACATCAACAAGAGTTACTTCTTTTAAAAAGCATTTCATATTATCTAATGGCCACTGTAGTTAAAAGTATTTTAAGTTAAAGCTTTAAATGGCGAAATGAAATAATTATAATATATTTTTTATGTTTCGCGCGAAGGGACGTAGTATACAATACAGTATTATACCTTACTTATCGGTCTACGTACCGGCACAGAATACAGTCAGAATAGTTGGTACCGGTGCGGTTTGAGGGCAAAGAAAGTTGATGTGACTGTCTAACGGCACCTTTTTTATACTTCTCCACTTTTCTCCGAAAGCCCTGTCTTCTTAATATCTCCTGCTTTCTTCATGCTTGCAGAACACTGTCCTTTATATACTTAATACTCTTAAAATAAAAAATTTTAAGTCTAATTTTCCTAATGAAGGAGGAAACTGGACTTTCACTAGAGTATATACTATTGAGTATCTAGTCATTGATTCTATTAGGAATAGACTTAAAAAAGTGCCTTACAAATCCATCTAAAAACCTTTTTGATTATTTTTAGAATAATAGTTCTACAAATAATTTCAATTCTTAAAAAGTATTTGTGATAATAAGTCTATAGGATAATTGAACTACAGCAGCGCTTTTACCAGAGCAAATATAGTCCATAACAAATCAATTTGCTCTTAACTCAGTGTAATGAACTAATAAAGGTTTTAAAACAAGGAACATTAAATATTTTTTTCTATTAGGTACTTAGTTCTTATTCAAAACCATGTATAGAATAGCAATGTCTATTATATCTACAAAAACCGACTTCAAAATTGTACGTAATTGAGAGTTAAAACTGGCTATCTCCAAAACTACTGAACCGATTTTGATGAAACTTGCACTATTCCCTAAGTTGAACAATACTTAGTACAATAAAAAAAGAATCACTAGAATCGGACTTGTAGTTCCGGAGATATGCGTGAACAAACATAAAAACATACATACATACATACATACATACATACACTTTTGAAATTTGGCACATTTGTTCAAAAGCTGTTATAGATTAACTTAAAGAAAACTGGGCAGTTCTGGAAATATTACATACATACGCGTCGAATTGATAACCTCCTTTTTTTGAAGTCGGTTAAAAAACCATGATTAGTACTCCTAAAGTATAAATAGATTTAAGGCGTCTGAAGTGTGCTACTTGGGCGACTGGCAATGACTATTTTGAAAACCATACTTCCTTAATATTATAAATGCGAAAGTGTGTATGTCTGTCTGTTACATCTTCACGCCCAAACCGCTGAACCAATTTTGTTGAAAGATCGTGATCGGAAAGGTATTTGCTTCGAAACTTTGGCCACAATTAATTAATAACTTTAGAACTTGTAAGCGGATTCCTATATTAATATGAGCATTTTAAAAGGTACGAATTATTTTATTCACTTATAGAACTAGCTGGTGTTGTTAAATTAAGTACTATCATTGGAGAGATTTAAAAAAATACCTGCTTTTCAAATATTTACCCTTAGCCCCCTATTTCAAATCATTCAGGACAAAAAAGTGAAAGAAAAATAATAGTACAGATAATAATGAACAGATTAAATGAGATTAAAATTTCTAATCTTCGCCAATTAGGAGTGGAAAGTCAAATTGACGGAAGGGTTAGTAAATCCATCGTGGTGATTATTTTGGGCCTACACCATGCCCATGGGAGACGTGGTTTAATTAGTTAAGGATTAACAGATATGATGATTAATTGGGTGTAGAGCAGAGAAACACCTGATGTGAGGCATGTGAATATTAAAGTTTGTTGGGATCATTGGACAATGGAATAGTTTGTATTATTAACTAGCTGAACGGGAATATTATGTTGTTTAGTAATATACCTTTGGGTATGTAAATAAAACATCTAGTTGGCCGATTCTAAAACCTACAAGATATTAAATTCAATCTCTACATTAAATAAAGTCCAGAGGAATTAAAAGTACAAGGTCTATAGGAATAGGTATGTGCGGGTTTCCTCACGATGTTTTCTTTAGTCGTATTAGAATTTAGAAGTTAAACGAAATAATATAATGTTATGGCAAAAATTTCCAGAAAGCTTATAAATAACTAATAGTTAAGTTTTATTTTGTGAACACTATAACAAATTTAATATTATTTAAATCTGGTTTAGCAAGTTTTTATAACGCTAGTTGATGCCCGACTCCGTTGCGCCAAAATTATTTTATAGCGCTAGAACCCTACATTTTTCCGTGATTAAAAGTATTCTAAGTATTTTCCTGGAACTCAAAGTATCTTCACACCTTTCAGCAAAATCGATTCAGCGGTTTGGGCGTGAAAAGGTAACAGACAGACAGACACACTTTCGCATTTATAATATTAGTTTGGATAATGTATGCAAGTTTCAAACACTTCTCAAACCAACCTCTGTATTTTGAGTCTGTAAACCGTGTTCGAACACCGAACCATGTCATTCACAGTCGGGTGTGATACGGGGGCGTGAAGTGGACAAAGGTTCACTTGAATTTCAATTTACTGAAGTGTTCACTGCCTTTTGATATGTTAAAGGTACCGTATTACGTAATATGTATTGTATGTATATAGCTAGACTAGTAATAAGTCTAACAAAATTGTGATTGAATTTCAAATATTATTATATTAAATGAAACAAAAACGAGCAAAAACACTATAGTCAGGAATCATAATGCAAATACTTTTACTAGATAAACCCAAATTTTCAAGCACTGAGCGGGAACTTTATGACGAACTATTGCTAAAAACATTCTCGATCATGTCAGATTAAAAAAATAAAAAATATATATTTTTGAGACTGAAGAAAGAGAAAGAATCAAGAAATTAATCCACCCATCTGGACTCTGGACGCTACTTCGGTTCACTTTTTGCCTCCTAATTCGTCACTATTATTAAATTTTTGTGTCGTTTCTTTTCATTTTCTTACTTTATTATTCTTCCTCTGTTGTTCACCGTAAGATCAAGTGTATTTAGGTCGTGTTAGTGCGGGCTGCCGTCTAATCATATGCAACATCAAGAGCTCTTAACTCATAGAGAACCCGCATCTTCAAGACAGTGTGGAGTACCCTTTAGTTCTTGGCGATTTGAATACGGGATCTTATTTTTGTGTTCTTAATCGATTAAAGTTGAAGCGGTTGGTTTGATGTTTTTAATAATATATTTTAATAAATTCAAAAATGTGTTTTCTGTAAGCTCTTTACGCTAAACCTGCTAAACTGATCTTGGTGCAATTTCAGTCAGTCAGTGTCCGAACCAATGGTAGACATCGTGTACACTTGACGATTAAAAAGAGTAATACATATTTTTTGGTTTTGACTTTGAACGAAGTAATCCGAAAAAATCGCTATTACGAACGTAATCCCTGTTAACACTGCTAGAAATCAATGCGTAACGTTTTCTAAAGTCTGTTAAAGTGTAGGTAAGTGTTGTTATGTGTCTTACTACCCTTCTAAAAGGAAATGATAATAATATTTTCCCAGTAACGTAAGATCGACACACCTCGGTGCGATGTATTTTTGTTTCATCTTCCATATTTATTTAGCAGATATGATACGGAGCGAGACTGGATATTTTTATAGCAAATGGATCCGTTTATATTATGCTCCATAATATTCTATTGTAGAGTCATAAGAGTCTAAAATACGCAGTGTTTGGAAGAAGAAAATCTATGATTTCATCATAATAAGTACTAGTCGATGCGAACTCCGTTGCGTGGAAAGTCATTTATCGCGCAGGAACCGAACATTTTCCGGGATAAACAGAATCCTATGTCCTTTCCCTGATCTCAAAGTATCTACATACCGAATTTTATCAAGATTGGTTCAGCGGATCAAGCGTGAAGAATTAACAAATATACAGTCAGACAAACAGGCAGACCAAACAGAGAGGCACACTTTCGCACTTATAATAATAATCTGGATTGTGCATTATGCAGAGAGAAGCTGAGTCGAGGCAGTCATGGTTGGTCACGTGACCTGATCGAAAATTCTTATGACGGAGAGAGACTACCAGAGCGGTGTAAGACAGGAAGTTATTTCTCACTTTCCAAAATGTATGCCTACACCTGTTGTTACGTCTTCACTTCTATCGGCATGTGCAAGTTCCAGTACGTTTTTTTTTAAATACAAAAAAAGGGCCATTCAACGTCCCATACATCACGGCCCTTTTCCTGTCATGAGCTTATCATTTTGGAGATCTAGAGAGCACTCCAGTGGTCATTGGTATCACGGGGGAGAAGCGCTGGCCTTTTGGTTGAGAATTAAATTGTCACAGAGATCAATTACTGGTCCGTTTGGACCGATCGCAGGCGGATCTTAACCAGAATGACAGTGACAATGACTTTAGAGTGACACTGGTACGCAATCGGTTTTTTTCACAAAGGAATTGAATAAAACAATCCTTACTAATATCATAAATATGCAAATTTATGTCGGTTTGTATGTCACCTCTTTACGCTTAAATGGCAGAACTGATTTGGATAAAGTTTGGTGAGGATATACTTTGAGTCCCGGGAAAGGACCTAGGATATACTCTTTATCCCGGAATACTACGGAATTGGATGCATCATCGAGTTATGAAACAAAGTCTGTACAAAACCAACCGACGCGACGCAAGCTGAGTCAGGGGTGCTCAACCGAAGACGCAATCAGGGGTAAGCAACATTTTATCGATGCCGTAATAAATGTCAATTTTTAAATTTCAAAAGACATTCGGCACAACAGATTTATAGGGCTGTAACGCATTGTCCAAATTCAATTTGTAATGTTAAGCTCGGGCATGAAATTCGAAAGGGTTGTATTCACATATTGACAATTGACAATTTGACTCACCATTAAAATATTGCTTTTAAAATCACCAAAGTCACTCGTGTGGAAGTGTTTTCGACCCTAATATTAAAAATTGTTTGTTATCGTCAAGATTGAGGTTTGTCGATGGTACAAAAGATGTTTGTTATTTATTTTCTTATACCTCTTGGTGTTTGTTGGTAAACCATTTAGTTATCATCATAACAGTTCGCATCATAAAATATAAAAAAGAAAATTATAAAAACTGAATAATAAATATAATGAATATAGTAGCTCGTTTCTTATTAATATTATTAAAAAAAGAAAATAATAATTTCCTCCGGACGGAAATGTCACCATCTATAAACATGCACAATACATATACATTTTAAGATTAGTGCGTAAAGAAAAATATATAAATGCATGAACTCTCTAATTTTTCCGTGACTTTATCCCAATCAAATAGTATTTCTAGTCTACGAACTTTTCCTATTTAAGTACATTAGATGTAGAATTTTGAAAAATCCTTCTGGCAGACGCATCATCAGTCAATCAGCTGTACCTTTTATAAAATAATAATATTATAATACAGATAGATCGAACATTACAAAAATTATCTTTGGTTATGCAAAATTAAGAGTGATGGTTATGAATGACTATAAGTTTTAATCCAAATGAAAGCTGATACATAATTTGCAATGAATTTTTAAGATTGATGACTGTCGTAAAAATTTAGTGAGCCGTTGACGTGACAACTTTTAGCACATGACTAGCCATTTTATTGATAATAATATGCTTAATATGCTAATAATATGCTAAATATAGTAAACATTAATTTGTAACGGTTGATTTGCTGATATACGATGCATATTTGCATAATTAGGGGTTAAGAATTGATAAAAACCGCTCAGTCATGTCGCAGATGCTAAATACAGTAATTAATTTTTATGCCTAACCATAAAGAATTTAATGGAAAGTAATAAAAATAATAACAATTCAATCTAGCATTGTAATTTTATGACTTATTTAAATATCATCATAAAAATCTGAATAATTATAACAAAAGATAAAATAAAATTATAATATCATATTGTATAAAAATTATATTTTTTTTCATGCTTTGTAAACAAACTTATTTTTTTCGTTCTTAGGCCCAGTTTTACCACTTTAACCCAGATCTACGCAAGTCCGCCTAAGGCGGACTCACTTAGTGAGTGGTACAAATGACATGATGTTTAACTCAGAGTTAACTTTAACTCAATTAAATAATTATACACTTTCCTTGCACTTATTCCACTTTATTTTAATAGATTTATTACAGAATTATAATATACACGACCGGTTTCGAAAAATTCATCATCAACTTTAACTCAGATCTGCGCAAAATATGGGCCTTAGAGAAACAATGGATGATTTAAAATAATTTGTATTCCATTCTATTTCTGAAATAAAAAAAATAGCATCACAGATAGGTAATTCAAATTATGCCATAGTAAAAGGTTTTTTGCATTTTTTAATTCAGAGGTTACAGAAATAGAAAAAAAAGTTTGAGCCTCGAGATTAGTATAAGTCATAACTATAAAGAGTGTCTCGTCTCGTGGTTTACATATACATTAGCGTGATTAACATTCCAAAACATCCCCGAATAATATCAGTAACTGTCCAATATGACGGTTTTCATTACATCAGGACAAAGGATTAGGTTTTACGACCGCTCGTTTACTGCCTACATCTAATTGCTTGGGACAGTTATGACACCTTTTAATGATCCGTGGCTTAGTGATGTATTTAGTGTTTAGGAGTTAAGGCCGTCACAGACTTAGCTATAATATATATTAATATACCGTACTAAACACACTGAGACCAGAAATATATAATATAATAGTGTGGTCTCGCGAAAATTGTATAGAAAATATATATTAATATGCTATATACATATTAATATATATTATAGCTAAGTCTGTGACGGTCCTTATTGCTAATTGTTTTTGTCCATACTAATATTATAATTGCGAGTGTCTGTCTGCTAGCGCGGTAACGATTTTGATGAAATTTGGTATGGCAGTAAGTCGCAGGAAAGGACATAGCGTAAATTTTATATCTCAAAAATGTACGGTTACTATATTATGGTGGTTCGTTCCCCATACAAAAAAACAATCGACATTAATTATTAAGTAATAATTAGCTAACTAGCATTTTTATTGATTTTTTATAAAAAGTGACTTATGCCACAAATGTCACTTTTTATAAAAAAATCAGTAAAAATGTGACTTCTGTGTGAAATAAAGTATTTTAAATATATTTTGCGGGAATGGTATTGCAAAATAAATAGATGTGCATATAAATTATTTATGTAGTAATAGTATGAAATTAGCTAATTAATGTCGATTGTTTTTTTGTATGGGGACCGAACCACCTTATAATAAATTATTAGCGCAAAAATAGTCGCGAGCACGCTTTCAAAGATTTACAAAAAACTTGTACCTCCAGGTACCTACAACAATTTTTGTTTATTTATTAATAAATTATTCTTATCCAGTTATTAATCCTACATTAAAGATATACCTAGTAAGAATTAATTAAATTACTCATTTCATTTGTACAATACAATTTTGACAGGCCCCCTAATGAAAATTTGTCATACCAGTGCTGTCAAAGTGACGCGAGTTTTCGCACGAGCACCGATTTTCCACACCCGTCAGCTGTCAATCTTGTGACGCAACTTCTCTTTGACAGTCACCAACCATGGCCAATCAGTTAAAGGACTTTAAAATTAACCCTTACACTAACGTGGGAATAGTTCTAGAGTTGTAAATTAAAAACTGCAAATAAACATTTTATGGATGTTATTTGATAACTCAAAAAAATCTGTGATGGAAATATTTTACTTACAAAAAAACGTATTTTTTTATAAAAAAACAAAATGTCTTGTATTGGAAAATATTTATAAAAAAATAAACCCTCTTCTTCACAATGTTTTAATGGTCTTCTACACTTAATTTTAACCTGTAATATATTTTGATAGTAGCTCTTTGGGGAGGAACTAAAAGCTTTTTATGAAGGCTAGTAAAAAAATCCAATCTTTTTATTACCAAGAAATAAAATAAAACTCAATCAACATTAAAATTAATTCATCTTCACCACAACACAATAATAAAACAAAACAATAATTAATCACAATCACAGAAACGGTTGCTCGCCCCTGCCGTAAAGTCGAGTTAGCCCGGCCAGATGTCGCCAACCCGTAACTCCTTTTATTGTAACCAAATGTTTACCAGCCCTACTTAATTATTACTAATGTTGGAAGGTAATGAACATTTCTTTTTATTCGCTTAGTAAATAGTGGCACCTCTTTTATATGGAACTCAGAGATCGTAATAATATTAAGTCGGATACTGTTAATCTATATTCTATACTAAGATCATAAATGTGAAAGTTTATCTGTCCGCCTGCCTTTCTGCCTATCTGTCTGACTCTTCACGCTTAAACATTCAAAATAATAATTATTATTATTGTGATTAATACTTTTCATTACTACAAGGCAAAGTTACAATAATAATATTTAATTCAAATACATATAAAAAAACCAAGTATTTTTGACGATTTGAACATAAATATTTCTTTTTTTTTTTATTAAGCTTAATATTGTTACTATAATACATTTATACTTTTTTATGAATTATCTCTTAAAAAAGTTAAAAAAAGCACATTATTGGTAAAGACCCTACGAGTGCTACGGAATTGTAGCAATATTTAAGTAGCACACACTTCGTAGCAACTCGTAGACATCTTCGTAGCCCGTCTACGTTCCGTAGAATGTGAAATTCGTAGGCTTTGATCTACGTAACGTAGGAGTACTATTATATTATATTCTGTGACGTAGATACGGTACGCTAGCACTGTTTTTTCATACAAACGTATTCCTCAATTTACTTCGTGGACAATGCGTCAAGAGTCTAGACATATGATTTTTTATACAATATAGGGATCTGCTAAAGCTATGCTCGTTCGAATTTTTTTAAATTTACTAATGATTATAAATAAAAAAGACCCTCCAAAATTCGCAAAAAAAATAATGCCCCGTATCCCGCCAATCCACCGACCATAAAACGAATTCGAAAGATCTTTAAGATAAAATTAAAACGTAGAGGCATAGACTCACTCTTGATATTTAAAAAAAAATAATTAGGCTCTATTTTGAAGGAGGAATCAGACTACGTAACCTCGATTTACTGTATCTGTCTCTATCACAATACACGTGCCAGCGCAGGGTGAAGAGTGATGGCAATAGTTTCTTCGTTTAAATTATACTGTACCCGCGTGAGGTTCAATGCTTAACTGTTAAGAACTTGATTATTTAATCGTGGGTTCGATTCCCAAGTGTGAAAATTTTGTTTCCAAGTTTAGTTAGAAATATCGATGAGTCAGGTGGGACTATAAAATTCTAACAAAAATTCTGTATTTATAGGATTACAACATACTTTGTCCAGTGTCTAAAGCTTCACCAAAATCAAAATCCATTTAGTACGTTTTTCGTAAAGGTATACTTTAATTACACCAAATTACTTTTATAAAAATTATATTTTCAATATTATGTAGTATTTTATTATATATCTGTATCTATTAGGTGTTTTTTTGTCCGACTTAGATTAATCTAAATTATGTGCCTATTATTATAACCACTTTTTATTTTCCTCTGAAAACAACCCAATCAAAGTATCATATTTTTCACGAAAAAAAAACATAAAAGTTGAAACAAATTCGGGTTACTTTATGAAGTAACCCAACCTAATTGGGGCTATTTTGGGGGGATTACAATTACGGAGTATGATACTTTATAAGTGGTTTTATATTTGTGTAAAAATGACTCATAAAATGGAGTGCCTCATGTTAGCTTATTTCAATTTATTAATCTGGTTTTTGGAACAAAAAATAAAGAAGTTATAAATGTGAAAGTGGGTCTATCTGTAATTATATGCACTGAAGTAAAAAAACTATGTCATAATACTTAAAGGCCGTCACAGATTTAGCTATAATATATATTAATATACCGTACTAAACACACTGAGACCAGAAATATATGTTATAGCTGAGTGTGTGGTTACGCGAAAATTGTATAGAAAATATATAGTAACCGTATATAAGGCCCCGTGCGAGTTTCTTACGCCGGTTCTTCTCGCCGGGCTAGTTCCCGAACCGGTGGTAGGCACCATTAGTATCAACGTTCTGAAAGCATTTTTTTAAAATCTATTCAGAAATAAAACAATTTTTTTTTATTGCTAAGTCTGTGACGGCCTTTATGGCGTAATATGTGTCACTTACATTATGGAGTTTACTATGAAATTAGCAGCACTGAAATCATTTTTCCATATTATTATTAATATTATTTGGGGTATTTCTCATAGAAACATAATTATTTAGTAGTAATAATAATTATTACTAATTATTGTTTCAGCGACGCTATTCTCAAAATAAACTATATAAGAAACACATACACACCCTAAAGTATATTATCATTTATCACTTAGTTCTATAAAACCATATAATATAGGTAGGTCACTAAAGAACTCCTACTAGAACCCTTACCCGACCAAATTCCAAGGTATTTCTATTAAAGTCCTCCTCTATTTCCACACGTCACATATCGGTGTGGAGTGTTTATTTCGTCGCGGACAGTCTCCTAAATAATTCCGAGATAACGTCCCCCCTGCCCCCCTGTCAGGGGGACAAAGGAGGGGGATATCGCTAACAATAACGCTTCGATAAAAGCACAAGGTGGAAGCGTTCTCAAGATGTGTTGGATTTGTGTGGATATGTAAGATATTAAAAAACTGTATTCAAAATATTAGTTACATTATTCTAATAGACGAAACCCCACGGCAAACAATCATAAAATAATTTTTATATTTAGGTTTGATTTTATGAATAATAATTATTATGTTCAACGATTTCGGTGTAAAGAGATACTTATTTACAATCTTTGATAAAGATGTCTATAAAAATAACTATAACTTCTTTCATCTTTGCGAATAGCACAATAAAAAAATTGGGTATTAATTAAAGAAGTATTCCTTTTTAAAGTTGGTTCTAAATAAATTAACAAAAAAAAAGTTTAATAACTCTGATCCAAAAACATCAAACCTTAAGTAAGGTATAAAATAAAATTATAAGGAATGTCCATTACCACCTTTCTGCAGGAAAACTTTCATCGGAATTCTAAGAAAATATTGTGTAGAGATTAGTCCATACAGTTTTATTGGGTCTTCCACTATATTTATTTAAGAGTTCTTTCGGCAGCACTTATCAACCACTTCACAATAAATCTTATTGTTTGTTAACACACTTTTTCCGGGTGTACAAATAAAAATGTTTTTTTTTGTGTTCTTTGATAAAAAGTTTGATTTATTTAGGAGCTGTATCTACGTTGGTAGGTACGTGGTTCCTATTTTTATCTCGAATCCGCATATTTAGCCTGGTAGCGGTATAAAGTGAAATTCGGCTACTGAAATCGGCTTACGGAAATGTTTTATCTTGTTATCCACGTACTATAATTTCGGGCTTATAATATAAAAGAGGCAACTAAGTCAATGTACCAACTACCAACTTCTCGCTATCCTACTACTGAAGAATTTTTCAGTCACTTATTTATATTTAATTAAAATTATAGCTGTAATTACCTCAGAATTTTAACCATTGTTGTGTAAGGAACACACTAAAGTCTTCGTAACTTCACCCTTGGTAATGATCTCGACTATTCTGACTCTAAAATTAAGTGGTTTCTCACAGAATTAGCCATTCTATTGTGGATGTAAAATACGCTATAGAACCAATTATTTCTCATGACCATTAAGTGCTAGGCTGCTATAACTCGGAAGCGGTCTCGAATCGTAAAATTTTACGATAACACCGCACGCACGTGACACTGTCCCTCAGTCGGTGACGCGCACGTCATATTTATGACGCGTCACGCTTCGATAGTGACGACTGACGGACTGCCGAAAGAGATGGAGATCGTGCTTGCTCTTCACGTTTTTTTAAAAAAGATGAATTGGTACATAGTTGGTGGACCTATGTAATTTGATCGAATTACGATCATTTGCCCCGCAGACGCAGAAAAGATAAGAGGCAGTCAATGGGCCAATATCTAACTATCCGGCGACCTACATAGCCTTTTCTATTTGTATAGCTCTAACTAAACATCGTCACATAATCAAATTATGTTATAACCATCAGTCCACTCGACCCAACCATTCCAACCACGTATAAACACATTAGTTAGTTATTGTGACTGTTAACTATTACGTTTTATGTGGCTATCCGATATGTAATTGTTAACTACGGCTTGGAAGCTATAAACGCTTGGAAATGTTATTTTGGTTAGTTTTTAAATACTTACAAATTACAAAATAACACGGGAGGGCACAAAAGTATTAATTTTGTCGTTGCATTATTATAAGCTAGAGGGCAAACAATTATCAGAGAGATTTTTTTCAGAGCACCAATTAATAAAAAAAAAGTTGGTTAAAAACACGACGCTTAAATAACGGAAATAATTTTCGGTTATATGGTTTCCTTTCATTTTCAATCCGATTTAAAAAAGCTGAATGAGTTTTCTATGTAATGTTACGCACTACTCACACAGTAAATATAATAAATACTAAACGGAATATTTTTGTAAGAAATTATTTTGTCTATATTTAGTAAAATTGAATGAAAAATTTATTTCTCTAATCCTGCACTTAGCTCCCTTATTTCTCTTTCAACGACAGATAACGGGGTAAACCTTTCCCACGTAAATTATGCGGTCAAGTTGAACCACAGTTAAATCTTTAACTGGATTATTAACACTTTGCTGACCACTGACCGCTGTCAATACTGACAATGAGACATTTAGTTTGTCCGTTTGTCTGTCCGTTTCTGTGAAATCAATTATGTCAAACAGTGGCCTACTTATTTCATCTAAAACAAGATTTTTCTAATAGTTAGATTTTCTCATTCGTTGATTTGGATTCTAATGCGATTACTGAATTGTAAGTTGTTAATTGTTACACGAGTTACATACTTCTCAAGTTTTATAATTGGTACAGTTTACGAGTTAGTTGCATCTTATATTTTTATTTCAATATAATCAACAAAACTTGGTTGACTACTGTACCCTAAAACCTAACTGATTTTTTGTATATTAATAACCCTAACCAGCTGATTTTTTGTATATTAGTAGGTTAATAGTTTTATAATTTAAGAGTAACCTGGTCCTACAAATAAAACAATCCATATTTTAGGACCATCAAGTCAAAGTATGAAATCCTTTCTATCTCTGTTGGCTACAACTTTCTAGATTTTTCGAAAATAAAAAGCGGCCAAGTGCGAGTTGGACTCGCCCATGGAGGGTTCCGCAGCAGCAATAAGGTTCAGTTTTATGAAATTATAATATTTTTGATTTATTTTTATATTTCAGTCGATTTAATGAAATTTAGATTAAGGTTTACTATTTATGACGTATAAAAAAAACTACTGGCTAGATCTCGTTCAAACCAATTTTCGTTGGTAGTTTTTATAGTAATCTACATCATATATTTTTTTTAGAATTATCATGCCTCTACTTTAGAAATTAGAGGGGGGGGACACACATTTTTCCACTTTGGAAGAGTCTCTCTCGCAAACTATTCAGGTTAGAAAAAAATGATATGAGAAACCTCAATATGATTTTTGGAGACCTATCCATAGATACCCCACACGCATAGGTTAGATGAAAAAAAATTTTTTTGTTTCAGTTGTACCTATGGGGACCCCTAAAATTTTTAATATTTTTTCCATTTTTGCATCAAAATCTTAATGCGGTTCACAGACTACATCTACTTAATTTTGTTACACCTTGTATATTCCCATATTTTTTCTAATTTTATGGTACTGTATGAAATTATTCGTATGTCCACACAATATCTTCTGTTCTCTATGTCCAGCACGGTCAGTCCCATAATGTCATTACCTTCCCTTAAACTAAACACGGTGTGGGAAACGCCGGATTCACATGGACACAGATATTGTTAGAGGTAAGTTCGTTACCGGATGCGTGGGTCCGATTCCCAGGGAAAACTATAGTAATACAATTAGATATTTTCTTTGAACATATATTTTGGGGTAATGTTATAGTTGGGATTACCGTTAAAGTTAATTATTATATCATCCACACTTAAATAAATAATAAAAATGTGAAAGTGTGTCTGTCTGTCTGGCAGTCTGTTATCTCTTCACGCTCAGACCGCTGAACCGATTTTGCTACTTTTTATGCCAGAAAAATGTACCATCAAAGAAATTGATTCATATTATGCAGTTGACGGACTCACGTTATTTGGTCGGATTGTGTCAAGTCAATATTTGTGAATTGTGATTATGGTTTGACATAACGCGACCAAATTACGTAGGTCCGCCACCTACCTATGAATCAACTTCTCCGATAGTACCTATCGGATCAAAACCTACTGATCAACTTTTGAATATATTCCACTAAACTAAATCTAGTGCAAAATAAAAAAAAAAACAGAATAGAAGTACAAACATAGAAGTATGCCAATTCCATTTTCGACAATTACACATGTTACAGTATACCATAACAAAAACGTTATTTTTTAATAAAACTATGTGAAGTATCTTGTCTAATCCCCGGTCGTAAAAATTTACGAGCGAGACTCGCCGCGCCGCGGCCCGTGCGAACGCGGCCTTATGACGCCTAGTGACAACGAGAACTAGGCTGTGAATACACAGCGCGGGAAAATCGTTTATATTAGAAGCTAGATAGTTAAAAAATATAAATGTTGCAATAAGTGAACAAGTTACAATCAAAATAAAACAGCAAAATAGTCAAAAGCTGGCTTTGCTTCATAGAAAATTTAATCAAGTGCGGATATTTTGGGCAGATAATCTACAGCATTTTATACGATAGACTTAGAAAAATTTTCATTAAAAATATTTTTTGCTAGTTTCAGTTAATTAGGCGACTTTGCGTTGAGCGAAGTCACAATGACGATAACAGTAAAACATTTAACATGAATTATTTTGTTCATTGCTTTCTACTATACTTATGCATTAAATAGCAATACCCAAAATATCCTCAGTTGATTTTACCACACCATATGGATGGACGTACTAAAAATAAAACGGTGTATAAATAATAAATATTGCAAATTTACAGTAGGCTAGTGTAGTTTAAAAACCTCTTTGACACTACAACCTCGAATTAGTTGATAATAAAGTTAACCCCGCCAAAGTTCGTTAGGGCCCAGTGTACCCAACGCGTAACATTTCTCCAATATTGCCACTTATTGTATTTTGTATTATTTACTCGGTTTTACGAGCCAACTCGTATATTTTGAGTGAGTTGAGATAACTTCAATTTTTATGTCCGTATTTTCCACCCCGCTAGTGTTCGAGGGTTTTATTGCCAATAACAAGTTTCTTTAATTAAATAAGTGTGTTTGTATGTTAGGAGATAAGTTTATAATAATTATTATTATGACAACTTTTGTTTAGTAACACTCTCTGAAATTATAGTAAGAGGGTACTTTATCAAAGATCCAGAACTTTAACAAAATAATAACTGTCATCTATAACTATATTATGTTACGTGATTGAATACTATAAAAATAATAGAATGAATTATTATTCTAAATCCTTTATTGAGAAAATTATATTTTTTGTCGATTTTAATTATTTTTATGATTAAATTATTTTATACCGAAACTGAAGACATCAAAATCAATGTCTCAAATAGCATTAAACTCTGAGAATTGTCAAATTGTTTTCATCACACAATATTTCACAACGGCCGTCACAAAAGTGCATCATTACGAGATTATATGTTTTGACAGACCATTAACTCCTGTGACAGTACTATTGACTGTTATTGACAGATGCATTTTACAATCGACGTCAGTTTTAAAACGTTATTTAATACACTTTAGTGTCACTTATTATGTGCTTAATGGTGTAAATGTTTTGTTTAGGGTTGAAAATTTTACACTTTTGAGAGCTGAAACTCAAAATACCAGGAAGAAAACAATTATCTAATGTTGAATAAATTAATTCTTATACGTAATTTTGACACAGACAAGAATTAAAACTTAAAACGCCAATACGTTTCATAAGAGTTACCTTTTACAAAATAATATGTATTAAGATCGATAGATACCAAACTACAAATTAGATTTTAATTAATATTGACTTAATTAATTAAACAAGGGTTAATCAAATACCTGATAATTATGAACAAACGCTTCAAAATAATTACAGCAGCCACTTATGTGGGCGCGCATTTAATTATGTTTAACCCTTTCGTTGCGTGTTGACGAATTCTGACACTAACCACCAGATAGGATCAAAATGACACCATCTACCTGATATGATCAAAAATGTCTTAATTACTTACATCTACATTATTTTTAATATTGTACAAATGGAGATGCAATATAATTGAGTACTGGTAAAGTACAAAATATACTTAATTTTATCCCGGACAAATGTATGATTAATACGAGTACAGTCATGAATTTCAGAGGAATAAAATGGCCGAGAAATTTGCTTTTTAATGTTTTAAAGTAAGTATTTATTACTTTTATGATTGATATATTTTGTACAACAGCTACTCGCTGATTTTTGATATAAACTATAAAAGAGTCAAAACTTGGCACAAACATATAACATCTAAATCATGTTACAAAATACAGCCAATAAGGTTCTTCTACGCCATTAAATACATTGTATGTCGGGATTAAATTTTAACTGTCCTCTAATGGACAAGACATTACATCGTTATGGGTCATATTCTGATTTGGCCGGACACAGTAATGGAAACTAATTTTGCTATTATGATTTGCACGTGTTTTTAACCGACTTTAAAAATGGAGGAGGTTTTATGTTTAGCTGTGGATGTATTATGCGGATAAACATATTTTTTGGCTATGCTGTGTGTAAAATGTTGCTAAGAAAAAAAACCACATGTTTACTGCATTTTTGGCAAGTTTTATAAAAAAAATGTAAAGGGTATGAACTATGAAGATTTTTTTTCACTTATCTGCGTCTCTAAAAACAGTTTTTTCATTCGAAATTAAAAAAAATACATAATAAACTTAATTTCAAATCAAATTGGCCCAATAAAAATAACGTTGAATTTTCAATTTCGGTGATACAAGACGTGTCGGACAAGTTTGTCTCGGTCAGTTAACACTAAATTGGCATGTCCGGGTCCAAATGACCCAAGAGTTCACGGCCCATGTAGTTTTGGATTTTGGGCCCAAGTGTAAATGCGATAAAATTTGTTCCGGTGCCATTCGAAGGGTCAAATTTGGACAATGTTAAAATATTGTACAACTATGTAGTGCCGAAATCATTTGACGTGATTTATACTATTATGGTTTATTAGGTTATTTTATCTATATAATTTTAATTTTTTATATTCATTATCATATTCATATCCATTTTTATATATTATATAAAAATGGATATGAATAAAAAATTAAAATTTTATAGATAAATTTTATCATATACATAACATATTTATATATTATATAAAAATATATTATAGTCTTAAAATATTCATAGGAGTCCACGGAAGGTTTTAAAGTGACACTAAGTTCACCGGGACAGCTAGTTTTTTATAAAGTAAAATGAAAACATTTAATTTCGAGACATAATATAATATCATTTCATATTCGTTTTGCCACAAAACTAAGCATAAAATTTGCATACTATTACGATTTGTGTATTCGTTCATAGTCACAATAATACAAACATAATAATACCACAGTGTAAATAAATAAATACTATGGATTTTAAATATTTTTTATCAAGAATAGTTTAACCCATTCTATTAGTTAAATTAATAGTAAAACGTTTATTTTTAATTCTTTTATACAAAACATCATTTGTCAATGATAATAGATAGGGTGTGGCGATAGTTAAATATTATTTTAACAATTTGAATTGCTAACCGAGACTTAACCACAACAAACGATTAAGAAATGTTATTAATCAATATAATATTATATTATCACAATACAATCAGGAGTAAAAGTGACAATTGCCTGGAAGATATATGCGTTTTTATGTTATTACTGCATTTTAGGGTTATGATGTCATAGACATAAAATAAAGTATAGAGATTTTTATTGTATCGTACGTATAAATGTTTTTATTGTATTAAGTAATTCTCATAATAATATGTATCTGATGAGCAAAAGGAATCAGATTCAAGCTAAATGTTGTAATATTTTTTTACCAAAGTATACGGTTTTGGGTTGTACATGGTTGTACCCAAAAATTATTACTTTGGTGCAACTTTAGCCCACCCGATTTTAATTTGAAAACATTTTTAATTTGGCCTAAAAAAACAACTTTTTAGATTGTTTTCGACTATCCGGAATAATCTGCTGTATTTAAGTAAAAAAATACATCAATGGCTGAGCCGATTGAAATAATGCTAATGTTTTTCGGAAGGGGAGTTTTTTACGTAAATCGAATTTTGACGCGAGGATATTATTGGAAATGGATTGACCGAAAGGAAACAAAATTATTGGGCGCACGACCGTAAACTGTTTATCCGATTACAAAAGAATGGGTTGCCGTTGAGTTTTTTCCCCAAAAATCGGTAAATTTGGGGTGCTAAGTGGTCGTTATGAGAAAGTAGTGACCAGAAAAATGGAATTAATGTATTAGGTAATTCAATTCTGAGTCATTTGTTAACTTCACAGGATAAAATTATTTTTATACCTACCTACCATACTTTTTGTAAGTATCTATTTTAGGTACTAAACTTTTTGAAACTGTAAACACTGCCCAAAAGTATTTTTTTATATAATCTATTTTCTATAACTTCTAAGCATCAATGAGAATCAGGTACCTAACCGTCTACGCTATGGGTCTAAGCGACCCGCACTTAAAAAATTGAGGAGGGGTTTTTAAAATCAATTACCATAATAAAAAAAGCTAAAGGCGGCTACCATTACAAATCAGAGGCAACAATTCACCAAATTTAAACCTCGTAATGTTAAATGGAGTGGATTCGAACCGAGAACATGTGTACTTGCATAGACTAATGGATTTAAAATTTATTATATCACCACCCACTTTACGCACTAAAATTCTAATGGTGATATGATAAATTGAACTTTATGATAACGGTTTAGGGTATAAAATATCGCTTTCATTAGCGCTAAAGGGTCTAAAATATTCGCGAATATTTGAAAGCCTAGCGAGTTACTACGAAATGTTAGATCGTGTTCGAGTTTACGAACGAGACATTAGATGTGGATTTTGGACATTTATACATGAGGACATTACCATACAAATTGCATTCATAATTTAATAAAAAACATTTTAAAATTATTATTAAAATAATGCCCAGTTTAAGTCCCGGACATAATATTATTAAATATTATTTAAAACTAAAAGCGTTAAGTCGGCTCTTTTGTAAAAAATAAAATATACTAAGTAGATTTTTTGTCACGATTCAAAATTAATATGACTATCTTCAATTTTTTTTGTAACTTATGTACCTAATACTTTTTTTACTCATGTAAAAAGTGATATTATTTTATAATTTCGTTCTTTTCTCTGTCATAATTAATTTTAGTTACAAACAACAACAAGATTCGTGCTTTATTTAAAGTTCGAGTGAAAATGAGTTCGAGTTTCGATAGTAATGCATTTTTTCACAGCGTATGCATTGGATTGGACAAAACATTTCGATTGTCAATTTTTGAGACATCTAAATGGACGCACGTGTTGTATTGACAGTTACATCGTGGGGGTAGTTGGACATTTTTTATTGTTATAAAAGGATGCACAAAATAACTGTCAATTTTTTTCATTGGCTGAGTATTATTGGTAAAATAAATGAAAAATATTATTATAACAAGATTTAGTAGATATTATATCATTATTAATTGCTAATATTAAAAAAAATATTAATTGTTTAATTGTTAAGACAGAGATTAACTGCATATGACGTTAATAAAAATATACAAGGCTTAAATAACTGATTCAAATCATGGTTTTTGTAGAAACCACCAAAATTTATAAGGAATTTTAATCTGTTTTTTATTTTTCATATACGTTTAATTAATTTTTCTCCCATTACAACTTTCCTACATAAACAAACAACGATAATTAAAAGAATTAGCGGAATCTGTTCAGCCCTTCGGGATTAGCACTCAGCTGGAGATAAGTTCACGTATCTACTTTTATACCCTACTTATATTATATAGGCTACTATTATGCAAATAAGCATTCGTACATAAGTTTCCAATAAACAAACAGCCCTACGGAACCCTTTCTCACTCGGAAGTCATCTCGATCGTAAAACTTTACGACAGACTTCCTACAAATTAACGTCAATGCGACATATTGTCGCGTTTCCTTCGGAAAAATCTCGAATCGTGAATCGGGATTTTTCTGACGCCCGGAAGCTTTCGAAGCTTTGCGAGAAATCTGGAATCGCTATCTTTTTCTAGATCGTTCATCGAGATTTAGTTGGGATTGAGAATGTAGATTTTTTGAGATCTTGAATACATACGTTCTTTGAAATCGAGTTAAAACAGATAGAATATAAAATTTAGATGGAAATTAAAAATTTATAATTTTACCAGTAGATATCATTTTGACTTAGTTAAATTAATAATAAACAGAATTTTTAAAACACTTTAAAAATATAATGTTATTAAAAAATAGGCAGTTGAAGTGTTGAACTTTACTACACGACATGTCATTCATACGTCGGGATCATGTGACCCTGACGGAACTGTTTTACTTACTATATTTTCAATTTAGTACCCGTTAGTGAAATTCGCCGTTCCCGATCAGCTCCGGTAAAAAACCACTTAGACACGTTTATTGACGTCGTTAGCCAGTTTAAACCGTTTTACAGGTTTACCTTCGGATCACAAACTTTAAGATATTTAATGTCTTTCAATAAAGATAGAACGATTTATAAATTCTATTTTCGTGTACTACTCGTACGTACAAACGTTTTATAAATTTTTTTCTACGTTTTATTACGCAATATAAACTGCGTGAAATTTTAATGGTTGTTTTCCCGCAGTAAAATGATTCTATTTTAGAAGTACAATAGATTTGTGAAGTTTTTTCAAATTCAAATCATAAATAAAACTCAGCCAGGTCATTGCCGCTCGCGCCTATCGGCATAAAGTTACGTCGTCATACAAGTAATTTTAGTTTTCAAAAAATAACTTGCATGATCCGAGTGTTCTACTAGGTATAGGTAAATCGTTCTGCTGCGGGAAAACAACCACTAAAATGTCACGTTGTATAACTAAAAACTTAAAAAATGAGACTAACTCCGTTGCGCCGAAACTGGCACTACCGCGCGGGAACCACACATTTTTTCGGGATGAAAACTTTCTGGTATTCCTGAGACTCAACGGGACTCAAAGCATCTTTGTAACTCATCAACATCATAACCGTTTCAGCGGCTTGGGCGTGAAGAGGTAATAGACAGACGGCTACAGACACAATAGATTATTATTAAGTATGTAATTATAAAAGACAGCCTAAAATATACCAACAATATTTTGATACCGTTTAATATAGTAATCTAATAAAACGCTATTACTCTTTCACTTTCCTTTTAACCCTCTACACAATTTTTGTAAATCTTTTTAAATACTCCAGCATTTGTCACAATCCAGTAACATCAACATCACAATGGGCCAGACGTACGGATGTGAAGTAGTAAACTTTTATATCTGCCGGTCGCTTGTACCGGTGCAGCGCAGAAGGGTTGATGCCAATAAATTGCGAATTTTATATGATACAGCCGTATAAATTAGCATGTGATTTGATGAGATCTTAAAATCATTTCTGGTTATTTTGCAAGGGTAAATTTGCGATACTTGCCCAATAAATTTTATAATTGTTTCTTTCCGAGAAATTAGAGAATTTTGACAATTTTCATGTTTTTTATAATATTATCTTGTGTGAAGTACTTATATAGAATCGTCTGAAAAGTTTCTCGAGATTTATACATGGATCTAAAAATCTAGTTTAATAAAATAAATTGTTATAATATTATTTGTGTTGGATAATTGATTTTTTTCTTTCTATAAAAATGTGGCTTCTTTGCGGAAATCTACTTTAAAAAAAACCGGCCAAGTGCGAGTTGGACTCGCCCATGAAGGGTTCCGCAGCAGCAATAAGGTTTATTTTTATGAAATTAAAAGGTTTTTTTTATTTATTTTTATATTTCAGTCGATTTAATGAAATTTAGATTAAGGTTTACCATTTATGACGTATAAAAAAACTACTGGCTAGATCTCGTTCAAACCAATTTTCGTTGGTAGTTTTTATAGTAATCTACATCATATATTTTTTTTAGAATTATCATGCCCCTACTTTAGAAATTAGAGGGGGGGGGGGGACACACATTTTACCACTTTGGAAGAGTCTCACTCGCAAACTATTCAGGTTAGAAAAAAATGATATAAGAAACCTCAATATGATTTTTGGAGACTAATCCATAGATACCCCACACGCATAGGTTAGATGAAAAAATTTTTTTTTGTTTCGGTTGTACCTATGGGGACCCCTAAAATTTTTAATATTTTTTTAATTTTTGCATCAAAATCTTAATGCGGTTCACAGATTACATCTACTTACCAAGTTTCTATAGTATAGCTCTAATAGTTTCGGAGAAAAGTGGCTGTGACATACGGACGGACGGACAGACAGACAGACAGACAGACAGACAGACAGACATAACGAATCTATAAGGGTTCCTTTTTGCCATTTTGGCTACGGAACCCTAAAAATAAAGTGCATAAATGAATTATTATTATTGTCATTTCTCTTGTTCTTCAAATTTTATGAAAAACTACGGAACCCTAAAAAAACACCCAGACCAGCGCAAATGGGTCATATTCATAAGTTATGAAATTCTAACCTAAAATTCAAACTAAAGTTTTATCAAAATAAAAATTTTGTAACTTTTTCATGACAAACTGATGTTTATGACGGTGATGATGATGATGCTGCCAATATGAAGGAGCAGTAATTAATCACTGTCCACCACATAATGTCTATTACTATTTGCATAAGCCGGTATTATCTGACACCCTGAGGCTAGGAGAAAATCTGTTCGACGGCATGATCAATATAGACTATACCTAGGTCTATATCAGCCTTTGTAATTGTCTGCATGGACTATTTGGAGTTCGGAAATGGTGTAGTTAGGGAATTGAGTATGTTTAATGTCATAATATTATAAAATGCAATTAATTATATTTTCTTTTTATTTCCGAATGAGTAAACACGCCACGTAAAATTCTTTTTTACTAGTATAAATTATAATATTATGATAGTCGATATCTAACAGTGACAATTACTCCAAAATCATAATATCAACAGTCAGTCAGTAACTTCTTTACGATTAAGCCGCTTAATAAAAATTTTGATAAAATTTTTGTCCCATGAGTCCCAACTCTTAGCGTATGGACAAATCATAGTATTTTAGTATTATTTAAAATACAAATTTTAAAAAAGAACGTACATTTCTCGCGTGACAAACCGTTAATTGTAACTTCCTATGAAACCCAAAACTAACACAATATACCAATATTAAGCGGTCTTCACACACCCATTTCACCTCTACAATAATTCGATTTCATTCGACACTGCTCAAACATCTTCACGTCGAGTGTCCATAAATTATTATCGTTTTCCCGGACCGTTCCCACGCGCGACACGTGACGTCCTTAACAAATATTGTCTTTGAGGACATCGGGTTGACAATTGTCGTTGAAATAGTATTGTTTTCGGATTGTTTGATGAATGTAAGTTATGGGTTAAGAGGATTCGAAGTTGTAGTGATGAATTTGAGATGAGATAGAATAATTGAGAGCGCTGTATTATAATAAAGTAAGTTCCACGCGAGAACTCTTGTTATTTGAATCAAATAACACTGTATAATTTGAGAAGGTATTTCATATTTCTGACGTGGAAAATCTTCAATCTTAATTAAATTCTCTTACTTTTCAATAATTCTAAACATATTACAATAGTAAAAAAAATAAAAAAATAGATTTATTTTAAAAAAATAACAACTTAATGGTCGTAGTTAAAAAAAATGGCATAAAGTGTTCTATATGATACGCCAAATATCACTAGCAATTCGGGACAAAAGCACACATCTTCGGGTTAATCCGATTCTTGAGTTGAGTGCAATTAGCGAATAACGACCTCCAGAAATCCCGAAAATCTCCAAATCATAACAATACGATCCTCATTATAGTCGGACAATGCGATACCAATATCCCCCTATTAATTATAATTGACATATTTCATACTGCAATTTGTCGAGATGGTGTGGTCGCGTGCGCGGTGTTTGTTTTGATGTCCAGGGGTCGGGACTGTCCGCGTTCGTTAGAGGGCATGGTCCTACGAGTGGTAGAAATGTGTGATAAAATCATTTCAAGTTATGAATATAGCATTGTAAATGTGAAAGTATCTGCATATTTGTTACCCCTTTGACTTTAATTGGAATGCTTCTTACTCCTCCTATTTTCTGCTGATTAATTTCGTTGCGGCTCCTAAGACAGTTTTAGCACGTCCCTCGGGCTCCCTGAGATCATATCAAAGGGTTTTCGTGGTTGGATACTGCTGTCGATCCTGGCGACACATTAGAAGATACAGTGGTGGGAATGTGTGGTGGGCCAACGCCCGTTAAAAAATACACCTTTAAACCGATTTTGGTGAAATCATTATGGAGATAATTTGAGTGTCTTATAGAACGTAGGATGGCCAAGCCGAAGAATTTCGGAGCAATTAAGTTGTAGGCAACTAAATTTTGTATTATAATAATAGTATGTTTATACTTTTTCAAATTTCATTTATTAAAGCATAATTCACAATTTATTTTGCTAAAACTTTCGTTACTTTAAATGTTACTAAAACATTTATTTACTAGCTGTTGCCCGCGACTTCGTCCGCGTTAGTATAGTAGATCACGTCCCAAGTATTATTTTTCAAAAATGTTCAATGTACAGAATTGACTTTCCTACGATTTTATTACAATATGTATAGATTTGTTCCTAAAAAGATAATTAAGACGCAATACAAAGTCCACGATACCTTTTAATTATGAACAAAAGTGTCATGAGGAATAAGGGGGGGGGGGGGGGGTTAGGTTAGGTTACAAAACAAACGACACTGAAAAACCGTATGTGTAGTTTAGTTTTTAACTTTGTTCTTAAAAAAGATGTATAACGCCGCAACACCGCTTTGTTTGAAGCAAGAAAAGACCGATGCCAAAGCTCCCAGCATGTTAATCAAACGACACTCGAAATTTGTATAGAAAAGATAGACAAAAGCTCATAGCATGGCAAGGAGTGAAGATAGATACAAGTGTGAAGGACAAATTTGTAGGAAATTTTATGGGCTTTCATTACGTACAGGACATTTTTTCTCTACAATGCACCGTTTTAGCGACATGAGCAAAAAACTAAAAATATTGAAACTTGAGCCCCTCCCCCCCCCTAGGCGATATCATCATAATATATAGCCTATGTGTTGACCCGACCTCTATATAATATTCGTGCAAAATTTGAAGTAAATCCATTCAGTACTTTCTGAGTTTATCCCGGACATACATACAGACAAACAGACAAACAGACAAACAGACAAACAGACATACAGACAAACAGACAAAAATTCTAAAAACTATATTTTTGGCTTCCGTATCGATTGTAGATCACGTCCCAAGTATTATTTTTCAAAAATGTTCAATGTACAGAATTGACTTTCCTACGATTTTATTATATGTATAGATTTTCGCATGTCGTTTATTGTCTCATTGAATTTCATCAATGAATGAATAATATATTGGTTGAATGAAACAACAAATTCATACACGTGATCGCCCGAAGGCAGTGATGGGGGGTAATCAATCATATAATTCGCAACATGAGGGTATATGGGAAAATTTAAAATATTTGTTTAAAATAAGTTATTGTATTCTCCACTCCCAAGTAAGTAATGCTGTGGTCGGGCCGCAGATTTTTTTTTGAAAATGCACCCAAAATAAAATAAAAATGTGTTTTTTGTCAACCATTTTTAGGTCAGCAGTTCTATTTTAAATACCTCGCTTTATAGATCACCCCAAAGGGAGATCTCTGACGTGAGGAGGAGGGCCAGACCGAAGCCCTTTTTCTAAGCCCATTTTTCTTGTAATGAAGTATGAACTTATAAAACTTATAATTTTCACTCATAATATAATCAATCTAGAAGTAAAAAAATCTTTAAAAACAAAAAATCTTTATCCATGTCATGTTTAAATATTTAATTCTTGTTCAATCACATAATATTATGTCCAATGTCCATTGTATGTTTTGGGAGGGATCATCCCGATAAACACCAACAAAACACAAATATCAAATGACAATTCACACGCTGTTATAATGTAAATTTGACATTCTATCAAAACTACGCCACGCGTCTTAATAAAAAAAAATAACACGAAAAAAGAAAAAAAAGTGTCAGTCGCACATCAAAATAAAGCTCAGTTCACACAGGCGGAAGGGCTGCGGAACAAATTGTATAAAAACAATCGCGTGGACAGTCCACTGTTTTACTGTTCTTTGACAAAATCAGTACCGAATCAAACGTTCGTAAATGGAATGTGTTGGAGATGGACAGAGGCGTGGAGTCGTTTATTTTTATTTTTTATAAAACCTGTAAATAGATAGTATATAATTATTATCTAATACTCCTTCTTTTTGGGAGTCAGTTAAAAAGTAGCCTAAGTTACTTCTAACTACATCAGCTATCTAGCAAAAAAAGTCCCATCAAAATAGCTCCAGCCGTTTCAGAGATTAGCTGGACCAAACAGACAGACGGGCAGACATACAGACAAAAATTGTAAAAATTGTTGTTTTGGTGTATGTAACAAACGGTTCTTTCAATATTACAAACAGACACTCCAATTTTATTTATATGTATAGATAATGTTTGTATTAATGTTTTTATATAAAAATATTTGAGAAAGATTTATGGACGTCAATTACTGGTCTCTTATTAGGGATTCCTTTAATTGATGTTAAGGATTCGAGTTTGAATCAAACCAATTAATTCATGATTCACATGAATAGATGAATCTCTAAGCGTAGGTACTTCTTTTGCCAGAAGAATGTAACGGAACGGTAATTTCTAATATTAATTCCTAAATCCTAATCACTTGTAGTTACTACTTTTTATAGGTATATTTATTGCATCCACTACAAACTACTTTGATTTCCCTTTATAAGAACGTACCCACCACAATTATATCCCAATAAGGTTTACTAATAGTCTTACGCATAAAGGCACACTCATCAAGAAAAAAACGCAACATCAAAAAAAAAACTAAAAAGCAAAAAAAAATGGCGAAAATTTCCTAGCGTCTCCACTGTTCCGCCATACTTCCCTTCACCCATCTCACGTCACGTGCTGGTCACGTGGCCTCTCGCATTGTCTTCTAGCTGGGGGACGGGGGGCTATGTATGTATGTGTTTTAATTATGTGTTATGATTACTGTACGTCTGTGTTTGGCCTTTATGGTAAGAATATAAGGGTCAATATCTTTGAGGTTAGGATTAATTTCTTGTACAGAAGTCTGAAGTTTGAAAATTCATGTATTTCCTAAAATAATTCTATAGATTTTTTATAGAAGAATAGCTAGTTGATATCAAGTGGCATATAAAAATAAACTATGTATTAAAATAAAAATAAATATTACAGTTAAACAGACCTTATAATATAGTTAATGTTAATTATCTCTCAAAGTAAAAGGGGTAAAAATTTTAATTATTACGTTTTATGGTTTTTATATTCTTAAAAATGTCCCATACCCTCTTTTTCCACATTTATTTCTAGATACTATGAACTTACTTCCGCAAACTTGGTCCCATTTCGCTCCAGGCTGGTCTCACATGGACCTGACTGTAACAGACTCCCTTTGTTTAATGTAATTGTTTTGTTAATGTTACACGTGGTTTCTTCCGCAAATAATGATGAGAAATAAAAATGAATATGCATTATAATGCTATGCGAAGGTGTGTCTGTTATCTCTTTACGCTTAAACCTCTGATGCTTGGTATTGAGATGCTTTGAGTCCTGGAAAAGGACAAAGAAAAGTTTATATTTCGAAAAAAAAAGTATATTGTACAATAAAGGACAATGCTAACAAAGTATGAATACAAACCCAGAGCGAAGAGATTCAGGGCTCAGAAATTCAGTGATATTGTACGACCAGAAAAATATAACAAAAAAATCATTCAATAAATAATTATTGTAGAAAATAATATGCTAAAAATCATACGTTTATAACAAAGCAAACAAAACAAAACTTGACTTTTACAGCTTTATTATAAACTTATTCACCGAAACGGAACAATAAAATCATTGAGATTTGATTGACGTAAGAATCACTCAGATTTTCTCATTCCACTCGATATAAATCATTAAAACACAGATATGTGATCCAATCATTACATACTAAGCGATACCCACCCTTTAGAATTAGAATATGCTTTTATTCTACAATAGCCCGAATAATACATGCAAAAATAAACTTAAACACAACTAAATAGGGCACAAAATGGCACAAAAATTTTTAACATTTAAGGCGAGATTACGCTGTAATTAACAAATGAAATGTTAAAAGTGTAACTTTATTTGTAGTGTGTCACCGCCACTTAAAGGCCACATGTCGCGTGGAGGGCCCTTTATTTTATTGTTCCAAATTTAAAAGTATAGAACATTTTGTTTTCGCTAATTTGACTCTGAATGAGTCCTTGACGTTCGAAATTTAATTAAATTCTTTTGTTGTGTGACGCAATTTTTTTAGCTTTAAAGTGTTAAGGTTAGGATAAGCTAGTATCCAAAAATATATTTAATATTATAAGTAATGATGGTTAGAGAATATTTTTGGACACTAGCTTTACAGTGCACTGCGCATAGTCTATTTTTTAAACACTATTATGTTATATATAATTTTAAATTTCATTACAAGGTTAGTTATCAAACTTAATTATATTGTAACTTTTAACAAAATATTGGCGAATATTATTTTGTAGCGCGCTTCGTAGCACGCCTACGCATCGTAGACGCAGCGTAGCAAGTCTACTAAACTTATGTACAGTACCTTCTATAATTATAACTAATAGGTGATTATGCCCCGTCGATCGTGGAAAAACGAGACACAATAGCTTATCTTTTGTTATCGCGGTTGCATGCGACCGCTTGGGGCTTGATGAATTAAAGATGTGTATATCGTGTCCTTTAAATAGAGTTCAGTGTAAAATTAGTAGCACTGAAAGAGTTTAAATGAAAAAGAACGACGCTAAATAATAATTACACAGATATTACATAATTTATGTCGTGTAATGTAAATAATGTAAAACGTACATAATATTCTGTGAAAATTCGATCACAAAAATAAATTAATCACCAGTGATGGGCAAATCCCGATAATGGGCGAAGTCCGGATGCGGTCTTGGTTTTGTTGGCCATTCGGTTGCGGACCGCGGAATGCGAACACGGAACAAAACTTAAAATAATTGGTCCGCCCCGTGTAGTGCGAGTGGTTTTGATACTTACATGGAGAAAAAAGTATCGGTTTTTTTGGGGACAGTTTTTTAGAAGTGATTAAATAGTTCAAAGTTGCATTATTTTTGTTGTAGGCGACACAAAATTATTGTTACTCTTTGAATTTTGCATACATTTAAGACTTTTGTTATAAATATTGAACACGTATTTAATACACATACATAACCCAAGAACCATAGAAGTCATTTCAAATGTGCGATTTTTTAAGTCTTTTAATTCACTGTATTAATTATTAATACTTTGGGGTGGTTAAAATATTTTAATGTTAAACTCACGACTGGACAGTGGACACGTTACACTTGACTTTAGTAGCAAATCGTAAGGCAAAATGACTTCCTTCGATTTACGAACTGTCAGACTGCTGACGCAGCGTAGTAGAGAAGGTAATAGACTCCTCTCTTTCCACCTTGAGAAAAATTATTGTTTTGACCTATTGTCTCATTTTTAAATCTGCCAGTTTTTCGACAGTGTCACCCGTAGTTTTTTTTATCGATTCAAATTTTTTAAAATTCAAGTATCAAAACCGTACGTCGTAGTACAATCGAAAGAGTTGAAGCAGACGTGGATACGTCATTAACTAATACAAATAAATTAGATTTAGGGAAAAATGGCGGACCTCATGGGGTATACAGGGTGTTGTTTTATTTGACCCGGCCTTCGTTATTCACGGCAATGATACGCTTCTGTTTATACAGGGTGAGGATTTTTTATACTTTGCTCAAAGCGATAAGTCTATACTTAATAAATTGCGATAGCAAGAAAATGTTTTAATAATGGAGATATGAAATGAAACTAATACTATTTTAAAATATTAGAATTTTGACTAGATAATAAAACAAAGTAAATAGTAATTGTAAAAGTTCAAAGTCAAATGGCAAGAGCAGACTTAAAATATGCAACTTAAAAGTTAAAAGCTCCTTATTCATTGTGATTTTACTGACACAAAGTGTTTTTTATTTAAAATAGCGAGTAAATTTTTATAATCGTATAATTTTCTCCAACATCTTAATATTATAAAGAAAGCTCTTGAAAATTTTCAGCTGGTGTTTTCTGTAAAAATTCATGGTGAAAGGCAAATGAACTCTTGTTGAAAGTATGTAACGACTGGAGAAAAGTAGGTGCTTTAGTTTCAGGGTTGTCAAAAATTTTACATTCTAATATGGGTAATCATAATATTTATTGCCTCCCTATACGATAGATCGACCCGGTCGGACTGATGGCAGGCTGACCTGGCAGGACACGAGTCCGATAAAGTCGGTCTGCGATTTGTTCTACCGGATCGATTGGTCTACCCGTATTGGCCCCTGTAAAAGTATTTCAAGCCTAGCTTTTAAATGGTCTGAATTAGTATTCTAATATTATCAAGTTGATCACGGCGTAAATCTCAGAATAAATACTCAATTTTATCATCGGTGCAGCAGGTGATACTCATTTTCCACTGATGATGATTCATCATTCAACTGTCTTTTTATAACATACCCTAAGCTAATCTTTTAAGATACTCTAAAACTTAAGAGAGCTGACAACCCTATTCTTCAAAATACAATGTAGCGAAGAGTGGTCGGGAATTGTACCAATCATATTTATAAAGCAAACACAGCGACGTGTTCACTCGAAATCGGTTCAGCAAATATTTTCGTACTGAAAATACCACTTAGTATTCTATACTTTGTGAAGTATAAATTACAAGTTTACCCTTTAACGTAACTTATAAGCTAATATTATTATAATGACTGCCTTTGTATTCCAGTGGCTAGAGCGCTTTACTCGGAGGTCGTGAGTTAGATTCCCTCATTGAAAAAAAAAGTTTTGATGTTTGGCGAGGCTTATATTATAGTCACTAATTACCTGTCAAGAAAGATCGGATAGGCATGTAAAAAATGCAAACTTGTGCCTGACCTGTCCATCTTTTTCGACTTGCCGATCGTGTCGGTTTTTCGTTCTATAGGACATAGGCTAAGGGTGAAGCCAAACGAGCGTAATTTGTGAGTTGTGAGTCGCAAAATTTCGGCTGGCAGAAATTCTGCTACATTCAGTTTCATACAAAAGTCCTGCTTGATTCACACGAGCGTAATTTTATGAGTCATGATTTGTATGAAAAGATATTCACGCGACCGAAATTCTGCGACTCACAACTTACAAATTACGCTCGTTTGGCTTCACCCTAATGCTATGAGAACAAAAGAAGAGAGAGTGCTCTTGTGTATTGCATATTCTTGGTTTTAATGAAACCGGAGACACTCACTGAAACCAGTGTAGGAGGCATGTATTTCAGTACTGATCCGCCACAATCATGTGGCGGACACACCACAACATCAACTAACATTTTAAAACAGAGCAGGGAAACAAAACCCGTGCAGAAAAACTGAAATAACATTGCACATGACATTTGGAAATATATTAAATCCTTCGCTTGATATGTTGTCAAAACAAATGCTTGAGCACATGAGACAAAACAGCTGTAATTAATGCTAGGAACAACGGCCAATTACGGGAAAACGTGAAATAAGACAACTGCAAGGCTTTGTCTAACATTATCCAATTATTTAATATGCACTGGACTGGGGTTTAATTAAGAGAAATGCAGGATTTGTTTACTAGATTCCCGTTTACATGGTTCATTGTGTTTTGGATTTCGAATACGCTCGTCTAGAAATATGTGTGAAAATATGTAGCCTGCAAAGATTTCTAAACTTGGGCAAAAATTATAGCAAATGGCAAGATATATTTGACATTAAAAAGTAAACTCAAACTTAAGGGTATGTTCCTTAATATCAACCAGTGTAATGTAGTCATGACGTCTAGAATTGACACCTTACTATTGATTCGTTCCCTAATATTATACGCCTGTGCATTGAGGTATAAGATCACGTCACACTTGTATCACCTTTAGCATACTTGCATACTGCACAGTAGTGTAATATCACGTCGGTTACATGACGTCCTACGCACTGGCCAGTACACTGGTTTTTATTTCAGGACCTCGGCTAAATAAAAAATATAAAAAATGCCTTTTCGCTCTTTGAATACAACTCGAAAAAGGCAGTTCCAACAATAATAATTGTCTCTTAATTAATAATATTAATTATAACAAATCATTATAAGTGCAACTTTTATTATCATCCTATATCAGTTATAATAACGATATTCATAAAGTAAGCACCCTGTAACAGTTCAGGTTTTCAATCTAATTACACTAAGTGCTTTCCTCTTTTCGCTCACGAGTGGTCCAATTTATAAGCAAACAGCGCATCATCAATCTTCTTTGACGCGAACCAAAAAAGTTTATCGGAGCTACAATAATAATAATAATAATAAATCCTTTATTGAGGTGTTCACAATAAACTTAACACTATAAGCCCGCCAAACCACATAGCGGTTTGTCGGCGGGTTCCGCGCTCTTTACTTATCTACCTAAACAATTTTACATTATAAAATTAACATTTTAAATAAAACGCCCCTTTATTGTGTACTCATTTAACATATTATTGTAACATTTAACATACTCTAATGACCCAAAACAGCTAAGTACCCCGGGAATACAGCCCAACAAACACTCGTTAAATATTGACACAATATTCGATATTTTATATTATGTGCACTGTACCAAATACTTTTATGTTTTGTATGCTCTTCTATACTGTAATTATTATACTTAACAATTAAGATTGTATTCATTACAAAACATCATGGGAAAACCCAACAAAACATACCATTGTAAATTTAAACTTTCAAACTTCTGCCTATCAGTTTTTGTTGTTGCGATATAAAACTGCAGTATTTTGCAGGATATATACGAGTCGAAAAAAGTTAAAAGCTTTAAAGATTCTTACCATTTTATATTGATTTTAGCGTGCCAAATATTTTTTTATGTCTGATGTCTGGCAACAAGACACATGTATTTTTATTTTTATTTAATCTACCTAACTTCTGTAAGGACTCGGGACCCGCAGTCAAACCATTGACCGCCGCGCAAGCTCGCTGTTGTCGTTTCAAATGTCAAGTTTGTTAAATGTTAGTCTGTGCCTAGTGCAGGACTCAAGACCGAAAGTAGAAATTAAGTATGATAACTACACACACTGGCAAAATTAGCGGAACATAGTTAAAAAGGGGCACAACTTGAACTCAAGTGGGTAGGGCTGTCTGAAATCCTTATAAATAGTTTCTAAGCTCATTTAAGAAATAAAATATTGAACAAAACTGACAATTTGAGAGATTTTTATTGCAATTATGCCATAATAAATGTTTTTCGATGATTGACGTTCTAAGTGTTTCTGATAAGAATGGCGTTTTTAGCGGGGTTCAAGGTATGCCAGCTCATTTGATTGTTTGGTTTTTGGAAGAACACATTGCTTAGATATAAAATTAGTGATTTCCCAGCATCTACGACAGCTAGAGCTGTAACCACGATAGAGAAAGGTCACACCTACCGTTCGGTCAGTCAGGTCTTAGGTGGGTCAGCTTCCGTGGTCCATCGTAACTTTCAACGCTACAGAGAGACTGGATCGTACGTCTGGAGACGAGAACAAGGCAGATATCGGGTGACATTGGTTCAGGATGACCGTTTTGTTAGGGTACAAGCCTTAAGAAATCGACCTCAAACTGCATTGCATACACGAAACCTGTCGGAACAGATCCGAGATGTACGTGTGAGCGATTGTACAGTAAGAAGAAGACTCAAAGAAGTTAAATTAAACTCAAAAGTGCCAGCAAGGGCACCAGAACTTTAGACAGGACACCAAAGAGCCAGGCTAAGATATGCGCGTGAACATCAAAATTTGACAAGTGTATGAAATCGTATGCTGTACAGTGATGGGAGCAAATTCTGTGTAAATTTTGTTGACAGGCGATAAAGAATGTGGATAAATCGTAAGGAACGCTATAGACCATCAAACTTAACGGAAACAGTGGCCTATCATGCAGGCTTCGAAATGGTTTGGGGTGGCATATGACTTGGAGCCCGCACGGAGCTGATGATTGTTAATGATGGTACTTTGACAGTACACGGCTAAAGCACAGATGTCTTAGAACTGCATGTTGTGCCTTTTATACAATTTTAGGCAGTAGCTTCAATTTTATGCGCGTCCATAGAGTAAAAAAATCGGGCATTATTACCTAAATTATGCTGGCGTAGCCTAGGTGGAGAGGCCAGCACGGTCTACGGATATGGATCCGATTGAGGACGTATGGCACATCAATGGGCGAACGGTACGAGTTAAACCTCCAGCTCCAAAATCTGTTCAGGAGCTCGAGTTGACGCTACTGGAGGAGTAGGAGAATATCCCACAGGAAATGATTGACAATCAAAATGCAAGCATGGAATGGCGTATCCAGGCCCTCTTGAGATCCATAGAAGGCATTAAACGCTTTTAACATGGCATTTCTTAAGTAAAAATGGAGAATTTAACTTAAAAAATTACTACTGACATTTCAAAGATTTTCTTAATTTTTGATTTTTGCTGATTTTTTTTCTTTTTACACGATTTCATGCCCTAAATTTATATAGATTTTATTTTTTAATCATCAATTATTAAATTAATAAAGAAATATATAAAAATAAGCGAATAATTTACAAAAAAACTGAATATTTTGTTATGTTCCGCTAATTTTGCCGGTGTGTATATTATGCTATGAAATTAATAATTATGAGTTATATCCGTACACATGGTTTTATGTGGGTATAATAGACCGCTATCGCCTATGACTTGTACCCCATAAATGAGTGGTCAGTAAGGTCACATAATCTGCACCCGTTACCGAAGGGAATGCTGATGGATGGCCAGATGATAAATAGATACACTCGATATTAATTACTATGGTGGTTACCAAGTCATGGTCGATTTTGTAAATGGCAGCAGCTCAACTATAGTCAGGACAATAATTTAAGGAGGCACCTGCGGTCATTGACCTTTCTAGTCTTGGAGCTATGTGCAAAATATTCGCACTGCTCAATAACTTAAGAATAAAATTGAATTCTTGTAAATAAACAAATTATTTTATTTTCATCGGAAAACGTCTTAGTTACGTTACGTCCTCTTCGTATAATAATCTTCAACTATATTTTATGAGTTTGAAGTGATATAATTCATACTGTGTTCATATCGTGTATCATATTTTATGCAAAATACGATATCTGTCACTTTATTAACAATCGGAGGTTTTATAAAAATGACAGGGAGTCAATAACCGCTACAAACAGAATTCATCGATTCGAGAATACCAAAGTTTCGTTGGTCTACGTTCCGGCTACTTTGCAGCCTGTAGCCGACAGCCGTGGTTACAGGCTCATCATCCTCAATCACGCTATAGAAGTTGTGTAAATTCGTCTCTATATTATTGTGAATTTTGTTACAATGCAGTTGTGGGGATAATTGCACACGAACTGTACTTTTTCCTCAACAAAACTATCCTTTATCTATTCTCTCAAACTGTCCCATCTTTTAAATTATCAGTATAATGTCCGTATAGCGAAATTCATGTCAATCAGTTAGCTGGAAGAATGAAGGCCGTCACAGACTTAGCTATAATAAATATTAATATGTTTATAGCTAGGCATAATATTACTGGTGGGGGCCGAGGAGGAGGGCGCACGTGTTGTGCGCCCATCGTAGAGTCTTCAGACCGCTGGCGGGGTCGCGGATGTGTGTATCGTTCCCGTGGCCCCGTCAAAAGGCGGCGTGGTGGAAGATGGGGGGGGTTTTAGTGGGTATACCGTGGTCTCATCAGCTACGGGAGTCCCACATCACCGCTCGGGTCGCCCCCTGCGCCTGGGTGGTATGCGTAATGCATTTCCCCCTCCGAGAAAAAAAAAAAAAAAAAAAAAAAGGCATAATATTACTATATTATATTTTCTATACAATTTTCGCGTGACCGCACACTCAGCTATAATATATATATATATATATATATATATATATATATATATATATATATATATATATATATATTTCTGGTCTCAGTATTATAGTACGGTATATTATTATAATATATTATAGCTAAGTGTGTGACGGCCTTAATATTATTATAAGACGACGCCTTGATAATTTGGCTGTAGCGATATCAATTTTTCTCAGCAATGACTAAAGCTAAGAAATCTACGTTCATTGTCAGTATTCATCATGTCTTTGTCTTACCCATAGCATAACACGATTGGTCAACTTTCATAACACAATATATAATTAATTAAAAAGACCAGTATAAAAAAGGAATTCTAATTTTGCCAATAGAGGGGAGTGATTTAAGCTTCCAAAATTTGTATATAGATTGGTTCAAGCATACACTTTAATTTGTACATAGCTTTTAAAAAATATATTTATGGTCTTTAAATAACGCTACAAAAACCATGTCGCTTACGCCATTTCCATTTCTTGCTGTTCCATTTCTTGTTTTCTATGAGAAAAAACAAGCAATCTAAAACAAATCCAACACGGTTTTTTACTTTAACGCGGCATCACCTTAACATGTTTTCGCTATAAGAAAATGAACACATATCAGAACAAACAAATTACTATTAGAGCAAATTATACTCTACTTGCACGATGTATCATTAGTTCATTTGTCATTATTACCCGTCAATATCGAGCACGCGACGGGCAGATGTGACAGGACATGTGGAAAATGGGACGTCAATGCTATTTGTCTTTCACCTTTATCCAAACTACATAAGCTTCATTTTTATAGAAATCGGACATAGTATGGATGGACAGCAGAAAAAAAGTTACAGGAAAATACAATAATTATTGCAACATAAAGTCACACAGTGCTGAAGGTAGAAAAAATATTATTGTCACGATGTCGAACGAATATTAGGAGAAATTGCATTATAGTAACATGATTAAATACGTCCCAGTACGTCTTATTATGAAAGATTTACATAAAATACTTGAATATATTATAAAACGAAAGAACAGGATTGGCGTAAAATATAACAACACAATAAAAATAATTATAATATGAATAAAATGCCCTGGAAATTAAAATTTAAAACGATGACATTTAAATTATATAATGAACTCAGTAATGCTACTAAAAATAATTGATACGTTAAAGTTTTAGACTCTAGCCAATATATTTTAGTATCCTAGAAAAAAAACAATATTCGAACATTAAAATTCATATACCTAAAAATCATCAGTAATTAATATAAGTGCTACCAATTCCAAAACATCTCTCTGACCCTTATCCAAACACGTCAGTGACGTTTGTCACGTGATAAAAATAATTGGCGGCCATCATGTTAGCAATTATTGAATTAAAAATGCGTTACTACAAAACGAGTTGATGTCATTTAAATTGTACTTTGTTTATTGAATTAATGTCACTATGTTTGGTTTAACACATGGTTTATACTTGATTGACGTAAATTTGTGATAATGAAGATCATATCTGCGGGTAATCGTAAATATGTTTGCCCCATTGGGGCACTCACGAACGAGACATTTAATGAAGACGATACCTATCCTAAATTTTGTATTCAGTATGTTTGATTTAACACATGGTTTGTACTCAGTACTTTATTTATGAATATATTATCATATCAGCAGATTATCGTAAATATCACATTGCCCGATTGGGGCAATTTTGATGTAGACACGATCTATCCTTACGACATTAATCGTTAATTTTTTCTTTACGTTAAAAGTGTGAAAATGAATTGCAAACATAATTTTTCTTTTATTAACACCATAATAAGCTTGTTACCGATTTAAATTGCTGTTCGCCCCACGTAGACAAACACGATTAGATTCTGTTGACTGACACGACGACATCGCAAGATATTTTTTCAGGATTGTTGACTCTCTTTTGTTTATACCGTTATTAGGTATCCCATGGGTATTGGAACAGGATTTTATTTATTACTAGATGATGCCCGCAACTCAGTTGCGCTAAAATTCGTTTATCGCACGGGAACCGTACATTTTCCGGGATAAAAAGTATCCTTAGTCCCTTTCCGGGACTCAAAGTATCTCCATACCAAATATCTGCAAAATCGGTTTAGCGGTTTGGGTATGAAGAGGTAAAAGACGGACTGACTTGCAATTATTATTGTTTATTAATATCGAAAAAAATTTAGAAAGGCTTAATTGATGCGGCTTTATTTCATAATATCTAATGTTTTCTCTATTGATTTTGCTTTGTGTAAGCGAGTTACCAATATCTTCATGTGCCGGTAAAATAAATTTTAATAATAATATAGTCAATAGTCCGCCCCTTCGGCAAGCTTTTCATAAAAAAACGTTTATAAGTAAAATGTTTTTGCATTTCGTTCGGAAATAAACTAAAACAAAAAATACTCAGAAATCAAACAAGTATTAGAATTCCGATGTAAATATCAAGTTATATCAATTTAACAATTACCACAATATTTCAATTTAACAATTGCCATAATATTTCAATAGATCGCCACAATTGCCATGTACAATATCTAACAGATGGCCGTTTTGGAGAAAATTAATCCTAAATCCACTTGAGCGATCACTTGTCACCCGAGAAGCAATCCTGACAGCGCTGGAAAGCGCTTTTTGCGATGGCAAAAATAAATTTGTACTATCCATACTTCTTAAAGTGTGTCTGTCTATTTGTTACCTTTTCACGGCCAAACCGCTGAACCGATTTTGCTAAAATTTGGTATGGAGATACTCTGAGTCCCGCGAAAATACATAGGATACTTTTTGTTCCGGAAAATTTTACGGTTTATATATTAATATGTGATTATAAATGTACGGTTTAATATTACGAATTATAATATAAAAAAAAAAAAAAAAAAAAAAAAAAAAATTCGATTTAGATAGAAATTTTTGGGGTAAAATAGCAAATAAAATAATAACCAGTAAAAACCTTAGAAACTGGGTATAAAATAAAACAAATAACATAACATTTTTATAAAAATAATTAGTGTCATACGAGCATTACAACCTACAACGATTTGAAGTAGCAAAATAATGTGGCAAATATAGACATTTTCGAATAAGCCGGCAAAGCGCTTTCCGCTGCAAGCGTTGACAGTAACAAGAGATTTTTTCGCTCCGACACATCTCGACAAAGCACAGTTTGATTGACACTTGCGAGTCTGGTGCAGAAATTGACAATTACATTGGGGGATCAGCATTTAGAGAAATAACAGATTAAAAATCTGGTGCATTATGGTTATTTTTTTAAGCTTGTCACACTTGTTAGCACTTTGGGGCACTTGTGTGGCAATTATTTAATTTCTTACTTCTATTAGCAAATTGATAATGAATGGCACATGGTAACAATAATATATTATAATAGTTGTATTCTAAAAATCACCAAGGTCTTTAAAAGCTGCTATGACATTATTTTTTTGTATTTTTATGATAAACTTAAATTCCATTTATGCCTATCTTTATTGCTAGAGCTATTGCTGGCTTTATAAGTACAGGAATACTGGAAACTATTGTCTTATAATGTAATATTATGATGTATTATATTTTATCTTGTTAAAATATTGTGATATTTAATCAAAAGTTAATACAGTGCAACCTCAATTTATCGGACCTCAATATAACGACTTCCTCGATTTAACAAATTTTTCGTAATCCCCTTGAATTGTCCATAAGGTTTAATATAAAATATTATATACCTTTACATTGCGAAAATTTTTGCGAGCAACCTCTATAAAATGAATTTTCAAATATCAAGAAAAATATAAATACCTCTAGTTAACGAATTTTGTCAACCCAAAACCTTTATAATATAAAGTTTCCACCAATGTATGACTCTTAATTTCATAGTATGTACTATGTGATTAATGTCGGGACATGTTTTTACACGCATTTGTTTGTAAAACAATCATTGCTGTATGATGAAAAGTAATGTTAACTTCTGCTTGTCACTATTGTTAAACTCAGCAACGTAAAAGGTGTTCCTTATTGGTTGCAGAAAAGCGAAACATCATTAATTATGTTGACAAAAATCCTATGATGGAAAATTAGACATAGCTAATAAGTTCGGAATTCCCGCAAGTACGTTGGCTACAATTTTAAAATTTAAAGATATGTTTTCAGAAATGAAACTATTTTTTTACCTCTTTATAACAAATTTTATTCCAACCTAACCTCGTCATAACAAACCTCAGTTCAGCGAATTACTTGATATAACGAATATTTTCTTATTCCCCTCCGATTTGCTATATCGAGGTTGCACTGTATACAGTACTAAACAATACTATGCTTCCCAATAATAATAATTATTATACGAATAGTGATATCTACAAGTTATTAGAATGGCTCACCGCATCACAAACTGTCTGAGATTATGTGAACAGTTATGACTCAACCGGGTCAGGCATACCCTAAAACTGCGCATAGATTAAACAACGTAGATACGTCTAATATCTATATTTTGTTATTGGTAATTAACTAGTTAACCGGAAAGTCTTGAACAATGTATATTTTGTAAAATCGTATTATATTCAATAAGGAAAGATAAAACAAAAATACTTTTACTACTTTTTACTTTTTCTCGTTTTTGGGGTCGCATTAGTGCCAGGTAGTACGCGCCTTTAAGTTCAAGAAGCTTAAGAAACACTATAAAATAAATATATTACTAACCCAATATTTACAATACCTAATAAAAAAAACATTCAATAGTTCTTTACTAACGAAGGAGATTTCTATAAAGAAAGAAGGTTTAGTTTTAGGACACAAATCTAATTATAAAATACTTAAGTCATTCTGTTCGTGTCTCGGTGATCTTTGCCACGTATGAAGTAAAACTTATAATTGAATTTCTGTTAAGTGCACCCCACTGACAGTTAAGACTGGCCATAACCGAGTTGTAACCTCTTCCTTCTGGCATAGAACTAGTAAACTCAAGGACCTGTCCTATGTTAAAAGGTGACTCTTTAAAGTCTATTACACTTACAGACGAATATTATTTACTTAACAGCTGTAATCTAATTAATGAGCCCTATACATTATCTGTCAAACTCTTGATTAAATTGAAGTTCAATAATCATTAAATTTCTTTGTTTGCGGCCTTTAGCATAATTGAAAAGTCGATGATAGATTGAAATTTTAAAAACTTTTTTCCTGCAATTACAATACCAACATCAGCTATTTTTGTGTTGTGTCTTTTCTATGACTTACGTCTTAATTAATCTATGGTGATTTTACATTGTATCTACGACCTAATCATCGCAATAAGTTTATTAGTGTGACTTCCAATACCTACCTTGATTGTTACAACTTTTATTTGCCTGATTTTAACTACTTCATTTCTAACAAATCAAAAAGTAAGTTAATACAAACAATAAGTAATAAGTTTTAACGAAAAATGGGCTTTAACTGTGACATAATACACACAGCGACCGTAAGTTTAGATTTTATACTCAATTACTGATTGTCTTGTACTGTAATCCATATCGAGTCATTTAAATTACGATTTTAGCTCCTTTACCATTCTAGCGCCCAAACTAGCACTGGCAATAATAATTATAGTCACTTAACTTAAATATTATGAAAAACATAGAGATTATTAATAAGTAAGTACTTAATTATTAAATATCTTTAGGTGCAGTCATAAATCATTCAGAAATAATATTTTATGTCAGACAGGTATTTGGTAAGTTCATATAAAACCCAAATATTTTCCGTATAGAAAGTATCTAAATCATACTTATCTTATTTGACAATACTATTTACAAGTTGGCCAATAAATCAGTTGGCAATAAATCATAAGATAATCTCAATAAAAAATATTGTGCGCCCGGAATAGTTATCAGGGGAACCCTACTTCTTTGTTTTATGGTTTAGTTTTTAGGTTAATACAGTTATTGATTGTGTGACTGCAAATGTATTATATTTTTTGGTCGATGTAACAAAATAATTTGTTAGCCCTTTAGGAGTTAGGTCGATGTACAGTTTCTAAGGTTTTCGTCTCGAGTTTATATTTTTAATATTTTGTTGATTGGTTAATATTTAATTTTGACACTTGAACCAGTGTTAGAAGGTCGCCTATTTTAATCTCTACTAATATTATAAATGAGGAAGTGTGTATGTCTGTCTATAACCTCTTTACAGTTAAACCACTGGGTATGGAAATACCTTGAATCTCGGGAAAAATATAGGACTCTTTTATTCAGGAAAAAAGTACGGTTCCCGGAACTCATAAGCTAGGCATAAGAAATGGTCTATCCATTATAGTTGTGAGCACAGATTTTAGAAGTAAGTTGTGAGGCTTTCTAGTGCAAATACAAAGAAATAGAATAATGTCAAATGTCAAGCAGGAATTTTGTCAATGTAACTTGTATCTCGTAAACACCAAGCAATGGCCGAAGAATGTGACGTCACTACCGGCATTCTATTGCGAACATTCGTCTTGTACAGTCGGCGAGAGTTTAATTAAAAGAATAATTGATTTACTGCTTTTAGGAACTTGATATTATTGCTGTATCAATTTTTTTCACATCATTATTTATTCAACAAATGCACTTATCAATATAAAAAGTACCCAGTAGCCAATTCTCAGACCCACTGAATATGAATATAAAATTTGGTTAAAATCAGTAAAGCCGTTTCGGAGGAGTACGCGGCCTAACATTGTGGAATTTTATATAATATAAGAAGAAGATACTCCAGACGTTCTCCACATTTATTAAGCGAAATTAAACTTCAAATACATTGACATCAAAATCATTAACTAATTTAATGATTAATTAGTTACTTGACGATGAATAATATTAACTATTTCAACCTTTGTTCAGAGCTGTAGACTGCAATATGCATCGTGAAATAAATCTACAGACAGTACAATTACATGAGTCATCGCTAGTGATGCTCGCATGTCGATAGATTTGAAAGTTTTTTTATGATACTTTAATTTTTTTCAAGTCTATAAAGTATAATTCATTAATTTCTTATGGTCTTACTACAAAAGATTTACACACCTGTTGAACAGTTGATTAGAAAAAAAACAGTATATAATGTTGTCTAAACAACTGTTAAATAGATGTTTAGATCTTTTGTGGTAAGACCGTTAGTGTTTTGGTTCCTTTCTACTGTTAAAACTTCTTGGTGTGCACATTTTTTATGAGAAAAAAAAAAGATGAACTTGCATCAGGATACACAAGGTAAAAAAATTATGTTCTCTTTTTCTACCTTAAGAAAGTGTATGCTTACTTTTTCTTTTACGTTTCCAATTCTGTCGGCATTAACATAATATTATTATTATATTTTCTAACGCACGCAGTTACACAAAATGAATATTACTAGAATCAGCCCTTTTTACATCGAGTAATAATTGAAAACTTTAAATAGATTTTACTTTTCAAACCCTTTTTACTTAAACACTTTTTTGTCACATTTGAAGTTAATACCATCGTATTATGTCATGCGACAGAAATTATCTACTTAATTATGTATCACGCTGAAGTCATTTTTTCTTTGTCACTTTTTTAAAAACCATACAATTAGAGGCGTTCTCACGTCACTGTTATGGAAATGTTGACATAAGTCCCCGATCATACGAATAATTCGCACGTCGCGATTTTTATTCGACAAAGTTTTTCGCCATACTTTGTCTGCGGTAGAAATCTTTGCTTCATTTGAAAGCAATTTTTTAATAATGTAATGATGGGAGGTAAAACAATCTGATTCACTGATCAAAATTGATATGGACCCGGACGTTAAAAAAGGACGTCAAAGCTTCTGCAACAATTAATACTATTAGGTACATATTAAGTACAGATGAAGCTGTGGTAAAAAGCTACTTTCGTATTATCTACATTCCAGACTACTTAAAAAATATCAAAGAGTGATTTAAGATGTGGAACAAAGACATTAGAACATTCAACATATAGGTCTACCAGAATCTGATGGCAATTTTTGACAGCAGATTTTTAAAAAATATCCTCGATCATTGGATTAATTGTTATATTTGTATATTTAACACACAGAATAAGCCACTAAAGGAATAAAAAAGGATGAAAATGTTTTATTCCCATTACCCAGGTATTGCTAGAGTCAATTTATGTTCTCACTTTTTGCCATCAGATTCTGGTAGACCTTTAGTTACCGCTAATTTCAAACACCTATAAATTGCATCAATAGACAGACAAACAAATAGACAACATAGAATTAATGCAGATGTGGTGGCAGTGATGCAAATAATAATTACACATTATTAGCCGTTAGGGGTAAAATGTTCTTTGTATTTTTCTTTTCACATGGTGTTCTGTTTGAATTATTTCTATTTAATAGGGTTGGTAGTTAGCAACCCTATTAAGTATAGTTAGTGATGCTACCTTCTTGAGGGGGTTAATTCTATAAAATTACGTAGAGAGCTTGTAAATGATTTAAACAAAAGGAAAACATGCGAGTGATTTGTTGCTTATTAACGCAACGATGAATTACTTTATGAAGTAACTTGTTTAAGCGTGATATGTTTGATTAAATAAAGAATGACACCTAGTTTGTCAGGTTTTTTGACTGGAGTTTATCTTTTCAATAGCGTTGCATATTACCTGTTTAAAGTTAATTAATTTAATACCTTAGTTATTATTAGTACATACACCTCCGTACCATGTTATGAAAACAACCTCAGAGACAAACACAGCAGTATGAAAATAGCTCAAATATTATTGAAATCATCGAAAATTTTAACTAGGTATGGGTTTCTTTAGAATTATTAAAGTAAATAAAAATAGTTTACAACAATTAACAAATTAGTTATTTCATTTGAAGTCTGTCATTTGTGAATGAAAACTCGTCGAATTCGCACAATTTTCATGCGATAATTTGTATGACGTAACAAATAGTGATGGGAATAAATAATAATTGATGTTGTCGATAGTCGCGGCGCTAAAGGGTGTCCGCCGCCGTGTCGCCGCGGTAACAAGGGGCGTAGCTAGGCTAGGGCTGTCGATGATATCAAAAATATATGTATTTTAAAATATTATGATATAATATAATATTTTGATGCGAAAATAATTTTTGCGGTGTTTTGCATTTTTTTGGGGCAGGACTTTGATTGATTCGTGTCTGGTCAGGATAAAGATTGAAATACATAATTATAACAGAGTAAAGATTTTGTAAGACAGGAAAAAGTAGACTGCTCTTGCCTGAAGGAGAGGATTTAATAAGCCCTCTTTTTACCGTGCGGCAAAAATGTATGCTGCCTCTGTTGTTTCTTTTCACTTCTGCCGGCACTCTAAGAGTGCTAACCGTTGTTTTTTATATTTGAATTTACGCCGATTTCTTATAGATAACTAGAAAATTTGTCCTTTATATTATGGTGTCGTTTTAAGATTTGTTTCACCTCACCAACATTTTTACTATCTTCATGTTTGCTTATCGTGAGTGGAGAGAAAAAGAAGTATTAAAAAGAATTAAAAAATCATAAATCATTTATAAATAATCATTAATCATTGAAAATAAATCTTACAAATATGTTAATGTATTTAAATACATAGCTTTAATAATTGATCTATATTTGGCGCAAAGTCTGGCAATTTATTTTCATTTACCCTTGTTTGAACTAGTCTTAATATTAATGATTTGAAATAAAAAGTATGTCGTCACATATATTCAACGTTTCAAAATAAACACAAATATCAATCACACAACCCTAAGTTGTGAAAGAGAAGGGGAAATCGACTTGTATGGAACACGGAGCTACCTTCTGAAATAATTGAGCACAGAACTTTAACACTCATCACTATACCCTTAAGGTCTATTTTGGTGCACATTATCTTGACAGATGACAATAGTTGGTTGACCGTGTTAGAAGGGAAGTATTGTTAACGTCTTGCACACTAAAAACCCACCTTTGAGGATAATTTAGGCAAAAAAGCACTTTATTGTAACGTTATGAGGTTTAACTTCAAATGGCCGAGTTACTCATTTTGGCCATTTGGTCGTGGGTACCAAATATATCAATGTTGTATGTCAATGTATGAACATCTATTACAGATGTAGAGTTATTGGGTGTAATTTAGAATAGTTTGTACGAGATTCTGATGATATAATTATGAAGACGTATCGAAGAGAGTTTGTCATCTGAATTAGTTGGTTCACTTACGGGATTGTTCGTAGCCATCATTATGTTGGAGCTACTGAATAATACATAACCAACGCTGCGGATAATAAATCTATAGTATTATCAGAGAAAAAATAGTCAAAACAAAACAAAAATTGAGTTTAGCCACAATTTTTGGTACTATTTTTGGCCATTTTTACGGTTCCGTACCCAAAGGGTAAAAACGGAACTCTATTACTGAGACTTCGATGTCTGTCCGTCTGTCCGTCTGTCTGTCCGTCTGTCCGTCTATCCGTCTATCCGTCTATCCGTCTATCCGTCTATCCGTCTATCCGTCTATCCGTCCGTCCGTCCGTCCGTCCGTCCGTCCGTCCGTCCGTCCGTCCGTCCGTCCGTCCGTCCGTCCGTATGTCTGCCTCCGGGCTGTATCTCAAGAACCTCTATAGCTAGACTTCTAAAATTTTCACATATGTACTATATATCTATTGCCGCTATAATAACAAATACTAAAAACAAAATAATATTAATATTTAAGGGGGGTTCCCAAACAAAAAAAGTGCTTTTTGGCCTTTTTTGCTCGTTATCAATAATGACAACATGTGGGCACTTGATATTTTCACAAAAGCCATAATTTTATATACTAACATCATACAAAAATCACAATTTTTGGTCTATTTTTGCTCTATAACGGTGCGTGCGTGCGTGGTCCTTCGTGCGCGAGTCCGACTCGCACTTAGCCGATTTTTTTATTAGTATACTTAATATTTAGATGGCACAGTTTTGTATTTAACATATTTATTTAAATTTCTAGTGTTATACTTAAATCGATCACAAACAATAACAAAAAAATCATAAGCCATGACCACACCACACAAACAAAATTGAATTCGATAAAATCAGTGAATTTTGCCATATTATATTGTTTTAATCCTTTTATTATCATGTTTTGTCATAATAAATTGCATTATCTAACGGAAGCAGCTGCATGAAATCCCACATGTAATGTAACAGAAATGCCGAAAAAGATGAAACGATAGCCGTCACGAGATGTCAAAGGTCGGAGAAGGGTTCAACTAATTAATTGCACTGAAACTTATTTAAGTTAACTTATACACCCTACTTTGTGTGAAAATGTTAGTTACATATTTTATAACATTGTCCTAGTTTGGAGAATTTTTTTTTATTGCCATTTATCTCAAAAAATTTGGCTAAGCCATAAATAACTTAATCGATGCCATTAAAAAAATGGCAACATTTTAATTCTTTACCAAAAAATATAATCTTAATAATTATAATACTTTCAAGACTACTGTACAGCTTTCTTTGATTGATATTGGCTTCAAAGTATTTTTTATTTTGTCCCTTCCCATTTTGATAAAAATCAAGGCATTTACGATCGTATCATCATAATTACAAGCCTACTAATTGCTCGTAGGTCAGTTATTCATATTTAAAATGTGGGGCGTATTACTCATTAACAAGTGACATTTTACAAAAAAAATATGTACGGACAGAAAAACAAATTGTGATATATATTATATGTTTATGACTATCGATTTTTTCAAAATAATTTTTAAATAACATAATTACTTAGTAATTCCCGATAAAATCTAGCACAGAATCGCAACAGATGTCTAGTCAATTTTTCAAAAACCTGGACGTTTACAACTCTAGTGTTAGCAAGATACATAAAATTAACTTGATTAATAGGTGAATTAGGTATTGTTGAAGGGTGTAGAAAGGTAGAGCCAAAATATTACATCATTCGCCACTTAAATAATGAACAATAAATTTTAAGTAACACATTAATTGTAATATTTTTGAGTCACAACAATTTTTAATTTTTATTTTTTGTGACTAAAAATTAGCCTACAATTTTTTTTACAATATCAGACCAACGTAATTTCTTTAAAAGATTTTTTTGTAAAAAAAACATTTGTTGTTTATTAGTTATAGTCATAGTTCATCAAGTAGCCAAGGTACATACTCTCAAATTTCAATTCTTACTTGTACCATAATTATAAAAATAATTTTTGAAAAAAAACCTCTCCTCGTTCAAAACCCCCAGTAATGGTCCGGTAACAAAAGTAATAGACAAGTTAATAGATTAAAAGGCCAGGGTAATGGACACGTATTCTTTATTTATGGTCAATTATCTACTGTGAACAGACAGACAAAAATATGTGTTATTAGCCCAGCTACTGCTTTGTATGGTCTCGAATTTAGTTGTCCGAAACTTTAGAAGGAATAGAGTTTCTTTTTAATTTTTTAATGTGTCTCCAAAATCACAAACCCGGGTAATGTTATTTGTATATCATCATCTTGTATGTTCTGTGTATTAAGTATTTAAAACAATAATAATAAGATTTTTAAATAGGTGCTGTCGTATTTTCATGTTATCCCCCTCATTTATAATAATAATCTCTTTCGATTTTTTTTTACTTTCAGCTTTAAGAAACAGTACTTCTAAAATAAATTTTGGCCATTTTTTTTAATTTTGTAAGTCAAAACACTAAAAAAGGAATTCAATAAAAATCGACTCCATTCCTTTCTAATTTTATAGAGACGATAACTTAACAAAATTTGTTCACATAACTCAGCAACATTGTACCAAATATAATGTCCGAAACCGTGTCTCATTTTATAGGACCAGGGTCATAAATTGTTTAGTTTATGACCTAGACATAATAGCCCTAACTCATTACCAGCCATTCTTAGATTCGCATGGGGTGTTTGTTTATGGGTCAAGACAGTGTGTGAATGGGTAGGGTAGGGTTACCTGAAAGGGTATTTATTGACTTTGTTTCAATAATTACCCTTTTATAAAAAACTAGTTCACGACAATGTCGAGTTGAGATATCTTATCCTTTCACGGCTGATGGGATGATAAAAATAAATTAGGAAGCGACTCTATTGACCTAGATTAACATGCGGACTTCTTGTGTACGGGATTATAATATATTTTCATGGGGATAATTCAGCTGTACGTTTTAGACTTTTAGGCCAGCCAACTAATACGTATGCAATATGCATAATATTATAGTTTCTGATATAGTTTGACAGAATTTTATTTATTTGCAAACTAACTTACTTAGTTAATATTTTGACGATAACCAATCAAAAGCTGTAGTGAATAGATAATTAATAATTAAAGTCAGTCAAAAAACTGTATGATGTTTAAAAATCATGAAATTCATGTGACGTAGGTACTTTGTGGATGGTCCCTAACTTAATTGTCGAACATATTATTATTATTCTTAATAAATAATAGCCGGTCGTACTTAAAACCAAGGAAGCTACTAGAGGTACGAAAATTTTCATAAGTATAATAATAATTTCCGATTTCGACGATCAACGTTTATTGCGGGCCCCCATGTAACATGTTGGATGCAAGTAGCAGGAGATCGGTCATCTTGGCGTTCATTGAGAGATACCTATGTTGAGCAGTGGACGAATAATTAATACTAATTTTTGCCATTATTTTGGTGAAATTTCTCCCCTTTAAGGCTACCTGTTATTCCAAGTAGGTAAATATAGTAATATGCAACTTTCTGGATTTCATTTTTACATAATTGGCATTTCTTTGGCAATCTCTACATCATAAACCGGAATGGCTGAAGATATTGCTGTTACATACAAATAGCGATATTCCATAGGGTTGTGCACTTGTGCTGACTTTTTCGAAATTTATTTCAGTATATTAAATTGTGATAAGAGATACAATACTGATATAATTATTATTGCACTAGCTGTTGCCCGCGACTTCGTCCGCGTTAGTATAGTAGATACGTGATCTACTATTAAGTCCAATCCAAGTATTATTTTTCAAAAATATTCAATGTACAGAATTGACTTTCCTACGATTTTATTATATGTATACAAACTCCACGATACCTTTTAATTATGAACAAAAGTTTCATAAGGAATAAGGGGGGGGGGGTTTGGGTATAACGCCGCAACACCGCTTTGTTTGAAGCAAAATTTGGGGAGGTGGGGGGGGGGGGTTGGGGGGGGGCGAAGCCCCCCCCCAAGAAAAGACCGATGCCAAAGCTCCCAGCATGTTAATCAAACGACACTCGAAATTTGTATAGAAAAGATAGACAAAAGCTCATAGCATGGCAAGGAGTAACGATAGATACAAAGTGTGAAGGAGAAATTTGTAGGAAATTTTATGGGCTTTCATTACGTACAGGACATTTTCTCTCTACAACGCACCGTTTTGGCGATATGAGCAAAAAACTAAACATTTTGAAACTTGAGCCCCTCCCCCCGCCCTAGGTGATATCGTCATAATATATAGCCTATGTGTTGACCCGACCTCTATATAATATTCGTGCAAAATTTGAAGTAAATCCATTCAGTACTTTCTGAGTTTATCCCGGACATACATACAGACAAACAGACAAACAGACAAACAGACAAAAATTCTAAAAACTATATTTTTGGCTTCCATATCGATTGTAGATCACGTCCCAAGTATTATTTTTCAAAAATATTCAATGTACAGAATTGACTTTCCTACGATTTTATTATATGTATAGATTAATGAACTGGTTGAAGGGTAAAATACAAGTAAATTACACGTGTAATGATTTTGTATGATATTTAACACAATATCGCTTTTTTAATTATGCTACATTTAGTTTTTTTTTATGTAATAAGGGGGCAAACGAGCTAACGGGTCACCTGATGGTAAGCAACTTCCGTCGCCCATGGACACCCGCAGCACCAGAAGAGCTGCAGGTGCGTTGCCGGCCTTTTAAGAGGGTAAGGTAAGGTAAGGGGAGGGTAGGGATGGAAAGGGAAGAGAATAGGGGAGGGTAGGGAAGGGAATAGGGTAGGGGATTGGGCCTCCGGTAAACTCACTCACTCGGCGAAACACAGCGCAAGCGCTGTTTCACGCCGGTTTTCTGTGAGGACGTGGTATTTCTCCGGTCGAGCCGGCCCATTCGTGCCGAAGCATGGCTCTCCCACGTCAAAGTAACAATAAAGTAATAAATTATTATTATTACTTTTTATTATTATGGATATCATGGTTGTCTGGAGTAACCGCTTGAAGCGCAAAGACCGCTAATTTTGCGCAAATCCTTTCTTTTCGTATTGTTTGTATGTTTGTGCAAATAAACCTTTCCTAAATTTTCCTTTAAAATACCCATTATTTTTAAGAGAAATTCGCCAGGGTTTTTCTGTTTCAACTTATCTCAAAAAGGTTTTAGAAACTAAAAGTTCCCGTCACTAAAACGAAGTGGACCGAACCCCGTTCAAAGTTGACCGATAAGGAAAATTTAATTTGAAAACAGCATAAAAGAAACATAATATAAAAGTAGTAAAAGTACGTGAGGTGTAAAAAGGAAATATAAAAAAGAACGATACAATACACGAATAAATCTCAGAAACACTTATTAGGTTGTTTAATAAACATTGCAACATTGATTAAAAACCTGTTGTAGACAACCACGACGACGACCCCATTGTAATAGACAAAGAGCAACCAGAAGTAGAATTTAATAGTCCTGCTCTTTACAAGGCAGTTATACTTTTAATAGCCGATTCAAAAGCGTTGTCTAATCGTTGTGTTTCGATGAGAACGTAGGTCATTAATTTGTACGTTATTATTTGAAAGTTGTACACGTTGAATTATTTTATGAGTTGGAAAGGGAATAGACCGTTGCTAGTTAACAATTTATCGTTAAGTTATAAAATTATGTCGTTAATGATTGCTACTTAGCTCTAGGAGCTCTAGAAAAAAAGCTAAAAATAATTTTGTGTTCTATAAGATAATCAACACCTAAATTACTTGCTAAAAACTGATTTTATTGATTGCGATCCTAATCATAATAACATAGGTACTTGAAAATGCATAAAATGCTCATTATAATAATTTCAAGTGCTCTTTAGTGTGATGGAATTTCATAGTTCAATTAATCATAGATACATTATGAAAAAAATAAACATAGAAATAATATTGCTTGCCCTACTTATACACGCTTAAACGATTAATATAGCACCAACAAAAGAGCATCCGTTACGAACATTAAATATCTTATTTCACACCTCTCCTAACGCTTAACGATTTATAATACCTTTGAAGAACAATGATACTGTGTCATTATATCTAAAATGGTCAAATGATGACCATGAATAAATAATGTAGTGAGATAAGGACTCGAAATGGGGTCGCATCTAAATCATACAATGAGCATAATAGAGGTGTGCTGCAGGGATGTGTTCTGGGCCCGTTTTTATAGTAATTATACATGACGGAACCGTATCACAATATGCTTTGGATTGATGTTAATATTAATCTCACCAAAAACATACCTGTTAAAACGGGGCCAAGTTCCTATTCACTAATTGTTCGCCTTAAAAAAGAGTTGAAATCCAATTCAATGCCAAGTTTAGATGCACTTCCAAATCGATCATAATCATCTTCATCAACAGCCTGATCCTAAATACTTCTAAATTTGAACTTGGCAGGTTAATTTAATCACATAGATATCTTATATTTAAATTTAAAAATTATACATTATCAAGTGCTACTAGCATGAATACCTGCCAAGTTCAAATTTAGAAGTATTTAGGATCAGGCTGTTGATGAAGATGATTATGATCGATTTGGAAGTGCATCTAAACTTGGCATTGAATTGGATTTCAACTCTTTTTTAAGGCGAACAATTAGTGAATAGGAACTTGGCCCCGTTTTAACAGGTATGTTTTTGGTGAGATTTCAATACTTTTTTTAAGGAATCATACCAATTTGTTTCTTTCCTCCTCATCTTATTTCAGTGTATTTACTTGTACATATTAATTTTTATCTCAAATTCATAGATGAGCTGACTCACGCTTGACCAATTTCTCAAATTTCTTAATTTTTTGTTAATCTACATATAACAAACAACCTGTGTGCCAAATTTCATAACGCTACGACAACTGGAAGTGGCCTAGAGGTTTTGATTACCGATTTTATCTCAAATTCATAGATGAGCCGACTCACGCTTGACCAATTTCTCAAATTTCTTAATTTTTTGTTAATCTACATATAACAAACAACCTGTGTGCCAAATCTCATAACGCTACGACAACTGGAAGTGGCCTAGAGGTTTTGATTACCGATTTTTATCTCAAATTCATAGATGAGCCGACTCACGCTTGACCAATTTCTCAAATTTCTTAATTTTTTGTTAATCTACATATAACAAACAACCTGTGTGCCAAATTTCATAACGCTACGACAACTGGAAGTGGCCTAGAGGTTTTGATTACCGATTTTTATCTCAAATTCATAGATGAGCCGACTCACGCTTGACCAATTTCTCGAATTTCTTAATTTTTTGTTAATCTACATATAACAAACAACCTGTGTGCCAAATTTCATAACGCTACGACAACTGGAAGTGGCCTAGAGGTTTTGAAGCCGACTCACGCTTGACCAATTTCTCAAATTTCTTAATTTTTTGTTAATCTACATATAACAAACAACCTGTGTGCCAAATTTCATAACGCTACGACAACTGGAAGTGGCCTAGAGGTTTTGATTACCGATTTTTATCTCAAATTCATAGATGAGCCGACTCACGCTTGACCAATTTCTCAAATTTCTTAATTTTTTGTTAATCTACATATAACAAACAACCTGTGTGCCAAATTTCATAACGCTACGACAACTGGAAGTGGCCTAGGAATTTTGATTACCGGTCAGTGAGTCAGTGCCAAAATTAGCTATTTTTACAAGGAAATATTTCAGGATCTAACAAATCTATATGTATGAAATTTGGTATATTGCGTAAGTACTAGTATATAATTAGGTAGGTAAATTTTTATCTTTGCTCTCGCAATAGGCACTGAGATACAAGGGGGTCAAAAGTGCGTCGAAACCGTTCGTGTAAATAGTGCACGGCATGCGCGCGGCCTGCTGGAACTTGGCCGCGCACTCCGTGCGCTTTGATGTAGTAAGTGACACTGTATGAATTGGGAATGCGTTTGGTATTTTATTGTCCCCTACCTCATGATGATGTGAGACAAATAAAAGTATTGTACGTTTGAGTTCCTGTACATAAAAATACAATACTTTATTGGAGATTAATGATCTCACTTACTGACCCCATTTAAAACTTTATTTTGTTGACGCAACTCATTAAAATATGTTTTAAATATAGATAAGGACGTTGCAGAGGATTTTCTTACTTAAATAATAAAACAAATCTATCTAATATATTATCCAATGAGTATTCGCAAAGTATCTATAAATCCAAACAAATATTTATACATTTATAAAACTTTACAAAATTAAACAATCGTATGAGTGCGCATTGCCTAATAAAAGTCACTACTCAGAACTTAAAACTATTTTATCAGTAACCTCAACAGCGCCAAGATGAACAATAATTATAATCTCGCTTAAATCACAAAGCGACCATTCTTACTCTAATCTTGTTTAAAAAAATTCAATGCCATAAACCATCTCAAACGCAAGACAAAATCCCATAGTCGAAGGGCATTCGAGCAACAAATATTTGACAAACCACAATTGATATGAGTCATGGGCTCCATCGATATGTACAAGGTCTATGAACTCAGAGAAAGATTTGGGACAAAGGGACAGAACGCCAGTTCACAGGTCATAATGAATTCAAAATATGCATTGTGTGTGGTTCAATTTTTTATCTCGAAGGGATTAAACAATCGTCCCGATCTGGATACGGATAAAAAACTGGACAGTTATAGACCTTTTGATGCATGAAGTACGTGATAATTTAAAATGCATCATTTAGTTCAGATAAGATCTTGTGTCTTGTGAGAAAGCTGTCATACGTTTCTATTATTTTGTTGCGAATATTATTTATGAAAGATTTAATTGAAAATAACGAACATATTTTTGATTCGGTCATTGATTTAGCCGCATTATGGCATTGGCTTTAGATGCGGTCAACGCAAATGTTGCTGAAATTGTAGCAATTAAAATTAAAATCGTTTATTTTAGACACATATTATGACACAGCACATAGTCCGCAATATGTACGGTAACCGGTACAACAAAAACTATGGTATATCTTTGCACGGGACTCATCATAATAATATATTTACAAAAAAACAATTTTAGCGAGTGCAGATTGCAGTTCGACTCCCTTATAATTATACCATAATTAAAAATGTAATTATGTATTTTTAATTTATGATCAAAATCAACACCAAAACAATTTGTTAGAAAATCTTCAGAGTAGATAACATAGTAGCAGACTGCAAGCTCCTGTATCCATATTTTGCCTCATTTTATATTAAAATATTATGTGTTATACCTCGTTCTCGTACCTAAATAACATGCAAGTAATAATAGCTGGAGCAAAATCCTCATATACGTTAGTGGCTAGTATTTTCTAGAAAAACCTTCCACCATGACCAACTAGTAATTTCAGCAACCAACAAAGCGTGTTGGACAAAGTACGTTTTAGAACAAATTTATGTACAGTGCTCAAATAACGAATATGTGCAGGCAAAACTAGCCGAAGTTCCATCCCCTCAAGTTTTAGATTAGCTTGAACGAATATTATCTTGTAAATATTTGTATCTCTCGCGTACGAGGATTGCAATAAAGGTTGCGCTGAAAAGAATATTATTTACGAGCGTCGAAAGAAAGGAGGTAATATTTAGCTAAGTAAAAATATCCTACGTGCTTTGTGCGACCACATAAATTTCCTTCTCCGAATGCTCACTAATGGTATCTGTCGTAGGTTTTTCAATGCTTTCCCGGATAAAATATTTATTGTTTAATGTATTGCGGTAAGGCATGTTTTGAAAAGTAATAATTCTTCCACAAAACATTTGATAAATACACCTGAATACGCTACAAATCTTAGTGAATTTTCCATTTCATTGAACGATAATAACATAATTTTGTCCCCCAAAATATGTTTCATAATTAGATATCTGTGTGTTTTTGACCGTTATTTTGTTGCTTCCAAACTATTTTTTCTTTTGTATTTCTTTATATTTGATAAGGATCATCCTTAATCAATGTATAATCATCATCAACTACCATCGAAGAAATTGATTCATTGGCAGTCGACGGACCTATGTCATATTTTGGTTGGCTTAATTTATGTCAATTAAAAGTTGGTCGCAATTCGGGTTTGACATAACACGACCGAATTACGTAGGCCCGCCATCTGCCTATGAATCAACTTCCCTGATAGTTCATTTGTTTAAGTTTTGTCACAATTCACTCATTTAAAACAAACACCTAATACCTAAAAATTACTCTAGGTTAATCCACTTCCACTTGCTAATCGTTTTACCCAAGTTCGATTCATTTGAGATAATCAACAGTAACAGTTCCAGGATCGTATTTACTGGCACCTCAAGCGATAAAATTGGTTAATGGGTGCACTGCTCCACTGTTAACCTGATAATGCTCCACTATGGGGGATGAAATACATTTATGGGTTTACAACTTTGAGTATTGTCTTGAATTCAACTTGATATGACTTTTGTATCTTCTAGTGTTCACAATTCGCAAGATTACGTTTACATTTTATTACAACATACTTACTAGTTTCATTTGTGCATTTTTACTCTATAGCTATCAAATTTTCCCACTAAGTATCTATCTAGTTTATAGCTATTCCCCTGATTAATTATAAATGGCTCTTATATATACCCGCGTGCTGTTCTGTTGGTGAGTCTATGAAATAAATAAATATCCAATATTATTTTCAATACGTAAGTGTGTAATGTGTATGTTTATTTTTACGCTACAACTGCAAATTCTACGGATATTCTGGAAAAATATTATAGATAGTGAGCGTTTGCTAGCATCATCTTGTCCATTTTCCCTATTTTCTTATATAATATAAGCTATAATGAGTAGTAGCAGGCACGCCGCGTGAGCAACACTTTAAGCCTCGTTTCTTTGTCAAGCCTTTCTCAGTTCATTTACACTGCTAGGGCCAGTAATATAATAACTACGCACTTACTAAACTACCGGCCAAAGTCACTTAAGTTTATTGCTCAGAATCAGTTTCCGTACTCCCAACAAAAGCTACTCAGCCATAAACTCGGTAGTAGCTTAAAATCTGTACAATTTTAGTGTAGTAATAAAACATTATTAGTTGACTCCTGTCGTTAACATTGTGATAGTTGAAAAACTTAAACTTTGTAACTACAATATTGTACCATTTATCTTGCGTGGTTACTACTGGTTCATTTTCGTGTCTGTCGTCATTACGTGGTGAGATTTTAGGTGTTTTGGAATCGGGATAAATCGTTGAGTTTATTTTAATTAAAATTTTCATCTTAAGCCCGACTACAAAAAGTATAAGGCTTAATTGTAGAGCGTTTGATCATATAACATTAAGTATTTAGGTACATATTATAATATTAAATCGAATGTCTCCTTCATTTGAATTTGATTTTGGCTTCTTATTAAAAAACCAAAAGAATCTTTGTTGAAATTAATGGGACAATATTGATAGAGTTTGCCATGGACGTAGAGTCTATCATGGTGGGAATTTTTTTTATGCTCTTGTCACGAAAATATTGCCCATATTTTCATGACAAGAGCATGAAAAAATCGCAATCTTGTTCTCATAGTAGGGGCATTGTTTGTAGAAGCTAGATTTAATATCCGCGAGTAATAAAGAAGATGGAAAATATTTTCATCGCCGACGCGGTATTCGGGACACATGCCAGTTACTTTTTACCGAATATTACTTTGTTGAACAAAATAATTTATATTTTATGTGATTAGTTAAGCCTTTTGAGTTGTGAATTCCTAGTCTAACAATGATATTCAAAAAACCAGTTTTTTTTTAATATCATTGTAGTCCAAGCTTGTATTTTTTTATACGAGCACTTTTTTTACTAATTTTTTTTATAAATCTTCGGATAGAAAATAGTTTAAGTGTCAAATTAATATTATAAGTTTTGCATAGTGTATCTAGTTTCGAAATCTTAGTAATTATGTGTGTGTATCATCATATACGTGTGTGTTAAAGTTTTCTATGAGGAAAAATTGAGAAATTACTTTTTCTCACCGGAAAAAATGTCTCTTATGCCGGGCAATCAAATAAAACAGAGAATTTCGAGTTCATATTGATAAATTCTATAAAATAACCTCAGACCAAATAAAAACTCAAGACAGAGCGCTGCGAACAACAAAGTGAAGCCGATCGAAAGTACGCCACACAAGTGACACAGGCATTTCATAGAATGATTATATTTTATAGATAAAACCTAATTCGAAGTTAGCGTGGTGTAGCTTTTAGTGCTCGTTAGTACATCGCACCGCCCACAGATGGCGTTGATAATAACTTAATGTGGAATTGTTTTTTGCGTAACTGATAAGAATAATGGAATCGTCATAGGGAAGGGGATTTTTAGAAGTGACTTGTACTAATAACTAATGATTATAAGGGTTAGTAACACCAATACTTGGTAGTATGCTGAGATTGTGTGTTTTTTATGAACTGCAGAAATGCTTCACTCTCGTACTTATGCGGTTGACGACTTATGTAATAATTATGTGGTATAACAATGATAACAATACTAATTGTTAATGATGCGTTGTTTCTTATCTTGGTATACATTGATCCTGAAGTAGGAGATCCAGTTCATTCAGTCAAAATACATTAAATATAGTACCGAAATGATTTTCAGTTTTGGCTGGATCATATTATTGTGTAAGAAACACAACATTCAGTTACCTCGAATGATATAACTTAATCGATCTTATCCATATTTGTCAAATAATGACCTATTATATACAGCATGCATCAAGTAATATTAGCCTGGAAACCCAGGTCGTGTTAGCCGCGAGGGTTCAAAATAACTAGGCTATGAGAATTGCTGTTTGAAGGCCAAGTGACTCAGCATAAATATGTATAACAAATGTGAATAAATCTTATGACCATTTTTAAAGAAATTGAATAACAATAATCAGCCAAGTGCGAGTCGGACTCGTGCACAAAGGGTTCTGTACCGATATAGAGCGAAAGTAGACAAAAAATTGTGTTTTTGTATGGGAGCCCCCCATAAATATTTATTTTATTTTAATTGTATTATCAATTATTATTAAAGTATACCTAATTAATTTACTTAATTAAGGATTTGTGAAAATTTCAATTAGTGCTTAGCTGTTACCATTATTGATTACGAGCAAAAAAGGCCAAAAAATCACATAATTCTTGTATGGGAGCCCCCCTTAAATATTTAATTTATTTTGTTCTTATTATTTGTTGTTATAGCGGCAACAAATATACACATTACACAATCTGTGAAAATTTCAAAATATCTTGAGTTACAACCTGGAGACACACAGACAGACGGACAGACATCGAAGTCTTAGTAATAGGGTCCTGTTTTTACCCTTTGGGTACGGAACCCTGAAAATGAAAACAGCTGAACATAAAAGCCCCCGTTCTGGAAGTCTGTAAAGAGTAGATTAAGATCGGCTCTACATTCTGAGTTCTATGATTATTGTGCGCAATTTGTCTGATGAAGTACAAAACCTTTTACAAATGTAAGTAATAATTGCGAATGTGCAAATGTGATAATTTGTTGATTGTTTCGTAGAAAATGCGACAAATAACATTGCCATTATGATGACATAATTTGTGGGGTATTTTTATTAAACTTGATGTTATGGCAACCATGAATGCGCAGTAATTCGTTAATATTCGGTAACCGTATAATTTTTGGCATTAAAATTAGGTATACTTTCTATCCAGGTTTTAAAGTGTCTACCAATTTTCATTTAGTTCAGTGGTTTAAGCGTGAAGAGGTAACAGACAGGCAGGCATATTTTCGCGTTTATTATAATAATATGTTTCCCGCTACTTCTTGCTCCGAAAACTGTTTATTGCGCGGAAACATTTACATTACATTTTCCGGGAGAAAAACTTGTACCCTGTCCGAGTCTCGCGGTGTTTCTATGATTTTCGTATAAATCTGTTTAGCGGTAAAGTGAAGAAGTAACAGACATATAGATCGACTTTTTTATTTTTGACCAGATGACGCCCGGAACTTTGTTGCGCCAAAATTTGTTTATCGTGTGGGAGCCGTATATATTCCGAGATAAGAAGTATCCCATATCGTTTCCCGGGAGAACTCAATGTATCTCTATACCGAAGAGATAAATTGGTTCAGCAGGCGTGAAGAGGTAACAGACAATTAACAGATATACTTCCGCATTTATAATTTTCGTATGGATATACTGAATCAAGGGTGGGTTGCACCAACTTACTTTAACTATAACTTTAACTGTAACAAAAAGTCAAATGAACTATCAAATTCCTAGTAAAAGTCTATAATGGACGCCATAATATTTGACGATAACCTTAACTTTAACTACGCCTCTGGTGAAACCCACGCTAACTTAGATTACAAATGAAATCCTAACAAACATCATCAAAGGATACCTGAAGTGCAAGTCCTGTGCTTGAGTCAGTCACCCCCGGCAATTATACTCCACGATGAGTCAGCGTCACGTCATGAGTCATGGAATGATGAAATTCTCTCATTGGTGGAGTGAGGTTATGTATAAGCCTTTTTCACGCAATGCGGAGGCGTGTACTGATTACGTAAAATATTTGAGTTACGTTATTTTGGTGGTTCAAGGTTAGCTTGAAGTTTAGCGAGAAAACACATAGCGTTATATTATGTTAGTCACATCTGTTTGTCTGTGTCTGTCAGTGGCATCGCAGCATGCAAATGGATAGATGTTGATATATTTTTTATTATTTTAAAGCTGTGATAGACAGTATTTTTAGTAATAATAATAATTAATTCATCATCGGCTCACCCACTGCTGGAAAGTTAAATTTTTTTCTTTAACACTTACATTTAATATTATTGACCCGATGCAGTTTGTATCACTTTTCTCCTAAATAAACCTTCCCTAGACTTTCACGCGTTTGCAGCAGCATAATATTTTATATTATTGTAATGCTTTATTCATTTACTTCCACGAATATTTCAAGACTAAAATTAGCCAAATCGGTGTAGAGAAATTCATTTTTATGAATTGTATAGACTATAGATAATATAAAGTCCATAGTATCATAGTAGGGCCTCAGAAACTTATAGCTGCCCTAGGGCTTTTGTCTGGACCTGTCTTTATTAGCAGACGGAGTTATTTTATGACGTTCTCAAACTAATCAGTCCAACAATTCATAAAAATTTGCTTTTTTTGCGAATGCAAATTACACAGTCGGATTGGTTTTTATCTAGGGTTGTCACATGTGAAATATTGGTGAAATAATAATATTGAATTTTGAACTTACTTAAACGAAACAATTTACATATTACATAATTATAAAACATTGCACATATCATCTATCTATACAAATAATAAATCTGTAGAAATGAAAATTCTATACATTAAAGATATTCAAAAAATAATAAGCGGGGGGTGTCACTATATCGCTATAGAAGCCAAAAATGTGGTTAGTTTTTTGTCTGTCTTTCTGTCTGTATGTTTGTTCCACTATCACACGAAAACTACTGAACCGATTTGAATGCGGTTTTCGCAGATATATTGGTCTTCTTCCAACTGAACATCTGGTGTATAAAAAAATTTCCCCCCACTCCTCTAAGGGGGCAAAAGAGGGGGTCAGATTTTGTATCAAACTTTTTTCTTTAACACGAAAACTACTGATCCGATTTTCATACGGTTTTCGCAGGTATATTTGTCTTCTTCCAACTCAACGTCTGGTGTATAAAATTCCATACCATAACCCGCCGTACAAGGCCGGGGCAACGAACCAGCGGCAGCGGCCTGCGCCCGTTGCAAATTGCACAATATTCAGAAGCCGCCGGGTTCGTCCCACCGGGCCGGCGTCCGAATTGCAACATTCAGATTTCAGAAGCCGCCAGGTTTGCCCGCGCGTCGGCATTAAGAGCCTGCTGCTAAAACGCTAGCCCCGCCTACACATCCCGCTATCCTCCAATCGTGATACAATGAATCCATGAATCGTGCTGCCGAGGAATGTGCTTTACGCTGCAGCTAATATTGAACAATATCGCGTAACAACGGTCCCCGCATTATAGCACGAAAGTAAAGGTCGTAAGTCCCAAAACTGTTTTTTGCTGATTACTTTAAAACTAAATACATTACTAATATTTCCTCTTACCATTATTTAATAAAATGTGTGATAGTAGTAGTGCAAGTTAGATAATGATAGTAACTCAATAAGTGTACCGTGTAACAGATATTTGTTGATAAGCCCAGAAAGATTCCTAATTTCGAAAAATAAAACTATCGAGTCAAAAGAAGTGAATCGTGTTTTCCTTTTACAGAATATCAGATAAAAATATAAAATGATTTAATAAATCTCACTTTCATTTAAGTCAATCGTCTTCCGGGATCGTCAAACTTATTTGAAAACACAGCAAAATTTTAAAGCCCGCTCTTAATCTGCCGGGTTCGTGCCGCCGGAACGGCGGCTTTGGTATATAGACAGCTTTAGGTTTTCCGCATCACTATTGAAAACAGATCAAGTGTCAGACAAAGAGAAGCAGAACTTATATTGTATTTGGTATCTTTGTAAAAAAAAATCTTTTAGTAAGGGAAAATAAAAAAAGGAAAGTAAAAAATTTTGTGCCAACCCTATCCCTAATAGTCTGTTTTCGATTGAGAGACAATATGGCCGCGGGCTTATAAAAATGGCGCTGATTTTGACGTGCCATTGTAAGCGTTTCTTTGTGGACGCAGATTTAATTGTTTGTCCAATGAAATGGTATTTCTATTCTATTGCATTCCAGCTCTAAATAATGTAATTTTCAGGCCGAATGGGCATGTCATACGACTGAAACAACAAAAAGTTTAAATAGCAAAAAACACGGATTGCACTCTGGGAGTGCCGACTGAAATTAAAAACGGAAAAGCAGACAGACATGCATTTTTGGCGCGCGGTAGAAATAGTCTCGCTCATCCGGATATCTTGGTATTAAATTTGCAACTTGCCAAAGAACCTTCCGCCTCAAAAATAAAAATATATAGAACATAACATTATAGAACCTCCTCCTTTTTTGGAAGTCGGTTTAAATCGTCTTTTAATCCAAATGTTATGATTCAAATGTGTTTTGGTACCTTTGTATTTGCAAAGGTTGCACTTTACCACAGTTTATGAATAAGATATAAACACTTTTACACGCAGATTTTTTATTTCTCTGCACTTCTAAATACTGTATTAGTCGCACAACTTACTGTGTGAGTCACAAAGGAAAGCCGAAATGTCATGACTTACTGACCAACTTAAAAACGCCAACAAATACAAAAGTAAAACAGTGGGTGGCGGCACCTTTGTAAATAAACTTAGGGTTGACAACTTCATGTTTCAAAATTATCGACAAACTAGCAAACGTATCGTACTCAAAGAGATTAATGACTACTTAAATCAATGAAGATTTGCTCGATATATTTTCTGTTAAACTTTTCATTAAATGTCTCTGAATGCCGCCATTCAATTTAATATGGTAGTGTTTAAGTTGCATGTTGGTATTTGACATCATGAAAGTGCAGCAAAACGACGTGACGATTATCAGAGTCTATGAACTTCTATTTATATTCTCTTCCTTCTTTGTCTCTAAATAAGCTGGAAATTTCATATTATAATTCATTCAAACCATCAGCTCCTAACGTAGTTCAACGTTTCTTTAAACCTAATTTCTAACAAGAGACAACCCTGTACCACAAACAAAGGAAGACAGTTAAATAACTGACCTATGGTAAGGAAATGCCCCGCTGTTCTAAAGAAACGTATCGACCGACAATCAGCAATGAAAGAACAAAGTAAGCGACAATCTTTTCAGATTTAGGAAGTCTCGTATTACGGATGTGTTTTTGACCATTTGTTATTTAGAGTTTAATTAGACCTTCAAGAAATGTTTGTTATTTATTGTATCTTGTGGTTTTATGTCGATGATAGTAATTTGAAGAAAGGGTCATCTATACCTTATTGAAATAACCAAAACTTGCGAATTATATTACAACCGGTTCACATTATTACAATCCAGTAATCCGATGCAGCGCAGGTACTACTGGAATAATGGCCAGTTTACATTACTCCAATCTAGTAATCCAATCCAGCGCTCGATTGCTGCTGGAATAAAGTAAACGGATACTGGAATGCACTGGAATGTAATTCGGTAAATTCCAGTGCTCGTTTACATTATTCAAGTAGCAATCCAGCACTGAATCGGATCACTGGATTGGAATAATATTTAAAAGTATCCATGAGGTTTGTTAATTTTATGCTAAAATAAATAAGAAACATGCACAACATACGAATAGAATAGAAGAGTAGCTGTAGATAGTCAAGAAAAATAACTTTTGATGAAAAGACTACGTATAGAAAAATAAATAATCGGCCAAGTGCGAGTTGGACTCGCGCACAAAGGGTTAAGTACCATTGTAGAGCAAAAAAAAAAAAATAAAATATCCACAGACGAACGTATAACCTCCTCGTTTTTGGAAGTCGGTTAATTAGACCAAAAATTGTATTTTTTGTATGGGAGCCCCCCTTAATTTCTTATTTTATTTTAATATTATTATTAAATATTAAAGTACAAGTATAACTAAGGATTTTGTTGAAAATTCAAGTACCTACCTGTTGCCATTATTGATATAGAGCAAAAAAGGCTAAAAAAATGACGTTTGATGTATGGGAGCCCCTCTTAAATATTTTTTTTTTTTTAGTATTTGTTGTTATAGCGGCAACAGATATACACAATCTGTGAAAATTTCAACTCTCTAGTTATTACTGTTCTTGAGTTACAGCCTGGAGACAGACAGACGGATAGACGGACAGACGGACAGACATCGAAGTCTTAGTAATAGGGTCCCGTTTTTACCCTTTGGGTACGGAACCCTAACAAGCAATAATTATTTTACGGGCCATGCAAAAAGTGTAACCGCCGCATTGTTATGAAAAATAAATTCATCAGCTTCAGAAGTAAAAGAAACAACAAAGTCCATAAATGTCAACAATTCACCTATTATTGTTTCACTTAGGCTTTTTTTATAATTCTGCACCTTGGGTGGTGCAATCCCCGTAGTGCTTTAAGATTTGTGCAAAGTAAAATCATTGCATTTTATCTCTTTGTTAGTAAGATTACCATCTCAAAAACCATTGGAGTCAAGACGTAAATAGATAAAAGCCGATAAAAGTGAAGAAAGATGGAATGGTGTTGAAATGGTTTAATTTTTTGCAAAAAGGATTTGCCGCCAAAGGACACAAAATATTTGACAATAATCGGCTTGGTCAAAGCCTTTTTTTGGTCAAGTCGGTACTATAACTATTTTTATCTTAATAATAATAATTGTGATGTATTGAAAGTTTGTTCAATTAAACATCACAACATTTTGAAAACCCCAAAATAATAGTATAGGTATGTGAGACAACATTTTGAAAATCCCAAAATAAGCTTTAACTAAAATTACGAATTTTAGAATTTTCTTCTCTTCATCATTTAAAAAGGCATGTTGCAAGTTCTCACTACAAAAATTAATAATACTCATCGTAATTATTATCGTGATAGGGTTAAAATAATTCCCAACTGTTTGGGAACTCCAGGAAGCAGTGTTCACACACTTGTCTATCTCATTATCGGTTATGATAATCGTGAATTTGAATACGTCGATAGGTGATTAGCATATTACATCCTGACATCCTCACAACACAGCCAGGATTGCATTCGTCACGGAAGAATTATTTAAATTGAATGCAGATGCTTAGCAGGTGCTATAATTGACTACATATGCCAACAGGTAGGAAGGACCCTAGTCTTGCTGGAAAAGATATGGGATCCCAAAACTTGGAATACCTTGTCTTTTATTGTTGCTGTAATTTCCTGAATTGTCTCTGTAGGCTGAATTGTACTTGGCTCTCAATTTCCAAGTTTGTTTAGGACAATGCTGTCTAATTACCTGATTGTCTGACAAGATAGATGATGCGTCGGAGGAAGATGCAAACGTTGGTCGTGCGCCTATTAATCTCTTACCAGACGCGTCGTGCATACGTCCCACTGAGTTATGAGAGAGGAAAAGAAAGTGTTCTTAAAATGAACTGGTTACTTGGACACTTCAAATTTATTCCTGGTTGATGGTTTTGATGAAATGAAAAAAAAATGAATACTCTCATATCTGAGATACTCTTAACTCAAGATTCCACAACTGAGACAAAATGTACCAATAAGCCTTTTATTTCAGATCTACTTCAAGAAACATGGCTTGGCGTTGGCGTTCCTCACGTACTCGTTGAGGCTCTGCTCGCAGCGGACGTAGGAGAGGCCAACACCGAAACTGCCGCCCAAGATGGCCGGCCAGCGCGCGTTGCGGAGGAAAAAGCTACTGAGCAGCGTGCCCAGTATTATCCCAGACACTGGAAGTGGAATTAGGGTCAGTTAGGGTCGGTCGATTAGGGTCGGTGGATCTATCATACTAATATTATAAATGCGATGCGTATCTGTCTGTTACCTCTTCACGTCCAAACTTACTGATTTTGCTGAAATTTGGTATGGATACATTTAGTGTAAAATGACATAGGATAGTTTTTATTTCGGAAAATGTACTTTTTCAGCGTGAGAAACAATTTTTTCTCAACAAAGTTGCGGGCAGCTTGTAGTTGATTATATTCTTCAGGGATATCACGAGAGGTTTCTTTCGAACTCGTAAGTCGTAGGATGGTCCTACCGTGTAAATCATTTTCTTCTTGTGATGTTATCAAAATCATTACCAGTTTTTATACCGAGGTCTTTAAAGCATCTACTATAAACTTCTTCAAAATCTCTCTCATTGGATTTCTTCATTTCTACACACTTTAAATTTAGTAAATAAATAAGAAATAGGTTACACGATATCTAATTTTAATCACATGAAATTGACAAAATCTGACAGCAGACATTTTTTTTTTCAATAAAGCAAAAACTTTTATCGATGGTTGATGATATTTTAATAATAAAGGCCGTCACAGACTAAGCTATTATATATATTAATATACCGTACTAAACACACTGAGACCAGAAATATATATTATAGCTACTCAGCTATAATATATATTTTGCGTGACCACACACTCGTGTGGTCACGCAAAATGTGTATAGAAAATATATAGTAATATGCCTAGCTATAAACATATTAATATATACTATTATAGCTAAGTCTGTGACGGCCTTAATAGTCGTCGAAATTTTATATTAGTCTGGCCGCATACGCAACTCGCAAGTTTTTCGTATTCGTTTTTTCACGCACGAACGCGCCGGCTTGTACTACAAAACGTACGTGCGGAAATCTTTCCGTACGGAGAAGAACAAACGTGTGCCATAGCGTGTGCGGCAGGTAATGTAATGTATTGCCTACTGACGCCATGCACTCGGATTTCCGAACACGGAATTCGGAAATCGGATACGGAAAACGTGCGTATGCGGGAAACCCTAGAAGCGTTATTTCACGTCAATAATATAAAACATATAATTATGCTAAGTGAGCAATAACGTCGAGCAAAACCCGCGACTCGGACTTTCGTCCACACATTCAGCATTGCTTGATAGTTTTACTGTAAATCGATATAATATTTCATTCCATCAATCCGGCTCGATCCGGTTCCATTAATCCTTCGAGCGGTGCGATGCGAGCCTTCGAGCTGTCAGTTTTGCGGTCCACACAGTAATAATTATTACTCGATTTGGAGTACAACTATCGAGCAAAACCGTATGTGTGTATTTAGCACAATACCTACGTTCACTATCCAACTATCATACTCGTAATCTCATCCCAATATTTTCTATTACTTTCAATACTCATGGTGTGCTCATGGACCACATTTACTCTATAATAATATCATCAACCTATCAACACCAGTTTGTCTGTCTGTCCATGCATGATCTGCTCGATACATTGATTTGATTGTCCATCTCCGATCACGCACAGTCGGCGCCCAGCCTCGCGGAATAAGCCCAGCTTGTCCAATAACTTAATTAGTTATTCCAGATGATTGCATCTAATTAGTTATAATTAATTAATATTGCACTTCGTTTGTATCAATTACTGATGAAATTTCAAGTGTATTGGGATAATGAAAAGCACTTGCATCGATGTTATCACTTGAAAGTTGAAATTGATTAAAATAAGGGTTAGGTACACTTTAAATTATTATCGACACCGAAGAGTATTACATAAAATAAGGGACTGACCTATTCAAAGTCATATGAAACATAAATTCATTGTATTTAGACCGTTATTTTTTAGAGAGTTATTTTAACCCATCTACCATAAATCCAAGAAATAGAAATAGTTTAGAAATAGAAATAGTTTATTAACAATTACTTTACATCAGCTGTTACATAATGCGACAAGTACAGTATAAATTGTGTGGATTCTCATTTAAGTAACAGATTTTCCAGGTATTGTGTTACATTGGCGCCTGCACTAGGCTGAGCCTGTCCTGCAGAGGAAGAGTATTCTTGGCAGTTTGAGTTTCATGGTTTTCTCTTGTTAGGAATAGGTTCTCAAAGAGTCAGTTTACATTACATCATAACAATAGGAATTAGGATACATTACTTAACCCATCCGAAACTGATCTTTATTTATAACACAAGAAGATAGAATTAACTTGCCGATTTCGGTGTCGGGCTGCCTATTTCCAATCATATGACTCAAATAATACGCATCGCAAATCGCTTCCTTGGCTATTAATCCTAAGGCATACAAGAGTAGTTGAAACCAAACAACGTAAAATATAATGTATGTAGCTATAATTTACGATGGAGCTTGCATGTCTTTTGTGCTGATGATTCTTTAATAAATCAAACATAATCTACGGACACTCTTATGAACCTCTATTCGGTCTATATCACCAAATAAGCAAATACCCTATCAATACTCAATCCCAGCAGTAATAATCCCCCTGGCATTCCAAATCACGATAACGAAGACTACCGAAGCCAGGCTGGACTAAGCTAATTATTGACAAAGGATTAGCAAACAGGCTTCGGGGCATTAGCTAACTCCATCTGCATGTCTTATCAAAGTGATTGGGCGGACGTGCGTAATAATAACTAGATGAACTAGATGAACTCAGTTATGCCAAAAATCACGCGGGAACCGTTCATTTTTCTGGGATAAAAAGTATCCTATGTCCTTATCCGGGACTCAAAGTATCTCCATACCAAAGAGCTAGGACAGATTTTTAGTTATGTGCTTTTAAAGCGTCTTAAGAACGCATACAAACCAAAGAATTTTTTTTTCTTAAGAATCAGTAATAAATGCTCTTTAAAACAAGATATACTTCATTTATAGACGCTTACTTTATTTATGAACTAAATTCATATACAGGGAAGCTGCCATAGCTCTTTCAGCAAAGTCAGGTCTGCGGTTTGGGCGTAAAGAGGTAACAGACAGACAGACACACGATATGAGGTTTCAGAAAATATTTGTGAGAAATGTTTTTATCAGATATTTTAAATTCTTGTTTCAGACAATTTTCTTAATAATTTATGATGCTACTATAGAAAAGAATACTTATTAAAACAAAACATAATCTTTATAAATTAATTTTAAATTTTGATAGTCTATCTAAAACTGGAGAACCGCTGGACCAGATTAGCTTATTTTATTTTTAAAATCTTCCTGGAAGTCCAGGGAAGTTCACCGGGTCATTTCGTATAGTAAATATTTAAGGGGGGACTCCCATATTATGAGTTATGACAAACGCGAAGTTTTTTCCCCTCTTTTACTTGATATCAATAATAACAACAGGTATCCTTAATAATATGCTTAATGCGTTAATATTTCTAGAATGGAAAATACCTTCCGCTATTCTCAGACGACAAGCAGACGAAATGACAACAAAACCAGTCCTGCATTTCGAAGGACTTTGGTGACAAACATCGCGACATGAAAATCTTTTATAATATTTAAAATTTCATCCTAATAACTTCTCTGGACTTCTTCGAATATATTGGGACTATAGTTAGCTATATCGGTTCAGCCGTTCTCTAGTTTAAGCGAGGCTAACAAAACGTAAAACTTAGTTTGATCAATATTGATTTTTCTTATTAACAATAAGTATCATTTAGTAATAATGCCATCAGAGGGGGTATGATAGTCCCATAAAAATATTGTCACTAAGTATTATGCAAATGATTCACTAATTGTTCATAACCTCTGGCTATTTGTTCATCTTATATTAGTATTTGATCTTTCCTTTAGAAGATTCGCCTTCTGGCTATATTTAGGGAGTTAATTTGATGGAAGATCACTTAATATTATGAGACTCAAAAGTTTAAAATAATAAGCCTAAAGCTTTTAAGTAAAGGATTTGAATAAAGATTCTTAGGGATATAGGGATATTTTTATTATGAAGAAGATAAATTAATTTATTTTATGCATAAGGGCTAATAAAGCACTTTCATTTGAAAATGGAAATATTATTTATTTTAAATTACATAGTTGCTGTCACAGAAAAAGTTGATTTTATTCAGAAGTGTATTCTGCAAAATCTTTATCCTGGAAAAATGCAGTTCCCGCGCGATAAAATGTATTTTGGCGCAACAAAGTTGGGCGTCATCTATAATTACCTACACAATATTTTTTTTATAAAATAAGAGGACAAACGAGCAAACGGGGCACCTGATGGAAAGCAACTACCATCGCCCATGAACACTCGCAACATTAGAGGAGCTGCAGGTGCGTTGCCGGCTTTTTAAGAGGGAATACGCTCTCTTCTTGAAGGAATATCATTAACAACGTCGCTGTCAATATAACAAATGAATGTCTCAATTTCTGTGTGTCAGAGGCCGTGGAATTAAATGTACCGTATGATTGTAAGCACGTGACAACGTTAAAACTAAGCACTTCGAGCCACAGAGGACTAAACTTGAGAGCTTTAGAGCTTTCGGTCTTTTAAACATAATCAGGCAATAAATTCATAACAGTGAAAGAGCATGAGAATTAAGCTTCTTATCTTTAAAAAATCATAAGCATAAACTTACAGGAAAGGGGATGACACAATAATTTTATGTTTAAATACTTTCTGCTTTTTTATAAGATTGTCCTGGATTTGTCCTCCAATCTATACATATAATAAAACTGTAGAAATGAAAATTTTGTACATTAAAGATATTTCAAAAATAATAAGCGCGGGGTGTCACTACATCGCTATAGAAGCCAAAAATGTGGTTAGTTTTTTGTCTGTCTGTCTGTCTGTCTGTTGTTATTTGTTCCACTATCACACGAAAACTACTGATCCGATTTGAATGCGGTTTTCGCAGATATATTTGTCTTCTTCCAACTTAACATCTGGTGTATAAAAATTCCCCCCCCCCTCAAGGGACCAAAGAGGGAGTCAGATTTTGTATCAAACTTTTTTCTTGGACTTACTTCATATTATTAACCCACCCCTCTTAGGGGACAAAAGAGGGGGTAAGATTTTGTATCAACTGATGAAGTAGAAAATATACTTTAAATGGCAAAACAACGTTTGCCGGGAAAGCTAGTGAGACAATATGTGTATAATGTATAATATTATGTATGTGTATTTCTTCTGCCTAAGTACCGACAGAAAAAGAAGTAGAACTTATCAGTAAGCTTTTTTACGTAAAACTGTTAAAAAAATATTCGAAAAGGGTGCAAATTCCAAAGATTTTACTTTAGAAACTGTACATTTTAAGAAGTTCTCTTTCAAAATCTCTACAAATAGCTGCTCTATACTACGAATATAAAGTATTGTGTGTCATCACTAATTACTGTTTTGTGTAACGACTTCCTTACCCAGATGTTTACCCTTTGTTTACTTTAAATAGATTATTATATTTTAAAACACCCTTTTTCCACTTTGCCAGCATATATCTCAGTATTCCAAAAACAATTTTTTTCTTTACCCATAATCCCCCCTTTCCAGTTACCTCCCTTTTTAATCCCATTAGGGGTGAAATTTAAAAAAATCTAAACGTGACTTTCATACAAAGTTTCAAACTTTATATTTCATCTACTTTGTAGTAAAATTCCGTAGAATCCGTTATTAGTTTACATCGAAACTAGTTTCCTGAAGTTTGTAGGTGCTATAGTTACTGAGACATCGTCATTAACCATTAAGATATATACATATTTCACTTTTATTATAAGATAATGCAGTATGTATGTCATAATATGCACCGGATGTTTGAGATGCGGAGCACTTTGCGGAAACTTTCCAGGGGTCTTCTGTGACTTTTTTAACATATCAGTTAAAGACAGAAAATTACATAATAATGTGTTTATGCACCGTGTGTTTTATAAGTAATCTGTAAGAACGAAAACTTATTCGCCAAGAATAGGAAATTTTACAATAACGATAAATTACAAAACGTCGGCGCCATTTTCACGACATCCTTTAAGCCTAAGAAAATTTGATGTACAACGAGTATGGAAATTGATCAGTTAAGACCCTTTTACACGCTCCATGCAGATTCATCACAGCCTACAAATGCTTTCATCAGTTTTACGATGGTTAAGCCAAGTTTATAGTTCTAATTTTACTGCTCCTGATTAGGGGGAGGAAAAATCTGATTTGTGTGGGGTGAAAGAAGGGAAAAGCCAAGGTGTTCTAAGCTTAAATCGACCTTATGGGGTTGCCAAATATTTACTACTTACCTAAAGGTGTAGTATTTAGATGTCATATCAGTATTAATGCAAGCGGTTTCATCTACACTCTCAAATGTGTGTATGGTCACAGAATACATAATATTAGTTTGTATGGTAGAGTCACATACGTATAATATCGTAGTATCATGTTAAGTTATCTGAAAAAGTTTAAGAAAATAATGCTTAACAATAATAAGTAAATGTTTTTCTTTCAATACTTTGAGCGTCTGTAGGCTTTTTATACCCTTTTTCTGTCGCTTTTGTAATAATTTGTTCGCTTCACATCAGGACTAATTAAATGGGTAAACCCAGGGCTAACCTTAACACAGACTGGCGTAATCACTTGGACATAACAACATTCATCGTGATGATGATTACACTCGAAGTACCAGGAGCTCATAACTAGGCAGGGATCAATACGAGTATAAATCCTCCGCAGATGAATTTCATGCAAATTTCTCGCGTAAAACCAGAGTGGTATTGTCGCCGCGGCTCGTGTAATTGCTTTCATTATTTACATGATAATAATGCTCTTTTGAAATATTGTCTATTATAATTGAAGACGTGAGTTGAAGAACACGATAACTAACGTTTTGTAACATACCGACATTTATTAATATTTCTTTTCCTTATAATTTGAACAAACCTTGGAATTTATCTACATCACCTGGCTTTAATCTGGCTGAACATGAAATGCAAAGTTTTTTGTTTCAAATAATTTTTCCAGCCCTAAAGTCTCCATTTATGGTAAATCTCAAAAAACGGCAATTTTTTACTGTTAATTATTGTGTTCTTCCACTCATGTCTTCAATTATTGTAGGTTCAACTTCAAATTGATAATATCCTGGAGGCCTGAGTCCATAGACTCAGGCCTTAATTCCATATTAAATTTCAACTACATAATAAATAATAATATACATAATAGCTAGTTTTAGGCTATAAAATATATTGTGATTATATTTTTAGGGTCTACATTCTATAAGGTACTAAGGTAGGTTTATTTATTAGTTATTTCATAGTTATAAAGCTTCCTTATTTTAATAGGTTACGCTATGATCATTATCTTTAGCCATTATCATTAAGTAGGCTATTGGTTATTAATTAAAATTTCAATCTATTTATAATAAATTTTAATGCTTATTAACCTAAAATCTTACCTCCTTACTCCTTACCGTTATAGCTATACAATGTTTTGTTCTCCATGAAGCCAACTTTGTAACCTTTCTTATAATATTCTGTGTACACAGGTTATGCAGAGTGTAACAAAAACCTTAGGGTGTGTAGGAGGCCCTTAAATAAATAATAATAACTCCCACACCGGTTTCGGTGACGATGGCCGGCTTGATTGAAACCAGACCAGTTACGCAGGAGTAATTTTAATAGTGCCCAAGTGTGTGCGTACTATTATAAATACTGTTAGACAATTATTACATGGCCAGTCTATCATCATTTGACTTTATTAAGGGCCCGGGTACCCTCGAAATTTTCATACATTCTTAATACCAAAATCATTTTCTCATACGAAAATATTTAAGATGTTTGAGTTATTTTTCAGCTTAAGATAGTAATTACCTAGGGTCCTGAACAAATTTTTTTTACAAATTATTTAAACACTAAAAAAAAATTTTTGTGTTTAAATACTTTTTAGTAAATTTACTACTAAATATTTAAACACCAAAAAATAGACAAAAACACTAAAAAATATATAAATAAATAGTAAATTTACTACAAAATATTTAAATAATAAAAAATATTTTTTAAAGTTTAAATATTTTGTAGTAAATTTACTATTTATTTATTTTTTAGTGTTTTTGTCTATTTTTTGGTGTTTAAATATTTAGTAGTAAATTTACTAAAAAATATTTAAACACAATTTTTTTTTTTTAGTATTTAAATATTTTGTAAAAAAAATTTGTTCAGGACCCTAGGTAATTACTATCTTAAGCTGAAAAATAACTCAAACATGTTAAATATTTTCGTATGAGAAAATGATTTTGGTATTAAGAATATATGAAAATTTCGAGGGTAACCCGGGCCCTTAATCTGAGACTGTCGCAGGAATTACCTATATTGTCTAAAAAATAATAAAGTCAATATTTTGTAATTTCTTTTTTTATCAGAGGTCGAATTTCAACCATTGGGCGATCTCTAGTACTCATTATCATGAAATCATATTCACGCAACATGACTGTAATCATCTGAAGATAGAGTACTTACCTATTTATCTTTCACCCTTAAACCAACTGTATAAGGTTCATTCTCAGAGATAATATACCTACTAGATAGTACGGGTGCCCTAGAACAAATTTTTTTGTGATTACTAACAAGCTAATTTTTGTAAGTAGCTACATTTTGATAAGACGAACAACATTTTTATTTTCGAAAAATCTTGAAGGTGGTAGCTAACAGAGATAGAAAGGATTTCATACTTTGACTTGATGGTCCTAAAATATGGATTGTTTCATTTGTAGGACAAGGTTACTTTTAAATAATATAACTATTAACCTACCAATATACAAAAGATCAGCTGGTTAGGGTTCCGTTTTAGGGTACAGTAATCAACCAAGTTTTGTTAAAGCAACGGAGGATTGTGGCCCTACACAGCTAACATGTCAGAACTTAGCGTTTTATGTCCAATTTGCAATATTAGCATAGTCGTAAAAGTTACTGCGTAAGTTAATCTGACGACGTAAAGTTACGATGCGACAAACAATTAATGTACGTGGATTTTTTTTTATTTCGAGACTTACTTTGGAATAGGAACTAATGGGCCGGCTCCACAGATAACCTAATCCTTCGATCGTGGATTCTTGGAAATCTGTTGTTCTCTTGGGAGTTGAAGAGTACAGCATTCAGATTTTCCAGAAAATGAAAAAGTATTCGGTAGATATAGTAAATGTTTAATCCGAAATAAAGAATTACTGCAGTATTTATATTTTGTCCTTTCTCATGATCCAAAGTTTAACATTATGAATTATGAATAAGCTGTTAATAATAAGACGTATGAAGAGGACAGACACAATATTGCTTTCCTGTCTTCAAAATTCCGCGTCTCAGATAAATAACGCTAGCTAGTACTACCCGTGACGCTACCAAATTAATATGTACTAGTGTAACTAAATAACGCTTTACGCTTTCTGGTATCTGGTATTAATACCATATTATATTATACCTAATTTACGCTCTCTTAGCTCCTCCAGTATAGTTTAAAATGGTTTGAATTTGCCTTGTTGAATATAATTTCTTAATAATATTATTATGCACTAGGATAACATGAAGTTGTAATGTTCAAACATTCAGACAATAAACCAAAGTCATCCCTATTGTCTACTACCCCCAGGAAATAGGCGTACGTATGTTTGATTGTTTGTGTCAATTATCTTTTCAAACATCTAAAGCTGTTATTAGTTTAGAACGGAATTCGCTGTCAACAGTTAATTACAAGTCATAAACAACCCTTAACTTACGATAATGACACATATTTTGAGTGTGATAAAGTTGAGAATCTAATTTAAGTTGAAATAATAGTTTAGGAATCACAAATGAACCTTACAGAACAGATAATACTCGCTAAAATCGAATAAACAAAAAGTTTACAATTGCTTAACTTAAAGTACAGTTGACACGAAAAATATGATCCATGAAATATATATTTTTTCACAATTTACTTTTTCAATGTACTTAAATTTTTATTTAATTATGCTCGCAAGCTTGTCAAATACTTGAGTGATCAGTAATTGATGAAGACATGATTATGATGATGATGAATTTAAAAATAAAACTTTACATTTTTTTGTTTTATTTTAGAAACTTTAAAAACAGAATAGCTTTTTAAAGTTCCTGGAAGTTATTTGAGATTTTATCGAAACCCAATTCGTCTACAAATTATTTCTAAGAATTTAGGAAAATACTGTAATTACTATTATTAAAGGCGAAGGAAATTTCTAGCGAAACAGTTAGATTGAAGTTAGCACCTTTGTATTTTTAAACCAAAATCCTTTTACTTGATGTATTTCTAGAAATTGGCTTTATAAACACAATTCGACGTTAGGTTTATTTGCTATTGAAGAAAATGCTCCTTTTCTAATTGAGAATGGGCTTAGTAACTTTTGATTGTATTTGTAATTGATTAAGTAAGTTATTTAACGTCCGAAGTTATACTTTTGAATGGTTTACAATCATAATATTATTTTGTAACTTTTAAAATTTTATCGTCTTAAATTACTTATTTTTTTGTCTGCATCACAATAATGCAAACTTTGCATTTACAATTATCACAAGTTTTTTTAATCTCTTACAAATACCTTTTGAATTAAAAAAATAGCTCCCGACAAATGTTGTAAAAAAAAGCAGTTGGCCGATACTTTAAACTACAGGATAAGGACATTAAACTTTAACAAATAGTCCAGCCACTTCATAGATTTTACTAACAAACACCGCGACAATTTTTTTAATTGGAGATAAAAAAATCATCTTAATGTAGTGATTACAAAAAAACTTTAACACTTTCCGCATGAACTGTACCCACAAAGTATGCTCAGGTGCGTAACCAGCTAATTAATTTCAATGCCCGCATTTGATTACACAAATCAAATGTTCCATTGTGTGACGTGTGAGGGTGGAGGGTGGAGGGGGGTGAATGAGAAATCGCCAAGAAATTTCGTTTGTCACGTTCTGCCCGTGTTTCCGGTGTTTTTTGTAGGGACGCCTCATTATTGCGTTAAAGAGTTAAGCAGAATAGACATGGCTGGAGGTGGATAAAAAGTCTATAGTATTAGTTTTCACGCTATTTTTTTTGTTTTTTTTTTTATGCGCAGGGGAAACCTTTTATGGGTGCCCCGGGTTGGGGATGTGCCTCAGTTAAGCTGAAGCACCCCGGGGGTATGTGGGACTCCCGACTTCGGTTTATCCACTAAACCACCTGCGGTTTGCCTTCAGCCGTATACGGAGGGATATCCTGGATCTGTCTAACACAGGACTCCCTCCACGACATTATTTAGTTTTCACGCCTAGCTTAATCTGACATAGTTTAATATTATGACAATAGCTACGAAACACTTAGAGCGCCTTCACATTACGTCGCAAGCAGTGCGGCAGCTGCAGTGCTGCAGCCGCGCGACTTCTATACAAAAGAGGGTCGCGTGGCTGCTGCGCGACTGTCTTTTGTATAGAAGCCGCGCAGCTGCAGCGCTGCTGCCGCACTGCTTGCGACGTAATGTGAAGGCAGCCTAGCACTCAAATCGACGAAATAAAGCCGTTGACATTATTATGACTATTACTTCTATAAATATGTACACAAAATTGTGTACCGAATACATGCATAAAGTATGCATGTATTCGGGTCTTATTTTGTAGACACGCGGAACCAGCGCGCGGAGCAAACATTTTGACACAGACTCTTGTTTTCATTATTCGTATGTTACAAGCTTTAAAAATTTGTCACTTCTAAATCTATCTAGCTCTATACTTACTACCCATCGCCCCGCTCACAGGTGTCGTCGATTCACACGCGGAGCGCGCTTTATGATATCTTCGTAATTAGATTGCCTGCTCTGTGATTACGTTGTCATGCTCTATGGTCATAGGCAGGCTGTCGCCTCTGTTGTTATTAAACTCTGTGACCTATGGTCAGTTCACGGAAGGACCTAAAAGCAATACAAATAATGTGAAACTTTTGAACCTCCTCATTATACGATGCTAAAATTGTATTTTCAGGTGCGATTTGTTTACCCACCTTTCTAAACGCTTAATAAATTACGAATTTTTGTGAATTATTGTGCGTACGTGAAGGAATATTGCATGGAAAATCGGCAGAAATAAAGTAGATAGATATTAGATATAGAACTGATTTTTTTTTTTTTAATTCATGCATAGAAATACAAAAAAGAACAGGATTTTAATTTTTTACATTTAACTACACATTTAATTTAATTAATAATAACACCCTTCCGTTCCGCTTGTGAAAAACATACGGTGTTTACGTTAAACAATAAACTGTGACATTTTCATAATAAACAGATGAAATTTACTTTTTTAATTACTGTGACCATGCTGTCATAACATTCGCTTAATTTAATTAAATATGTTGATTTTTTGTATAAAATGTAGCTTTAAAAAAGTACAATAATTAATCTAAATTAGAATATAACTCTGAAGTACTCTGAACTAAGATATAAGATATTTAAAGAATTTTATTTCGATAAGTAATTGATACTGAGGTTTGATTTTAAATTTTTAATGAGATTATACATTCTAATCAATAGCACTTTTTATTAGGATTCCGTTTCCAAAGGGTAAAAACAGGACCCTATTACTAAGATTTCGTTGTCTGTCCATCTGTCCTTCTGTCTGTCTCCAGGCCGTATCTCAAGAACCGCTATAGCTAGACCGATGTTTCACATATTGTGTATATCTGTTGCCGCTATAACAACAAATACTAAAAACGCAATAAAATTCATATTTAAGGGGGGCTCCTACACAACAAATGTGATTTTTTGGCCTTTTTTGCTTTATATCAGTAATAGCTACACGTAGGCACTTAAAACTTTTACAAAGTACTTAATAATAAGATTTTTACTTCATTAATTATTAATAAAATTAAAATAAAATATAAAATATCCCATACAATTTTTTTTTGCATATTTTTGCTCTTAAATGGTACGGAACCCTTCGTGCGCGAGTCCGACTCGCACTCGGCAAATTTTTTATTTGCTGACAACGATATTATAATATTAACAGATCAATAATTCTATTGAAAAGATAAACAGAAAACTTCCGAAACTGGGCACGACCGCGACTTGACAATGACAATCACTGTTGGCAACGTTGTATGATTCGTCAGTATCTATGAGGCTATGCCTTTTTCCACAAAAAAGAGATAAGAGTTACATGTGTCCAGTCCCACGGCATTCCAATAAATTTTGATACTTTTTCCCTAAAGAAACCACCAGATGTTTTTAATTCGTTACGAAATAGATCGAGCTTATTATCCGACCGATTCACGAATTATCGAATAAAAAATTCAATCGCACGCAATCGAGTGACCACGATCGACCTTTAATCGTTTTATTCGAGTAATTATAAAAATAAAACGATTTTTTCGATCACGAATATTTTAAGGGGTCATAAGAATCGAATGGTCAATTACTTGAGAATATAATTTTCGTTCAATGTTTCAATCCAAACCCAACATTTTTACGAATAAAATCTATTTTTTTCTTTTACCAAATTTAATAAACTGCTACAGATAGAAATAATTTGGCATGAACATGACAGACAGACGGACAAACAGACAAAGTTTGGTGTGTAACGGAAGTACGGTTTAATATGTTGCTTATCAGCTATCACGGTTCTCATGATTGGACCACCAAAATTATGAATCATCTTCCGTTTTGTGACGTTATGCTTGGAACCTGTAACGGTAATTAAATTAATAGTTCCCTCGGTATATGTGAGCTATGAAAAGATTTAGATAACGCCAATATCACGCCTCCCCTAGGTGCGGTCCCGTTACGGCGTTTTTTATTGTTATTGCTTGTTTGTTTTAATTTTTTGGTTAGTTGAATTAATATTTTTATGATGCATTCTGTGACCACACTGTATTACAAATAATATATTATGCAATACCCAGAATCAAATCTCGCGAGTCGTGACTTATTACTTCATTGCTGTTTTCGTTTCAGCGAAATTGTTTAAAATCACGCTTTTAATATATTCTAGTAATTGTACTAGACTACTAGTAGTAGTATTTGCCAGGGACAGAGACAAATGGAAGGAGATGGGGGAGGCCTATGTCGAAGGACAACCTGACTAAATGTGTTTATTTTGTTTTGATATAAAAATTGTATGGTAATAGTCAGTGAATAAAGGCTTTATTTATTTATTTATTTATTTACTAGTAGTAGTGAGTAGTGACATATAATTTGGTAAAATATGTATGAATATTATGAAAAATAATATTTGTACGGTGTCTATACAGTTACAGGTACACAAAATATTTTGATAATAATACTATATTTAATTGGATATGCGGGAATTTTTATTCGACCCAAAATCGCATATAGACATTAGTTTGTTTTATACATTTTATTTTGTCGATTAAAAAATAAAAGCTACCTTCCCACACCGCATAACTATACCAATAGGATTTTATTAGCCATTTTAACCCTCAAAATCGACGTAGATAGCCGGCAAATCGCCCGCATGCACCGGCCAACACGTGTAGATTACAATCTGGACAATTACTCCTTATGGGAAGTAACATAACGGAACAAAAAAATTTATGGAAACTTTCATTAAATGACCAATGATTTATCAGTATTAAAACGTTACAAAATGGACAAATTAATGCTATTAATTTTGGTTTGTTTAGTTAATGTTTTCGTTAATTATAACAAGTCTGTGATCTTGTTAATTAAATTATTAACAAATGGATTATTGTTGAAAGTGTATTCAATGAGAGTGAATTTGGTGAATTGGTAAGGCTTGTTTAGTTTCAAAGAGAACTTGGAAGTGATTTTAAGGGCGGGATATTATTTGCTATATTTTATTTGCAATCAATAGTTTAAAGTAATAACGTGAACTGGTTTCATTAAAAGAAAATTAATTGTGTAGGAAAACCCTGTAAAAATCAGTTCAAACTTCAAGCATCGAAACGATCCATCGCGGTGATTTTTTTCCTCTAATTTACTTATACAGATTCAGTAGAATATGAAGGGATCTTCTTCAAGTGTTTTTCATTCTTAATCGCTTTTAAGAGATCAGCTTAACTTTTAAGTGTTCCTAAATAATTCTGTAATGAATTAAATACAGATGCGTCCATTTAACACAAAAATACAAAAGAAAACAGACTACGTCCCTCTGTATAAATATTCATTGTCAATAAGGGTATTAGCATTTTAAGATAAAAAGTTTTAAATAAATAATATTATAGTATGCCTTGTTGTAGGTATTACAGTTTAAAGTCCTGTAAATGTTAGTAGGTAGCTTATGCTAAGTGTGGAGAGGTGTCATCTGCATTAATCTAAGTCAAATTAAGACATTCCTGAAAAAGTTCCTGTATGTGACGCATCAAAGATATTTGGACTGGAGGTTTCTGGAAATTGAACTTTATTTAGTTGGAGTAAATTAACATTACGATATAACTATCGAAGATAAAATAATTCTGAAATGTGCACAAATGTCGACAAAATTATATGTTAGAGTTGACATTCGAGTTGTTAACTGACATGAAAATTATTATTACTTATTTTTGCTTTCTTGTGTGATGTCAATTAAAATATTTTGTTTATAATTAATGAAAAATTATTATTGTTTAAATAAAATAAGAATAAAAATATTATACAAAATTAAATTAAGAAATTTAAAAAAACCCCCGCCAAAAAACTTTAAAAAGTAATGAAATAACATTTACTGACTTTAAGTTTAAATCATTCCTAAGAGTAAAGTAATATTTTAGTCCATAATAATTGTTGTCAAGGTGTGTCGGGGGACCGCTAAGTAAACTACCACAACAGCGACTTTTGCATTTTGTATCGCCATAATAGTCGCTGATTCTCTCGATTCGGGTCGCTGTGAACAGACCCTTAATTTATATTGTTATGTGAAATCAAACATCTACATTAGCGGTCCCCCGACACACCTTGACAACAATTGAGGAGGTTCTTTTCAAAACTTGACTATTCCACTTGCGACCAAAGTGGATTTTTTATTTTTTTTAAGTTGGTAACATTGAAATCTATATACATCGAAAACAAAATCCTAACAAAACGTGATCAATCCACTAGAAAAAAACATTTCAAAACGCATGATTTCGACAAAAGTAGATTATTCCTCTTCGAATTAACATGTTCAAAATAAGGATTTTAAAATTGCAACAAAACATGATTAATCCTGAAGATATTTTTTTTATTACTAGAAATTGTAACAAAACATGTTTTTTCCTCATATTTTTCAGGTAGTTTAAACTTTTAAAGTTTTTATGTTCTCATTGGTGCTAAAACTTTTATTAAAACTATTAATAAAAGAAACCAACGTCAATGTCACATTAAAATTTAAAACTTTTGAAAATTACATGTTTATATCGGATGTCGAAAATAATACAAAATTAACCCTTTTTAAACGACAAACAAGTCGGGTTAATCTTGATTTAACCGAATTGGTAATAGAAAAACACCTGACTTTAAAAAAGAAAAATGATGTAAGAAACCTGCTTGTGAAACAATTTGGTGAAAATTGGGCAGAAAACCAGGAGCTCTCCTGGTATGTCAATGTTATAAATGGTTGCAATAATTATTCTGATAGTGATGAAGAAGATGCTTGTGACAATGATGAACAATGTGATTGCCTTGAACATGAAACGGCTGTTAGAATTTAAGTAAGTATAAAATAAAAAACATTTTTTTAATATTGCATTAGTTTTATTTATTTTATTTCAAGATGAAAATGAGGTTAGTGAAATAAAATATTACTTAGTAAAGAACGATTTTAAATTAATGTGAACAAAATAAGATTAATCCATAATGGTTTGAATCAAAACTAGATTATTCCTATAGAACACATAACAAAACTTGATTATTCCAATCAGCCTCGTCAAAACTTGATTATTCCATTTTAAGATTCTGGATTTATTCAATATTATAATAATGCTAAAATTTTGAAACTCATACGAAATAATCATTATTCTTGTTGTATATTATAATTCACCAACATTTTATGTTAAACATGTGACTCTGTTCTTAAAATTATATTTCTTTAAATTATACAAAGATCCAAAAAGTGGAATAGTCAAGTTTTGAAAAGAACCTCCTCAATTATTATGGACTAAAATATTACTTTACTCTTAGGAATGATTTAAACTTAAAGTCAGTAAATGTTATTTCATTACTTTTTAAAGTTTTTTGGCAGGGGTTTTTTTAAATTTCTTAATTTAATTTTATTTTATGCTTTTTAAACTTGTGCAGAATAATTCCTATCAACTGGATCATATCCCAATGAATACCATCTATAAAATATGTCCTCTTGGATGAGGCCGTCAATATGAGCCCAAACATGAAACCTCCACTTTAGATTCATACGGAGCTTGGCTCCTATAGAATCCAGGTGATGCTGGAGCAGCAGTATGCAAATATTTACTGTTTATCTACGTCTTACTGGTTGTCGCAATTAAAATGAGCCCAAACACGAAACCTCTGCTCTAAGTTGGTGAGGAGTTGGGTATCCTATTGATTACCAGGTGATGCTGCACCACCAAGTCAACTTTCCAATAATATTGTGTATATATTCATAGGTGTCACGAACCAGGATGCAAAATATAAAACCCATCAAACGACTGCAAGTTGCTAATCGTCCTATCACGAACCAGATATACCGTGATATTTCAGCAATGAGCAGGCTGATGATGATGAACTATAGCTAAGAACACTCTCCGTCATGTCAGCTTTCAAACAAAAAAAACTAGATCAAAATCGGTCCACCCGTTTGGATGCTACGATGCCACAGACAGACAGACAGACAGACAGACAGACAGACAGACAGACACGTCAAACTTATAACACCCCTCTTTTTGGTCGGGGGTTAAAAATAAGCATAAGTAGTAAGTACGTTGGAATTTGAAAACTTGCCACGGGTGGCCACGAGTCACGACTGACTGACTGACTCATTTAGGAAGGGCTCTGTACCAATACATCATAATTATTATAATATACCTAAGTAATAATTAATCAGAAATTTGCTCTCTTATGGGGGCATCTCTACATTGGCAAATGATGAAGAGCCTATCAAGTCTATCCGACATCTATAATAATTCAAGACGTGAGTGGAAGAATAAGGTAAGTAACATGAAAAAACTTCCCGTTTTTTTTTGCTTAAATGGAGGCTTTAGGGCCGGAAAAGTTATTTGAAATAGAAAAACTACTTATGGATTGTATGTGTAGCCAGATATATTAGCTAGGTTATGAAGTAGATAAGTTACAAGTTTTATTGAAATAATGATGAAAAAAATTAGTTCTTGTCCGTATGTTACGAAATGTTACTTGTTCGATTCTTCCACTCACGTCTTCAATTATTAATAATTGCCCACGAGTCACGAATTCCACTGTGCATACTTTACTGCTACAATCATGGTCACAATCTTATATTTTTTAATAATGCCCTAAGATGATACTATTAATGTATGCCTTTGGAGTTCATTTTCCCCACTTTTTAAGGTACGGAACTCTAAATCTACTCGGAAACACAAAAATAGCGCCGTAAGTGTTAATAATGTGGCTGTCACTAAAACAAATGATTTGGCCCCATTAGCTCTGATTTTGTGTAAATTTGATAAATAGAACATAATTATTGTACACCATATGGTAAGGGGGGCGGAGTGTGGACACGCTAGACATCATTGAGTTGTGATTGAGTGCCAGCTTACTGGCGTACGAGTGGAGAGGACTTGTGATGGTAACCATAACTTCCTTACATTAATTTTAATAGTGCAGTAAAAGATTTGAAAATACGAACTCAAAAGTAAAGAGATAGCCGATTTCAGATTCATGCAACACTAGATAATGCGCGCAACTCCGTGGACACTTGCGCCAAAATTCGTTTATCGCGCAGGAACCTACATTTTTCGGATAAATGTATCTTCATACCCAGCAAAATCGCTTTAGTGGTTTGGGCGTGAAAAGATAACAGACGGACATACTATCGCATTAATTATAATACATTAGTATGGATATGGGTGTTTTTTTTCCAGACAGTCAGATGATTAGCATTAATTGCTCTAAGTCTAACCAAACTTATATTTTGTTTTAAAGCGGGAAATGAACTCACGATCGAAAGCTAAGCTCTAAGCGGTAAGGTTTTGCACCACAAAGGCGTTTTGTTTTTTTTTTTTAATAAAAAAAAATTTAACAATAAAAAATATGATAACTGATGATGAAACTGGTGATAATTACTGTGATAGTGAATGCAAAAATATCGTGCACACATTTGAAAAACGTAAAAATGTAAATGAATCGATGTAGAATGAACACGTGCACGATTTGCATATATGTATAAAGTTGTCGTGACGTACATACGGACATGTGTTTACTCTCACATTTGTTTTTGTGGTTATAACGTAAAATTAGCATAATGGTGGAAAATTAAAAAGTTGTATTAGAAATTAGAATAATTCACCGAGTTCTTTGCTCTTTAGTGTTTTAATATCGTTAAACGTGCCCACATCACAATAATTATATTATAATATCATTAAAATATATGCGCGTATATTGTGATGGGAGCAGCGGGCCGGGCCGCATTTTTAATATAAGTTTTTTGACCGTAAACATCAACGAAAAGTTTTATAATAGGCATGATGACAAATTTTTTTTCTTATTGGTACTTAATTGAAAGACCCTTAAAAATAGAAACATCGGTAAAAGAATGACTCTGATAGCTTAAAAATTCACCAAGATATCAGATATGACAATTCAAACATCTCATAAAATAGACCTGCCCGAAACGCTCCATACAAAATACTACTCGATTATGACGTCACATAACACATTAGAGTTATTTGTAGGCATCGCGGGGAAATTTTGTTCGATAGCTATATTAATAATTACGTTTATGAAAGTGGTTTCATAACAAAAGTTGCTTTAAATTACATAAGTTATCGAATGGTATACAGATATTATGAAATTTAATCGAAAAAAAATTCGACTTGAATATCCAACTTTGAAGGCGCATAGCAAACAGTCGGGTAAAAAAATACAAAAGCTATCAAAGCGAAATTTTGGAAACGTTTATTTTAACCGTTTATTTCTTTATTTTAATAACGAAATTTGCTAATCTTTGACCTTGTCATCATCCCTATTCTATGGTTAACTCACAGACATAATATTATCTCAAGATAGATACCGCAGCAGTAGAGCTGTAGAAATTCGAAAAGAAAGTTGGCCTAGATAATGGACATTGGACACGTTTCTTATCATCGGTACTTCACAAAAAGAAGGAAAAAAGTGGCACGCTCGTTTTCATACAAATGGGAGGACAATGGACATACGGTATCTATCGTGATTCGTGATCTATGTCTGTGGGTAAACTTCATATTTTATGTATTTTAAAAATAAGTTAAAAGTATGAAACATAATATTATGTATTAGGATTATTTCTTTTATTCCAGAAGCAAACAGCTGTAAACAGTTTAAATTAAGACATTAGACAGTTTGCAGCCAGATGTTCTTTTTCAAACCAACCAGGTGCTTATATTTTTTATATTATTATTCAAAACATTTTAATGCAAATATCTAAATTGTCAATAAAGGGTAGAAATTAGAATATTTTAATTTTTTGCTATTATATTAATTAATTTAATTAGCCTATTATAATTAAATTAGTAAAAATAGGTATTTTAGTTTATTTTTGTTTCATACAATATACCATCTGGTGGTGGCAGTTACATATTATTATATAATTTATATTATTAATTTTGTCACCCTTTATATGGTAACATTAATTATTGTTTAAGTACAAATATTAGAATAGTACATTATTATTATTGTGTTTTATACACAAATACTTTTATATCCTATCCTAAATCCTAATCCATCTCACCAATTAAAAAAAACATTCCAAACTCAAATGTTCGCGCCATTGCGTGCCTTCGCAGCTAACCAAAAGTACACATAATTATAATTGAGGAATGAGGACTCCCGACTCTGTTAAAATTTCAACTGCCTGCCTGTTGTCATTATTGATATCGAGCAAAAAAGGCCTAAAAATCGAGCAAAAAAGCCCCCTTAAATATTGAATTTATTTTATTTTTAGTAGGTATTTGTTGTGATAGCGGCAACAGATATACACAATCTGTGAAAATTTCAGAAGTCTAGCTATAGCGGTTCTTGAGATACAGCCTGAACTCTGGAGACATACAGACAGACAGACGGACAGACATCGAAGTCTTAGTAATAGGGTCCCGTTTTTACCCTTTGGGTACGGAACCCTAAAAAATATGAATAATACCGTCCAGATTGAACTGAAACACTGAATGCTAAATTCAAATTCAAATTGATTTATTTGCATGAATGTACATAAAATAAAGGTCACTAAGAAGTAAAATTTAATATCTACATACGTATCCAATATTAACAATAGCTATCGAATTAATTTCTTTTTCTTCTATTTATTATATTTAGAAGAACAGACAAGAAAGAGCATTTACAATGAGAAATACATAATATAGAAATTAGTGAAAATACAATTTATAAAAGCTTTGGTGTTCTACCGACAGTCAGTAGACTTTGTTATGCTCATTACCTCTTATTCCATTTTCAATAATGTAACAATAACATCCTTTTTAATTGTGTGTGGTCGGGTAAAAACGGGTGTGGCGTAGCGAATTGGCCCGCAAAATGTTTATCAATGTTTTGTTATTGGGTGGGCATTTGCACATTTCGGACCATTTAGTCCCAAAAGCCGTCCGTTAGATAGGGCCAATTAGACAAGGTCTGATTTACTACGTTTAAACCCAATTAAGTATGTTAGTGTTAACAGCTTTTTATGTTATGTCTTCTCTTTCATTCATATGAAAAACTAACTTTAGCCCGCGGCTTCGGTCACACTAAGAAGTACAATCTTTCATCCCCTATATCAACCCCTTGGTAGATTGATCAAAATCCTTTCTTATCGGATGCCTACGTCATAACATCTACCTACAATGTACATGCCAAACAGCCCGATCCGTCCAGTGGTTTGGGCTGTGCCCCAAACCACTGGACGGATCGGATCCAATAGTTTGGGCCGCTCTATCTATCAATATAAATAATAATAGCTCCCACACCGGTTTCGGTGACGGTGGCCGGTTTCATTGAAACCAGGCCAGCTACGCAGGAGTATATTTATAGTGCCCAATGTGTGTGCGCAGTACACAAGAGCACTCTCTATTCCTTTACTCTCATAACCCAGTGGGACGGCAGACCGACACGACCGGCGAGAGATCAGGCGCAGGACCGACTTTTTACATGCCCATCCGACGCATGGATCATCTTACTTGTCAGACAATCAGGTGATCAGCCTGCATTGTCCTAACCAAACTTGGAAATAACATGTTTCCAACGCGGGAATCGAACCCACGACCTCCGAGTCAAGAGCCGCGCTCTGTACCACTAGACCACGGAGGCGTTAATGTAGATGATCTATCTATATTGATAGATAGATCATCATCTATGTTGATGATATATCTATCAACATAGATCACTATAATATCAGTCAGTCAGTCATCTCACCTTTTAGTTACTTACTATGTATATTTAGACGAAAGAGGACATGTGATACTAATAATTTGAGCATTATAACTTTAACAGTCGTTGGTGAAATTGGGCCTTAGGCCGTTTGTCCACGCCGCCGTCACCAAGACGTCACCGACAAAAATTCAAATAAAATGCCACTTTATGGCCTAGGGTATAGGTTTCATTTTGCTCTACGCCACTACAAAGCAGCGGCGGCATGGATCGCTAGACCAATGTCGATAGAAAATCAAACCTATTGCCTCGGTCTAAAGTGGCAATTTGTTTGTATTTTGTCGCTCGTGGTCAAGTGCGGCAAAGATCGAATAAGGATGAAGCGATAATAATAAAGGTTGACGATGTCTTTGGTCGGTAAACTTTTTTTTCAAAGACAAAATTGAGATAAAAACTTTGTAAACTGAACCGCATACAATTTGCTTAAGTAAGTAATGGATACTTGGCGATATAGATCATTTGTCAGAATTGTAAAAGGATTTTTTTTAATGTACTCTGTTTTGTAAATACTTAATTCTCTCAACAAAGTGTTAATTGAGATATTACCTTCTTTCAACTACTAACTGTTTTCTATGAAATCAAACTCTTAACCCTTATTATTATTCTTAGTAGTGGTTCTAAATACTGGCCAATTTGACCCACGCTTTAACCATATTTATTTAACAACCCTAAACGATCAGGTTCAAAGTGGCAAATCTTTTTTAATCCGGGTATAAAAATATACGCTCTATTTCTCTACTCACCCCCTAAGTTCAGAAGATTTAAAATCCGCGAAGCCCCATATTTCACCCTTCAGTGGTTCAGTTGAAATGGTTTAACTTTGGATCTATATATTATTTATCATAAATCGAAAGGATTTAATACTGTCATTTAAGAAAAAAAAAAACAGAAATGATACTTTTAAAAATTTGTATTTGACTTACTTCGAAATATAATTTTGAACATTGGATTTAACTTTATTTTTTTATTAAGATTTTTCTTCCAAATATTTATTCGTATTATGTGTTTTTTAATCCTTGGTTAGTTTTACAAGTCATTATTTTAATAATGATCCAATACCAGTTGATAAAAAAACAAAAACAACTCTCAAAATGACGAAATTTAATAAACAAACTCTGCAATAAAAGCATATTATTTTATGCATTTATCTAAGAAATAAGTATCGGAAAGAGGCATTTGCAGTTGCCATTTCAGTATACCCCAACCTCAATAATCTTACCAATCCTAATACCGATAGATGGATACCAAATGTAGTAGTTCGTCAGACGTCACCATGACTGGTGCAAAGGGGAGAGGCGAACAGGCACATTTGACTATGTGCATTATGCTGACAGCGATGATGTATCGAGATGAGCTAAAGTGTGTAAAATCATTTACGCTAAGTTACGGTGTATATATTTTTCACTTTAGTATTTTGATATTTGCATAGCTAGGTCAATACAAATGAGAAAAGATATTTGAGGAAACAATAAAGTGCTGAATGCTGATTCAGAAAACTGTGTTTTTTTTTCAATCTTTATTTATTTAGAGGTTTTTATACATAAGTACATGACAACCCCAACTGTGTTTTAAAAAATATTTCTTATCCTATAATATTATGATTTATCATTAGACGACGCCCAAAACTCCGTTCCACCTAAAATTAGTTAATCACGGGAACCGTACATTTTACCATCATTAAAATTATCATGGTAATATTATGCCCTTTCCCGGGGGCCGGGACTCAAATTATATCCATACCAAATTTCAGCTAAATCGGATCAGAGTTTGTACCACGAAACCGTTTTGAGACTCAAACAATCGAACGAGAATGCTGCGTCCTACTCTAACAAACGTGAAATGATGTTGTTAGAGCAAGACGCGGCATTCTCGTCCGAATGTTTGAGTCTCAAAACCATTTCGTGGTAGGCCTACAGCATTCATTAATTGTTTGGGCGTGAAGAGGTAACTGACAGACAGACAAAGACACATTCTTATTTATAATATGTATTAGTAAGTTTGAATCTCATATAATACCTTCCAAAACAGGCAGTTTAAGTATTAAGTAGTACACAAGCATACTCGAAAAAAATAATCCTCCATGTGTAATAAAACTTGTTATTCCCCTATTATCCTACTTAAATCATAATCAGTCGCTTTGCTTTAACAGGTGAGCTTATTACAGATTACCCTCGGTGTCTGCACGCGTAAGCGCCATCTGTTACTACTTGTCGATCACAATCTTTGATGCTATCTTTCACTCATTCATGACTCACTTGCGTATTATCATATTATCTGGCTGGTTAACCAAATAAAGTGGTATTTTACACAATACTAGCAGGAGGGTCAAAGTGTCTTCAATAGACTAAACATTCTAAGCGACAATCACTGTGACCTATAACTGACCAAAAATAGAAACAAAAACTACTGATTGTTTTTATGACGTTATATATTATGTTTAAGATTTCTCACATTATTTTAATGACCATAATACCCAAACTTTTCATAATAAACATGTAAAAAACACTTACCAAATCTTAAGTTATAACTTATAAATGATGTTTTCCTATAAAACCTTGAAAGCATCATGATCTGTATATCAATCACGCCTTTATGCTTCATCATCCCATTTAGTACAAGATTTTCCAAACGCACTTCTTCTCATTCGATTAAGGCATTAAAGCATTATAAGTATCGCAAAGTCAGCGTACGAAACCATTTCCCCCACCGTCCCCAAAAATTCACTTGCTCCGAATTAGTCATAATCCACGGCTAATTTATCATCCCGAGGGAATGAGTTGGAAAAACTTTGATTATCTTCTTCATTTGAAACTATATTCTAGTGGGGCGGTAGCTAGTATGTGTGGTAAACGAAAATTATGAGGAATTAGCGACCGACATCAAATATTAACAGGTGTTCCAAAATTCTGAACAGAAAATCACCTCTTGCATTATAATTATCTATAATTTCACTCCCTTCTGTTGACATACCGTCCACTTCCGTAGAAAATCACATTAAAAATAACAAAAAAGACAATCAGAAAATTACAAACCATTTGACATCTGACACCGCGAATATTCAAATTAATGCATTATCGATATGAAAGGTGCACTTGACTGGAACGGGGGTATTTTATGACACCTAAATATTGTACATGCTACTCCATATCCACCCACAATCGGTCGTAGAGCAGAAAATCATGTAAACGAAGCTCAAGCTACATCAGTATATCAAAAAGGTATTCTTTCTCTGTGGCGCCCGGGAGGTTGGGGTTAAATGAGCGGCACGTAATTTACGCGTAAATCAAATTTGACCGGTGGGTGTGGTGCGTTGTCTGACACATATGGCGATGTTTCTATACGATGATTGTTCCGTTTCTAAGTGCTTTCGTGTGTTCTGTGCCGCTTCGTTCGTGATGCACAGAAATAAAGCGCCCACTTACGCATTTTTGATTCACCAAAAATAATGCATAAAGAGCTAAGCGACATTTTGTTGATCTTTTTAAAAATTAAACTTTTTTAAAAAATTATTATGGCAATTAGATTTTTTAAATGTTTGGCAATATTTTATATTAATTTGAATAAATGTCATAAAATTTTGGCATTCATTGTTTTAAAAGATAAGCATCAAAAGGGGACCGCGAGCAATATGGCCTAATAACACAATTTGCATAATCATTTGCATTTTATCTTTGTTACCTTATGGCAAAAATAGTTGGAAATGAACCTATGACGTTTTACCCAAAATACTTTATCAAAAATGATATATTAATAAGGAAGTAGTTTGTTTAACCTTTAATTAAATTAACTAAAAAATAATGTTTCTTATTTCCTTATTTAATTTAGTGAACAATATGAATAATTAGCATATTACTAGTAAATCGTTATATTTTTATTTCGATTCTTAGAGCATTAAACCAGACTGGTTTAATGCTCCAATAATTAAGTTTCGATTACATTTTAAATATTATGTCAAGATAGTTTTGAAAACTTTGCTTGCAAAATTTTCACACAATATCTGCTTGCTTAAATATTTTAAAAAATCTTATAAAATTTTGTGCCTTTTTAATGTCCTTTACGACATATTTTAAAATATCTTGTAGCGATATGTACTTAGTTCTACTGTAAAAGTTCTTAAGTAAATAAACATCCTATCACACATAATATTATTCCAAACGATTTTCGGCAACACTATTATTTGTGTCTTTGTACACCGCCGGCCACAAAAAGCACCCCACAGTTAAGTCAAACTGCGCCAACACCTGCGAAGTTCACATTTAACTTACACAATGCGATGGGTGCCACTTGTGTTACAGTGTACACGATAAATTAGGCTGTACTTTTGGTAGAAATGAATCCATCCACTGTTGTCTACTAACTGTCCACATAATATTATTATAACCAAAATACGTGACAATACGTGTTCAAAGACTGATAGCCTGGAGAAAGGGATTTAAAAAAATCAAAATTTTTGTGTGTTAAAATATATTATATTGTATGGCCGCAGATGGCCCTATATGTATAAGGAATTTGTGGACAAGAACATTACACGACATACGAACGACAACGTAAATTAAAGATTACTTACAGATCCACAGAGATACAAGTAAAAATAAATTTATATAAAACGCTATTTTATTTAATAAATTAAGCATAAAATATATTAAACGTAATATCATTTTACACATTTTGAGAATCAAACAGGCTTAGCCCAAAAAGCGCACATAATTCTGTCGCATGCACATTTCTCACCCCCAGTAGAAACAATAGTGAAGAATTATTGTTTTTAACGTGGCTGTAGTGTTTTGCGTGAGGATTGCCGATTGCCTCTCTTTAAGTCACTTTATCCTTTACTAAACACGTTTGCACTTGTTCGTGCCTTTGTTAGTTTTTTTAGGGATTATTTTCGGACCAAATTTGAACCATTTTGTTTGTTTAAAACTCAAAAACCTTTTGTTACTAAATACGAACCTCGTTATTTAGCATTTAGGATTTTGGTTATACTACTTTGCTTTTATTATATTTAGTAATTAATTTTGATTACAAAAAATATTTTTGATAAGAATAAAACAAACTTTCTTAAACATATTTAAAAAAAAACAGCTAAAAATTGTTATAAGTACAAAAAATACCACCAACAAAAAATTTGAACCTTGATGTAACATAGCTATAAAAACAGGGTCATTTATAATTCCCGTTTAATACTATACATAGACCCCTCTATTTTTGGAAAATTTTCCTGTGTCTATTTAAGTACTATTTAGAACCAAACATTTGAATTTGAAAATTCGACAACACAAAGCCAAGAATTTGCCGCAAAACTTCGGCACAGTGTTTAGACACTATAAACATAGTTAATAGATATAATATACAAAATATTATACACATAGACATAGACAGTGTCCAAGCATTATCTACAATGACTGGTGAATGCGCCCCCAAGTGGGCGAGCATATAAATCATCGGTTAATACGATTTCAGTTCGACATGCCCCCACCCCGAAGGAAGTTGGACATGGACAACGTTTCACGTCTATATCTAAATATCCTACACTATAATTTTTATTCATTGCTGTGTAACTGTCATGTGACTAGTAGATTTTTTATTAATACCTACCTTAAATAGCTAATTTTACATTGCTTTAATTTTCTATATTATTTTAGTTCCATAAACTTTCATCAGTTTCATCTTTTGTCCAAAAGAACTATCTTTAAGTTAATTAGAATTAGGGCTTCTATTGTAAAGTGTTCTATTATAATTTAAAGTACAATTACTGTACATTTGGTATTCTGTGCTACAGCCTACAACCTATTTAATTTTAGTAAGTTGATGGTAATTTAGATGTTTGACGAGATCTATCCATACATACTACAAAATATTATATCGTGCATTATCAAATGCTTGTTTGTCTTTCTCTACGAGGAAATTGTAGAACCGAATTTGACTTTAGTAACAGACATAATATTATTATTATTTTGAGTCCAGAGTCCTTTACCTACGAAAATCTTTTTTTTTCTAAAATCAATCCCTTTCTGTCTGGTTTCATTATTTACTCTATATCATAGGCTGTGTACATTAAAATGGTTATTAATAGCCACTGTTGACATTGCCAGCGGCTACGTGCATTAGTTGAGTACACATCCAGCAGCTAGCAGATAGCTTAATCGGCTCAAAAGCACCCTTCGAATAATTTAAATAAACAACCTATGTATGTGTCATCTAATTTGACGGTATGTGGTGAATGATAACATAATATTGTTGTAATTATGATAGCTATATAATGAGAGAGCTATGATAATATACCAGTAAAATTGTTATGATCGTAGGTTGCAAAGTTTGCAGTAACCGAATACCAGGAAGGCAACCCATCTGCTTTTCCTTTTCCTGACATGGATCCCTTAAAGCTTATTTTTTCTTTTTTCATTGGAATAAAAGCGGTGGTAATTACAGATAGTTATTATAATCTAACCATCTGAAAAATACTCATTATTTAGCTGACCTAATAAGTTAAAAATTTAGGATGATATTATCTGATTTTGTGATTCCAAAAATTAAAATAATATTCAAACAAGAGCTTAGCCGTAGTAATTCAAATGCAATCACCAAAGCATCAACCAAAATGAAAACGTTCATAACAATGAACTCAGAAATTTCGTTACTCATAATAGGAACGACCACAAAAGCAAGGAGGCTATGCAAAATGCATCTTAAATACTCGACGAGGCAGTTAAAGCTGAAATACAGTTACAAACATACGGGGTGCACTCCAATCGTGCGTACTATATACCTTATCAAGGGCCTGGCTTGTGGGTACAGGTGAAAGGAAAAGCGTTAGTTGTCTAGAAATGTACTATTTAATTTTATTGTAGACGCTTTTACTTCATGATCATTTAACCTACAACCAGGTTGTTCTAGTTGCGGAATATGCTGCAAAAAGTATATTTCCCTTTTGTCTCAAAACTTAATTAGTATCAAAACTTTAACGAATAGTAAATATTAACATTCTCTTGAGTGTGTACTTACATGACAATAACTTATTCGATTTAGTTTGTTTCTAATAATCCAAAATTCACAACTCAAGTCAAAAACGAAAGCGTGAAAATTGTCTAAAAATTATTTATGTAATAATAAGATTAAGAAACTACCAAACTTAATTAAGGTAAGGCCCGTAAAAAACCTAATCAGTGGAACAGTTACATAATATTTCAGTATCACAAAAGATATTATAATAATGAAGAAAGTGGTGTCATGTTTCAATATTACAAAAAACCTTTGTAGACAGTGAAAATTGCGTAAAGGCCACTTTTCTCCTCGCCAGTACGCTAAGCCTGCTTAATATCCGTTTGCTTACTTTGATATTTGTACGGAAGCTTATGCGTCCGAGTATTGGCAGAGCTCAGTCAAAGGGTTCAGCTTCAGATTAGCCAGGTCAATTAGGAGACTTAGTTATTGTTGCTGATTGCTTCACTATTCAGTAATTGACAGGAAATTAGCCAAGCCAAGCCAAATTAGCCAAGTGATTGTGGCTGAAGACTGTGTAATGAGCGCGTGTGTTTGAAGACTATTGTCTGCACGTGATGATTAGTCAAATGCTTACCTAAAATCTATCACTACAAATTTTTAATTTAAAATATCATGTATTTTATGTAAAATATTACAAATAAAATATAAACACCATACACATATTTTCTTTTTCTAGAATAAACATCTTTTCAAAAACTTTAAAGCGGGTGAATGATTTTTTTAAGAATAATTTTTAAGCATTTTTATGTATACCACAGGGATATGTTCTTACGCCCTCGCTTTTCTTAATATTTAAAACACACTATTGTGGCTCTGCATTCCAAGAAATAAACTGTTATGAATTTTGAACTGCATTGTATTAATTTGTATTCCAAATAAAACTGCATCTACCTGGAAACAGGAATATGCAAGAGATGTAAAGAGCAACTAATGATAGTAAGGGTAAATGGTAAGGCGTGCATCGATCAAAAGGTCGTTTAGCCGGGTTCATCGGCCGTGGTAGTAATTGTTTCAGTTAATGCGTAACATAATCGATGTGGAGTGCTATTATGTACGCAGTAATCTGTGGACCGGTCGCGAAGTCACGCCTATGATGTACGGGGTGTTCCGTGGTCTTCTTAACTTTTTTTATTCTATTAGTGCGTAATAAGCACTACTTGTTACTGTGTACCCATTGTTACAATGTATATTTGTGACAAAATAACGAATGTCTGTTCCTCGTCATCTCGTCATAATTATTTAAACCTCCGTTACGATTAAGGCTAGACAAAAATATGCTTTGGGATAAATTATTAATTCTCTGATGGTAAAACTATCGAGAAGATCTCACGATAAAAAGCTTCTGCGAGCATCTAGCGATTATAGGGTTCCGTACCCAAAGGGTAAAAACGGGACCCTATTACTAAGACTTCGTTGTCTGTCCGTCTGTCCGTCTGTATGTCACTAGGCTGTAACTCAAGAACGGTAATAGCTAGAGAGTTGAAATTTTCACAGATTGTGTAAATCCGTAGCCGCTATAATAGCAAATAAAACCAAAATAAAATTAATATTTAAGAGGGAATTAATATCCCATACAACAAACGTGATTTTTTTGCCTTATTTTGCTCTATATAATAGCAACATGTAGGTACTTGAATTTTCCACACAATCCTTAGTTTTATGTGAGCTTTAATATTTAACAATAATATTAATATAAAATAAAAAATTAAGAGGTGCTCCCATACAAAACCCACAAATTTTGGCATAATTTTTCTCTATAACTTGGCCGATTATATTAATTACTTCGGCTGGAGCACACAATTATTATAATATTAGCATGGATCCTCATACACCCTGTATCTGAATCAAGCAGGAGCGTCATCTATCATCGGGCAGATTAACTGTGCGTGTGTGCACTTGTTCCATTTAACGTTCTTTGTCAGTTACTTTTACTATTTACTACTTGTGATTTTGAAATTGTAATACTAAACAGATGTGTAGGAATCGTTAGCCTGCTCATATTTTAAAGATTTTTTTAGTTGCTAAAGTGACGCTATCACGCTAAAATACAAATTTTTGCGTCACTTTAGTGATTTGAAATGTGTAATATTTAACCATTTTATTAGGGTCATTTGATAGTGAAATGAGATCGGAGAATCATTTAGAGGTAGGTTTATGTAACACTGTTTTGTCCTGTCCTAATTCGGAATCTGCCAAACATTGGTATAAAATAATAATCTGTGATTCTGCGACTATTAAACTTAAGTTAACAATTATTGTTAACTTAGGTTTAATCGTCGCAGAGTCACAGATAGTATGTAAGTTCATTTATTGTTACACTATAAGAGTGCCATTTTCTTTTAGAAAAAACCCTTTACAAAAAATGCAAATTTTTATAAGTACATTATTTTCTATTCACCTGTAATTTTTCAAGTGACTGGTGAATACGAACTTATGAAGTACATGTTTGACTGTGATTGCCAATAAAATTATAGGTATAGTCGATAGTGAGTAACACATCTTTACATTGTGAACTGTGGTGGCAATCATGATGGTTTTTGTGATTGTTTATCATGGTCATGTGTCGTTGTAAAATATTGGCAAGCAAAGAAGACGAACGTCCCTACAGGCCTACACGTTCGCATTTGCCTGTAGTCGTCTACTCCGACCTGAGTGCGTAGTGCGAGTTTTATTCGATCATACTCATCGAGAACGTTAACGCGAATTTGTATGGGATCAAAGCGGTATCCACGTAAGCCAGTAGGTGGCGCTGCTTTGATCCCATACAAATTCGCGTTAACGTGTTCGATGCGTATGATCGAATAAAACTCGCACTACACCCCCAGATCCGGGTCAAGAATTTGACGCTTCTTGATCGAATTTCATTTCAAGTACGAAGTTTCAGGTACGAATCAAGATTGAATTTGAATCAAATCAACATCGGATCAAGCTCTCAATCGAAATCGAATCGTTAAATATTTCTAAGATCTCATTAATTCGGAAGGTCAAATGCCCCGTAAGTTGGCAATTATTGTAACATAATAAATAAGTCACGGTCTGACGCTCAATAACCACAGGGTCGGACAGGATAACGGATCACAAGTTTTTTTGACGATGGGTTGAATGTTGAAGGTTTGAAGCTTGGTGCAGAATATGGCAGGATTAATGTAATATTATTCTCAAAAAGATAATTTAACTGATATATACAGTGTGAAATTTTAATGGTTGTTTTCCCACAGTAAAATGTTTCTATCTTAGATTTGTAAAGTTTTTTTTGTTCAAATTAAAAAAAAATGGTCGCGTCCATAGTAACTCGCGCCTATCGGCATAAAGTTTCCATAGTACGTCATAGTACAAAATATTTTTTATTTTCAAAAAATAACATGCATGGTTCGATAGTACTACTATAGGTAAATCGTTCTGCTGCGGGTAAACAACCACTAAAATTTCACGTTGTATACACAAACTCTATTAATAATCCATTCTTTAACTGATACATAATGTTAGTCTCGCTAAAACTCCAGAACTAGACCAATTTTAGTCTGGAAATATCTGTGAAACTCTAGGGAAGGTTTGTATCAAGAGGAAAGTGCTACGAAGCTCTCGACCGGGTCATCTAGTTTATTATAAAAGAGTGCATGTCAGTACGTCTGTCCTTCTGAGAGCTATCTGGTTTTTACATAATCTTCACGCCTTGAATTGCTGAACTGATTGAGATGAAAATGAGTCTTGAAAATAGAATTAAATAGCAGCAAGGGCATAATAATATGTATTAGGTAGCATTATTTTGAAGATCTTTCGCAAAGTTACTTTCAAAACGATTATCTTAGTAGCAAACTTCTTTTAATAAAATACCTTTACAACTTAAACATTTATTTAATAATGACTCAATGAGTATCATTTTTATATTTTGCAACAATAACATTTACCAATTGGGGTAAAACTGTCTCTATTGTGTACATGCCCTAACACAAGTCACAATCAAAATAATTTTCGATTTCGCGGTTATGGGTTTTTTATCAATTTCCCTTTTTTGCGATTTATACTTAGGTTATATTTTGGGGCAAGTATGTCATTAGACGTCAAACTGTTTTATTAGACTGTGGGAACTAGGATTCTTGTTTATAATGATGACATTCTATTTTATTTAATATGTTCTTTATTCCGGAAAATATTTTTGCTTCAATCCTTTCTCTCTGGGGAATAAAAAAGTCGTTATTTTATTGTGTTTTATTGTACCATTTGACTTCGTTGTGAGAATTTGACTTCCGGATCATGGGTTTGATTTCTGTCGTTAGATTCTTTATTTCGATAGTTGTACTATTTTTATGCTCAAGAGTCAATAGGAATTTAGGATCTTTTTTTAAATATCGGTTTCAACTTTATGATTAAGAGTTAAGACGCATACTTGATATTGTCCGAATCACAGAATACTGTATTTTTTTTTTTGGTAATTAGAGCCTTCCTTATAATTTCATCAAAATTAGATCAAAGTAGAGTTACGCAAATACTTATTCTAAAAATTATTACATATTCTCAAAAATCTACTTTTAAGCAAAAAAAAAGTATCATCTAAAAAGCAAACAAGTAACAACAAATTAAAGCACAAGACTTCATATAGAATGTCAAAACTTTAATGAAATTCTGTGCATCGTTATTTTGATGATTTAGAATGGCAGTATGAAATCTAAATAATACACAGGATATACCATATTCTAAGCGGTAACGGGAGAGTAACGTTCGCAATTACACGTATCTAACACAAAGGAACAATACGACTAATGGCGGAGGCTAGACGCAGGCATTCACCAAACAATTACCGACTTAATAGAATAAATAGAGTAATCAGGCCACTTCAACGCAGGAGCGGGTGGGTTGGGGCAACATGTACGACTGATGTGGGTGCGAGATGGATTACAAATTTCGCGTGGTAGGTAAATAATACTACTTGACTCTTTTATGAGGGATTTTTAATTTTGGGAGTGAGAGTGGTGGTGAGAAGTATTATCGAACCGAACGAGGTGGTGGACTCGATAAGACAAAAGCCCACGGCTTTATTTGAAAACTATTCTATTCTCTTTAAATGGCATAAAAGTAATAAAATTCACAAATTTTTGAAAAAACAAGGAAAGAGAGAACTCAAATATATTAAGTTTGGACTTTATACCATCAAAAAGCCCAAACTCTTACTTTAGCAAAATTAGAAACACGCACTCTACTTTATCGTATGCATAATAACCACCACACAAGGGCCCACCTTTTGTTGATGTTATTTGGATGGTAATGTATTAATTATCAGTTTTGCATCCTGATGAGCGTTATACAAGTGTCGGGGAAGTGGTCCAATTGCGTTACCGTTGATTGAGTTGATGTGTTTGTTATTACCATATTTGTAATCTTTATCATTATCCTGTTTTGTTTTGTCACATTATTTATATTATCTACGAATAAAAGTTTTTATTATTCGTAGATTTATATCGATAGTCGCATTGTTAACTTCAAATAATTTGTTAATGTTATAGTGATTGTTCTCATACAGTTTGTCCACTTATGAGCATTTTTTAATTATTCGTCATACTTTAAATAGACAAGCTTAGACAATATACATATACAATGTTAGTACATATTTTATCAATAAACAGTTTCTTGACAACGACCACAGTAATTTCAACAAAAAAAAGTGTAGAGGGGCTTCTAGAGCAGTAAAACTGTAGTACATATCCCTGAAAAACTAAGATTTTTTAATAAACAGCATCTTTTCAAAAAGTCAAAACCATCCTACTGTGCTTAAGGTGCATAAAGACCTTAAGCACAGTAGCATAATATGAAGAGGAAGATTAGTATAATTAAAACTATTAGAGTCAAAGAGTTAGCAAAAAAAAACTAAAAGACTCCATCCACAGGAGGGCATAAAAGCAGCTCTTAAAGTCTTCAGCTAAAAACAGTCATAAAGGTCATACAATCGCCGTAATTTTAACCCTTGACTGCAATTGCAAAACAAATGCTCTCGAAATTCGCAACGCATCCTTGTTACTAAGAAAATCGTTTAACCCTAAAGGGGCTTTTAGCACCCCATACCATAGATAATGGGTACAAAGAGTACAATATAACGTTTACAAATTTTTATGCGCGTTTAAAGTTTATTTTTTAATGCATGTGGATTCATTCATTAGGTGCAATAAAAAAGTAATGCTGCATTGTGATCGATGATGGATTTAAGATGATTTCGCGTTTTTACGATCGATTCCTGAAGCTTTGTCGTTTATGGCATCTTTTAGGCGTGAGAACTGACTAACCAGGTGACGGTAAACTTTCAGCGTAATAAAAGTCAACATGAATAAATTATACTTACTTAAAAGAATAAAGCGTATGAATAAAAATAATTTATTTATTTTATCGTTGAATTATTAGCTTATGAAAATAAACTTTCTTGAATTCCACCAACCGACAGTTTGAAAATATATAAAAATTTAAAAAACTTGCAAAAGTTCATAAAATATCTTCAAAGCAATTTAAAGATCAGAACATCTTAAAGAACGGAACAGTAAACATTATTAATTTACATTATTTATTAGTTAAGTTAGGGGTCATTAATTAATTTATACAACTGTACTTAAAAACTCATTTCTTGTGTCCGTTTACAAGTGAGCATCCAAATTTTGTACAGATGTAAAGCTTGTACTAGAAGAGCACAACATGTGATATTTTAGCTGCTTGTGTTAAAACATAAAGACAATAAAAAAAAACAATTATTTTTTATTTTATTACAAATAGGGAGTACCTATCTGTTAAAATATCCTAGAGGAACGAACAGAAATGAGTAGCGATAGTATAAAATAAGTATATGAAATAAGTATATGAAAGGTAAATGAAATAAGTATATGAAAGATAGTATAAAATAAGTATATGAAAGGAAGCAAATGTAAAAAAATACAACAAAATAAATTATTTTTGTAACTTGTTACTTGAATAAAAGGAACACGATCCAAACATACAGACCTACATGAATATTGTGGCTCTGGATGACATGACATTGTCATGAATGCATTGTTGTAAAAAAACTATGGCTAAAATTTAAATCACCTAACCTTATTTAATAAATCACATGCAAAAAATACTGTGCTTTTTTGTAGAATTAGGGGGCAAACGGGAAAACGGGTCACATGATAAAAAGCAATTACCATCACCTATGGACACTCGCAACATCAGAAGAGTTGCAGGTACGTTGCCGGTCTTTAAATGACATTGACAGGAGGCATGAAAAACAGTTTTCAAATAAACTTCACGAGATGGCGTTGGCACAACATCATCATTTTGTAGCATTGCCACATCCAGTGGATGAAATATCCATCGACATTTTCGTGTCTAAACATAATAAATTAGTCAAAAAACAAATCAGGCCATTGCTGCGGGTAGCGGACGTACAAATGGATATTTTATTAGTATACATCAGATATTATACGTCGGATTGATTATAATGATGTTCATACTTAATAGGTTAATGGCGTGGTTCTTTAGTTTTATAGAAAGCGTTGCACTTTAGTTTATTAGTTTACTGTATGTTCTTATTGTGGTGGTTACTTAATCCATACTTCCATACTAATAAAATTAATGCAAGAGTGTGTCTTTCTGTCTGTATATCTGTTACTTCTTCACGCCCATGCTGAACCGATTTTGCTGTTTAGTATGGAGATACTTCAAGTCCCGAAAAGAGAAAGGCAAGCCATATGTTACACTCATTTAAATATTTTGACGTATTCTGGATAATATTATGAAGTAGAATGATAACTTAATGCCGTCGCAGACTTAGCTATAATATATATTAATATGTTTATAGCTAGGCATATTACTATTTCTATACAGTTTTGGCGTAACCACACACTCAGCTATAATATATATTTCTGGTCTCAGTGTGTTTAGTACGGTATATTAATATATATTATAGCTAAATCTGTGACGGCCTTTACCTAGATTTTAAAAAACCTAAGTTAAAAAATCAAAACATGTACAGAGTAACAGCTATACAGTATACTTACGTGTAATTAAGAAAGGAATACTCTTAAATGGCCTGGCTTGCTATTATTAGCTACATAGTAATTAAGACATTCCAAGAACATTAATTAGACATTTTAAACGCCCTCATCCACAAAACCAGTAATTTTCGTTTTCCGCAAGATCGTCAAAGTAAAAAACATTTGAAACACAATCCTTTGCAATAAGAAAAAATATTAGAATCGAGCTATTACGCCTGTGTAATTGCTGTCCTATTAAGGCGAAGTTCCAGTTCATCATCATCAGCCAATAAACATTTAATATTTTTTGTAACACACGTGTTTCTTCTTTTCAATTTTTCCACCATTTCTTACCATCAAAGTATCCTATGATATCTCTCACTGTACTAATTTGTACCGATATGTAATTGACTCTATAATATTTTATTAGCACTTTCAATAAAATCGGCCTAGTCGTTTTGAATATGCAAACAAAGGAACTAATAATAATCTTATTTCTATATTCTTTCTGTCTGCCTATCTGTCACCTCTTCACTCCCAAACCACTGAACCGATTTTGCTGAAATTGAGTCTCGTGAAAGGAATTATACTCTGGAAGAAAGTATACTTTGGAAAAAGTTGCGTTTTCCGCACGATAAACTAGAAATACTACAATAAATAAATAAATAAATAGAAATAAATAAATAAATAAACAAATTTTGGCGATGATATATTTTAAATTTCCTAATTAAAAAATAGCTTCGCCTTAACACTTATTGCAGCATACCTTTTGTATTTTGACGTATAATGACAGAAAATTGTGGAAGACCATTTTGTATTGTATGATGAACCGAGTAACTATTCCAATCAGAGTCGCGGTCCCTGTGGGAATTAATTCCAAGAAGGACAATTTTACCCCATGCGAGCATTGAACGGTTAAAGTCAAATGATAAGGGATTTTGCAATAACTGCAATTATTTGTGTAAGGTAAATATTAAAAAGCTTGGTTGATAAGGAAATATCATGGCTATGTTTAGTATTAGTACTTTATGTGCATTCATAGACGGGATGATGGTTCCAACTTCAGAAGTTAATACATATAACATAGGCAATTCTCTGCTGCAATTATCTTTAATTTAATAAAGATTTTGACAGAAACTCCAAACATTTTCTGTTAAATATGTCTACTTTAGTCCACGCTAGTGTATGGTACATGAATTACTAGCGAGTGGTGATAATGTTTGCTCATCTTTGTAGTGAGTGAATTTTCGTCTAATGAAAATCCCATGATTGACGTCTGCGTGATTAAGGGTGAATTGCATCAGAATCGTTGTTAAAGTGAAGGTTAAGGTTATCGTCACATATGGCGACTTTTGCTAGGGATTTGACAGTTCATTTCACATTTTGTTGTGGTTAAAGTTAAAGTTATAGTTAAAGTAAGCCGGTCAGAGTGGATTGCATCAACTTACTTTAACTATAACTTTAACCATAACAAAAAGTCAAATAAACTGTCAAATTCCTAGAAAACGTCCATTATGGACGCCATATTTGACGATAACTTTAACTTTAACTATACCAAAGAATAAATACACACTATACTGGTGCGACTCACCCTAAACATTTTAGCAAGCATGGTCAACAGGATGGTGATGACCAGCATGACATACATTGCCTGAACAGGTCAACTGTTCAGGTAAACCAGGGTGTGTATGTTACAGAACTGTGCAGGTTTTGCCTGACAGGCGTAATTGCAGAGGAAAACCTGTCAGGTTCATCCTTGCGTTTATGACCTGCTTTACGTGAAGCGTTAGTGTTATGAAAACAAACATGTAAATTCTCCCATTTTCACCCATCGTAACTAACCCATTTTATACGCGGCCATTCTCCTCTGTTTATGATGTTAATTTCCTAAGAGCTTGTATTGGTGTTGTTACGCTACGTGTGGTGATAAAACCTTATGAGGTTTGACTTGTTAGTTTTGTTGAGATTTAAGCAATTTACTGAAACGTGATTAAAAATCGGCCAAGTGCGAGTTGGACTCGCGCACGAAGGGTTCCGTACCACTATAGAGCAAAAATAGGTTAAAAATTGTGTTTTTTGGATGGAACCCCCCCTTAATTATTTAATTTGTTTAAATTTTATTATTAATTATTAAAGTACAAATACAACTGAGTATTCTGTGAACATTTCATGTTCCTACGTGTTGCCGTTATTGATATCGAGCAAAAAATAGCAAAAAAATCACGTTTGTTGTATGGGAGCCCCCCTTAAATATTTAATTTATTTTGTTTTTAGTATTTGTTGTTATAGCGGCAACAGATATACACAATCTGTGAAAATTTCAGAAGTCTAGCTGTTGTGTGTATGTGCTACTACCGCCCTCTGCTAATGATTGAAGGCATAGTTTTGCATTGCCTTCAATTATAACATCCTTATTTCGAAGTCTGTTAAATACTGGAAACGCTCTTGTAGCCTAGCATTGCTGGTGCAATAAAAATATAATGAATAATATTATTATGTGCCCGCGACGGGATCACTTACCATTCGACTGCATATACTAAATGCTCGTTTAATGATTTTCATGTCAAAGTTTTTTTTTAATAAACAATACTACCAGGATAATATGAAAAGCCAAGGGATGTGTTCAAACAAACTAATTATATAGATGAAACACGTCCCAACATAATGTAACTAGAGTGAAATGAAAATCATGGTTACACTTCTGAATTTAACTTCGCGCTTCGCTGTTCTGTACAGTCGGGAAAATAATGTTTATATAAAATATGATGGAACATACATTCTAATATCGATACTCTAATATTTTTGCTTAGGTAGGTACACCACAAAAATGATAGAGATTAAGACAAGTAGACTCTTTAAGACCCTGGAAAGGACATAGAACAGTTTAAAAAAAATTCGCAGGATTTCTGAACTTTAAGTTGCATTGTGAATTGACCCTAAATTATACATACAATAGAAGATGAAATCATCATTGTTGATTTCGCCTGGTACCCATACATCCTTGCAGCATAATACCACTAATAAACGATGCAAATACAGACGAAGTCATGTAAAAGTACAATATTTTGAACGAGGCAGTAACATTTAGTTAATATCTCAACAGCTCAAAGTGTGGACGTTTGGCCATGAATCCTCTTATCTTAATCCATACACTGAAGTGGGGCCACGAAGAAGTAAATTTTCATGAAAATTATAATTAAAAAGTATTTATTTTTGATTATAAAACTTTTGATTGTAAAAATTCAACGAAAGAGGAAGCTACTTCATAACGAAATCGAAATAACTAAACAAACTCGATAAATTGAACCCCCGTCGATCGTGGAAAAACGAGACACAATAGAATATCTATTATGTCTCGGTCCCCGGTGGACCTTGATGAATTAACTAGATAAACCCCAAATTGAACACAAATGAATAATTTCTTAAATATAGTGGAAAAAGTGCACGAAAACTGTGTTTCATTAGTGTTCAACATGAATTTCCACCAAGAACCGACAATACAATCAGTTACATAAACCTCAAATTACCAGCAGAAATATTGCTTTTAAAGCACTCTCAAACGAAACAATACTTAGTCAAAATCGCTCATACACACAAACCGAAAAAGAGAGAGTAGGACAAATAAACACGTCAAACTTATAAATTCTCTCTGCTTTCATCGGGGTTAAAAAACTGACCTATTTAATTAAGTAACTAACCTGTCCCACATTATCGTTAAGATTTCAGTTTTAGTCAGAAATTTTCAGTAAGTATCATTACTCAACAAAAAAATCTACATAGATGATTTCAATCGTTAATCAGCCAGATTGAAAGTACCTACATGGAAAAAACGCTTAAGCTTTACGCATCCCCGCTGATTTAATAGCCACACATCGTCTTCATTATTTAGATGGTGCTTTTAATGTGTGAAATTAATGAACTAGGAAAAGTAACTTATTAGGTACTAATGTACCGAATATAATATTTACTAAGTGCTGTCTAGAGTGTTTTAGAGACGATTATGGTAGTGTTGGGAAAACGTAAATGATAATCCGACTGACATAAGTTATTTTTAACGACGAAAAAGAGGGGTTAAGTTTGACGTGTCTATCTTACTGTTAGTTTGTACTCTTAACAATATATAGGTGTGTGTACTAATCTTTTTGTTTGTGTTTGTTTTAGGTAATAGATTTTTCAACAGACACCGTACATAAATTGTAGATTCACCGTACCCTTGTTTGTTCATTACACCATCTTTTAAAGCAGAGTCTACTACAACACACTCTGACATTGGCGATTCACAAAGGAGCCATAATTAAAAAGAAGAAGAAGAAGATACTCTTAACAATAATAGTTAATAATTACTTTAAGTAATATTTCTCACTTAAATCTAAGGTTCTATAATATATTTTTAATTTCTTAAAATAATATTTTATAATGAAAAAAAATTAAAACGAAAAATGAAAAAATGGTTTATTCAATAAATAAAATATACAGCTATCCTACACTTTTTTTTCTGCTTTTGCTCACTGTAACTAAATTCCTTACAATTTAATAAATATTTATAGCTAGTTTTCAGTACATGTACTATAAAACATGTATAATATTTTACTGTGTTACTAAATCATAAAAAACTGCCACTTTAAAGTACGCTCTCTGACCAGTGACCACCCTTTAAAATTCCAAAAGTCAAAACTGTCAAAAACCGTTAAACATGTCACATTTTTATGCTATAAATTATAATTATAATGTACTATTAATTATAATAACACTTTCATAATTAACTACAATTAATATTTTTATAACTTCCCGTGACAGAAAATTAAGTTTAACATCTGTCTTATATTGTGATCCTGGAAGTTAAGTTAAAAACAAATAAAAGTAGTTTACTTGTTTATCCACACTAATATATAAAATATGCGAAAGCGTAGCACTGTATGTCTGTTACCTTTTAACGCAAAGGCAAAACCAATTTTGCTGAAATTTGGTATGGAGATACTTTCGAGTCCCGGGAAAGGGTTTGGATACTGTTTGTCCCGGAAAAATGTATGGTTCCCGCACAATAAACGAGTTTTGGCGCAACGGAGTTGCGGGCGTCATGTATTACAAACATAACCATACAATAATTATTATATCTATACATATAATAAAACTGTAGAAATGTGAATTCTGTACATTAAAGATATTCAAAAAATAACAAGCGGGGGGTGTCACTAGATCGCTATAGAAGCCAAAAATGTGGTTAGTTTTTTGTCTGTCTGTATGTCTGTATGTTTGTTCCACTATCACACGAAAACTACTGATCCGATTTGAATGCGGTTTTCGCAGATATATTTGTCTTCTACCAACTTAACATCTGGTGTATAAAAATTGTTCCCCCCACCCCTCTAAGGGGACGAAAGAGGGGTCAGATTTTGTATCAAACTTTTTTCTTTATCACGAAAACTACTGATCCGATAAAGTGGTTTTGGCAGATATATTTGTCTTCTTCCAACTTAGTATGTGGTGTATAAAAAAATTTCCCCCCACCCCTCTAAGGGGACAAAAGAGAGGTCAGATTTTGTATCAAACCTTTTTCTTTAACACGAAAACTACTGATCCGATTTGCATACGGTTTTCGGAGATATATTTGCCTTCTTCCAACTCAACATCTGGTGTATAAACTTCCCCCCACCCCTCCAAGGGGACCCAAAAGGGGGTCAGATTTTGTATCAAATTTTGTCTTTAATGAACTTACGTCTTATTATTAACTGTATTTTCCAACTTAACTTACGCAATCCCCCCCCTCCTCTTAGGAGACAAAAGGGGGGGGGGTAAGATTTTGTATCAATTACTGATGAAGTAGAAATACTTTAAATGGCAAAACAACGTTTGCCGGGTCAACTAGTACCTACTATAATTTGTTGTCTCATAAAGGTAATACAACGTAGCATGACAAAGGGATTTAAAAGGTAATTTCTTGCTGAGTATTCACGGGCCAATCTGAGCGACATGCACTAAATAATTCCGCAAATCCAGACTGCATTGTGTGGATGCATTGACCGCCGAGAAGCAGGTAGGGTGAAAACACTTTCGAATTTAACAGGAAATTTGTTAAAAAGTAACTTTTGTAGCTTAAACTTATTGTAGTAAGACGTAAGTAGAGTTACAATAGATCCTTAAGGTTGCAGTGATGTCAGAGCTGCTATGCAAAACCTTCGGAGGAAAAAAAAACTTTGCAAGCTGAAACTGAGTAGCAAGACTTTTGTACCTAAAAGTTTGTAGTTTTTAATGTTAATTGCTGTTAGAAACATCGATTTATAGGCAGATAATGACGTTATATTTTGATCGGATTATAACCAGCCGCGTAGTCGACCCAATTATCTCACTGGGTTATGAGGGTAAAACAAGAGAGTGCTTTTGTGTGTTGCGTAAACACTTGAGCACTGTAAAATTACTCCTGTGTTGCTGGTCTTTTAATAGTAGGTAACCAGCCACCATTACTGACACGGAATTATTATTATTTTTGTGTTGTCTGCTAAATTATTGACTGGACTTGGCACTGACTTATTCTAAACAAATAAAGATAAAACAGATTTTTCAAATTTCATTCATCATTTTTCATAATATTTATAAGTACCCACAAACACAATTTACCTATCCCAAAAATAATGATAAAATATGTGAAATAAAAAAAAAATTAAATAAGTCCCGGACAGTCCGGAAAACCCTCCCAGTGTGGTCACTCTACACAACGGTGATATGAGTCATATGCCCGCATTTTTTGTTTCACGTAACGCTGTTACGCCCGACTGAACCTAGGTCCTATGACGTAATGCCTAAAGAATTTCACTTTTTCTAGTCTAGACTCCTGGGGTAACGGAAAATATGAAAAAAGTTCACAGTTGGTGAGGCCAGATGTTTTTATGTTACATTTTAATAAGTCATGCAACTGCACATTCATACTTCCATACTAATGTTATAAATGCGAAAGTGTGTCTGTCTGTCTGTCTGTTCCCTCTTTACGCCCAAACCGCTGAACCGATTTTGCTATGTACGGAGTTATTTTGAGTCTCGGGAAAAATGTAAAAAATGTACGGTTCCCTTGTGATAAACGAATTTTGACGCAACGGAGTTGCGGGCGTCATCTAGTTACTAATAATATAAATGCGAAGGCGTGTCTGTCATGCTTCAGCCACTGAATCGAATATAATAGTAGGGAGATATTTTGAGTGAGATTTATTATGAAAAATGTACGGATCTTATCCGATATACAAACTACGGCAACGAAGTTGCGTACAGTAATATTATTCTTGTAGAAATATTATTTTCATCTCAAAAGTTGAATTTCATGTAGGTTTTGTAGGCCGGAGTTATAATAATAATAAATTTTTACCCCATGCTCAGTTTGTTTAGCCGGCTGTTTCCCCGGACTATGGTGGAATCGGTGGCAAATTTTTAACATTTCAAGAAAAATTGTTTGGATTATCAGCTTACTTTGGTTAATAAAATAATTAATGAACAGGGAAAGTAACATTACTGTCGTGAACTTCTTAAAAATGTATGCACGTTCCCAGAATACATTTGAGAAATCGATACCAAAGATTATACGGTGAGTATGACGAATCAGCAGGTTACTATGACACAGAGATTTTAGAATATAATTGAATTGCTGAATCGATTTTAATTAAGTTGGGCGTGGAGATACTTTTTGTTTCGGGATGTACGAGAGTTTTATCGTAATAGAATATTAGGGTTTTCGCGTGACATAGGACAGGCAAGTTTAAATTCAACGCGTACCTTGCGAAGTAAGTAATTAAATTGTATGTTTTTGATTGCTTCTATCTGAACTGACCCATGTGGCGTATAAAATATATGGTTAAAAGATTTAGATTTTAGATATCCTAGTGTTTTGAAGAAAACCTTTTAACCCATAAAGCGTCTCCCAGACAGACGCGGCCTGCACTGGCGGTGGCGGTGGCGGTCAGTTGGATGACTTGAGAGTTCTAGGAACGACACAGACACACGCAGCCACGCGGCCAAATCATCCAACTGACCGCCACCGCCACCGTCAGTGCAGGCCGCGTCTGTCTGGGAGACGCTTAAAGCGGGATTCCAACTCCCGAACTTACGAAAATAAAGGTGAGGAGGCGGTTGGTGACGGACACAAAATTTTAAAAAATTGACATGTTTTGTCTGTAAGTACATTATTCTACACAACATGATTATTTTCATATTAAGGCCAACCTGTCTGCGCAGGTTTTAAGAATCGAAGTATGATGCTAACTATCTAACGAACGCTTAATGTGAACCGTTTAAAATATTATTAGGATTTACGACGAATGGAAAATTGTATTCTTCGAAGTACTTCCAAGTTCCAGTGCTTCTGCTGCTTTTAGCGATAAATATAATGCATACTTAATATAATATTATTACATCCTACTTTATATAAAAGTCAGGTCACAACTTAATAAATTTTCTAAATTCGCTGGGAGTTTTTGCCTCTCCTTACGATTGGGCCAGAAAAAATATTATTATACAAATCAGATATGCAGCTTAGGATTGAAAGGATAACAAACAGACAGATAAATATAATATTATACTGCGTGACTGGTGAGACATGTTCAATACTCGAGGACGTGATATTTGACTATTATATTAGTTGGAAAAAAATAATATAAAAAATATAATATCAATTGATCACTATTTAACTAACGCATGGACCCCGCGAGCGGGAGGGGTAGTTGTGTGGTGTTTCTTTGGTAGCACACGCCTCTGCACCGGCCGCATAGTGTGCCTACTTGCCTAGCCTCGTAAACTACTTAGTATCCAAGATTCATATTTTTTTTGGGAAATTCGGAAAAAAATTAAGAACCTAATTTTATTACACAATTATAATGAGAATCGAGTACAGAGTACTCTCCATAAGTATCGGTATTGTCTCACCAGTCATGTTGTATAAATACATAATAGTACAATAATCCATCCATATTCCACCGTCATGGCTGGACATTACCCCTTAAATATTTGCTTATTTTCATTATCAAATAACGCTTGTTAACTGTTTTCATATTATGAAAAGCTGTTATGAACTAAGTCTGCTTCGTCATGAATACATTTAGGGTTTAATATCAAGCACTAAAGGTCACAACAATGCCCTAGGTCTCTACATAGGTCTCGACTATAACCTATAGCACAGAACTGATTGATTATAGTGACTTTCACATTTGCTTGTGGACGCTAGCCAAGTTCGCTGTATGATTTTAGGGTTCCTTTAATATAGGAAAGACTAACAATCATTATTATAATTTGGAGTGAAATATAAGAAATTTTTTTTTGGTGTAATTCTAATTTTGCCAACAAAGGAGAGTGATTTAAGCTTCCAAAATTTGTACATAGATTGGTTCAAGCGTACACTTTAATTTGTACATAGTTTATAATATGAAATATATTTTATGGTTTTTAAATTAAGTACGCGACAAAAACCATTTTGTCGCTTACGCCCTTTCCATTTCTTGCTGTTCCATTTCTTGTTATCTATGAGAAGCCGGGGCAGCCTCTCATAGAAAACAAGCAATCTAAAACAAATCCAACACGGTTTTTTACTTTAACGCGGCGTAACCTTAAATGTTAGGATCTTAGTCATCAAGTGAAACTACAAATTTTGCTACAACCTGATGTTGATGAAAGTTAACAAAGTCTTATCGCTTTAAAAATTGAATAAAAATAATGATATATTATTATACTTGCTACTTCTTTATTTACTGTACCTGTTGTTAATTATTAGTGCAAGGTCTACAAGCTTAATATTATTATATTGTACATAAATTCAAATTGATAAAAATACATTTTCTTAATTTAGATAATTTAATATACGGAACTCAATCCAAAAAAATACGTCCGTCATTGAAGCTACCCCATGTGTTCCGCAAATCGCTGTACACAAAACCGGGTATCGAACCTGAACCCCTTTTGTTTAAGGGACACCTGCACTATCGACTTATGGGTGCTCTTTACGGACATACAGACATAAAAATGCCATAAGTGAAGCTAACATACCATTGAATTTTAAACCTTATTCGTAATGTGGTATTATAGAAAATATAGTGAAGAAAGAAAATATTAAAATGGGCAAAAAGTTTATTTTGATGAGGTTTTATTATGACTCAACAACTGGTTAGTGCAGACTGAGTCGAAAAGCTGGTAGTAGATTTTTTGTTTTATTTTGTCGATTGATTTAGCAATAAGGGATACAACGAAGATGAAAATTAAATAGCAATAAGCATACGTTGAAAATAATGTCGATAGTAAATATCCCTTCATTTTAGTAATCGATTCTATACATTCATTTTATTTTTGGGTACTTGGGCTAGAGAACCTTTTCTAGCTATAAAGTACCCAAAAATCTTCTTGTCACTTGTTAAGAACTTAATGTGGCTTTTTCAAGTTGGACTATGTTAGTTTAATATTTATATAAGCGATTACCTATGTTTAGAGGGCTTATTGGTCAGTGATTGCTCTTAATCAATATTGTTCATGTTGTATAAAGCTTTGCAATCAAGACTTCAATCACGGTCTTCATGGCCTTAAAAGCCTTGAAATTAGGTCACAGGACATTCAAGACATGTCACTAATGTATAACAATTAAATAATTTTTCTTTAATTCTTCAATTCGTTCCTTGAACGCTTCAGTAGTCAGATTCACGCGTTGGAAAAGTTTGGATAGTACAAAACAGGCTGATCACTTGATTGTTTTACGAGAACTACTTTGTACTTAAATTGTGTGTCGACTGTTGGATGGCCATGTAATAAGATTATCTTAATCTGATCTTTTACCAGTCAGTCATCTGTCTCAATAAGTTACTAGAGTAAAGGAAGAGATAGTGCTCTTATTTACTGCGCACTCTTTGGCACTATAAAAACTTTCCAGCGTACCAGATTTATGTAAAGGCCACCGTCACCGAAACCGGTATGTCAATACTAATTAAAAAGCCCTTAAGGGCCCAATCGAAACCAATAACCAGACATAACGGTAAGATCACGAACAGACAACAAAGAGCCAAAACAAAACTGACCCTGATCAACGTTTGTCCCAATAACTCAATTATTGCCGTGACTTGCAAACTGGTTGTTTAACAGGCTATAATCATGGAAATGTCAAAGTTGAGGATCTAAATTCTAAGCTATAATATGGCTGAAGGTAATAACTTGGCTATATAAGATACACTAAGAAGACAGTGGATGACTATAAAAACTATTAAATATTTACTAGAAGTTTCCCGCAAACAAATTGTGCGCAAATACGTCAATCGATATCGATATATTACATAAAAAATGTCTGTTATAATTAATGCAATTTAAATTACAGGGGTTAATTTAATAAAAAGAAATTGAGACCCAACTTGTCGATGAAATGATATATATATTATATCATAATATTTAAAGCTCGGACGGGCAACATTGCTTATTATGGTAGGTGGTTGAAAAATAATTGACTATCACAATATATTATGTTTTAGATTTCAATAAAAATAAATAATAAATAAATTATCCAATTAAAGATATCGTCGCAAGTCAAAAGTTTAATTGTATGATAAGTGGCGAAGAACAAACCACGACGTACGGTGAAAGAATGCAGCAATTTCCGCTCCGTCAGATATTAATGCCGTGTCTGGTGCTTAAGCATTTTTATCTGGCACTATATTTTACATTTCAACATATAGTATGCTAAGTTTGTTTACTTCAAAAATACAAATTGCTCCTGCATGTGAAGGTAGTTCTTTAAAATGAGGAAAAGTTTTACCAGGTCCGGGATATTCTTAACCATTTACATGCCGTCCCTTTTGCGTATACGAGGAATGAAAGAGGTAGCAATTGTCTGGTAGCATGATATCCAATAAAATAGTTAGATAGACTCCTCTAAAAAAACCCTATAAGTGGACATAGGCTGACTTAAATGAAGCCAATTAATCGTCGAATATAATGCTGTCTTCCTCCTTAAAAAATTAGTGGAACTGAAAGACACTTCCAGTAAAAGCCAAATAAAATACGAAGGAGATATTATATGACGTAACTTTCAAAAAGTACAACTTGAATAATATCAGTAATAAAAAAAAATTATAATGAAGAAATTTATCACGACGCACGTCTCCAACAAATGTTACGGTACACAATCTCAAAAAACTTAATCATAACTTTTGTTAAAATCACCGGGATCACTTCTTGTCATTTGTTAAACTTGAAAAAGTGAATTTAAATGAAAATTCAATAAACACAACAATAACTTATACCTCTTATTTGTGGTAACGTCAAATTGACCATGAGAATTATTCAAATTTACAGGTACGGGAGCTTGTAGAGAGAGTGGGACCCTTTTTGTGTGAGTTTCTTCTAGCCTTTTTTCTATTTGTTTATTTATTATACTAACGATTTTATTCTAATTTTATTAAATGATTATTGTTGTTATTTTTTGCTCATTTAGTTTTTCAAATTGCTACTGGGAATATTTTTGTTTGCATTTTGCAACGGTAAACGTTAGCTACCAAAAATTTGTATACGCTGTTATTGTATATTACGCGGTTGATATATTTTATTAGTCTCTTCATTCTTTTAATTATTATAACTATAATACAAAGCTTTTTACAACATTCTTGGTTATTCCAATGCTTACTACGAGGAGTAGCAAACATTGGACACTTATTTTCTTCCAATGGATTTCGTTGCGTGTCTCAAGACAGTTTTTATAGCTTGTCCCTCGGGATCCTATATCAAAGAGTTTTCGTGGTTGGTTAACGCTGTCCATTATGTTGCACAGAAGTTGCTGTGGTGGAAATGTGTGATGGGCCAAAGCACGATTAAAGAAAATACTCAATGCTATCGGAAATTAACAGACACTAGATTAATTTTTTTAAATGTCATTACCATTCTCAAAATCCTATTTTCTACTATTGCAATTTGCAACAAAAGAAAATACAGAAGTTACAAACGAATCTACAGAAATGCAAGATAAAATATTCTGAAACGTGTAAGAACTACGTACAGCGATCTCAGTTCTCACGTCAGACCGAATCTCACATTTGTATAAATTTCTCATTTGCTCTCCGACGATTCCAGATTGGCGAAATTTGCATCTGCAGTCAATTTAAATAATTCGTCCGTGACAAATGTAATCCTGACTGTGTTGTGAGCATGTCAGGATGTATGCTAATCACCTATCGACGTATGCAAATTCACGATTATCATAACCGATAATGAGATAGACAAGTGTGTGAACACTGCTTCCTGGAGTTCCCAAAGAAGGTGATTTAATATAAATAATTATTTTTCAAATCACATAGATGTTAGAAATATGGGAGACAGGGCAGCAGACACCTGCATTTTGATAGTTTGCATACGGTAGTATTCGGTTTTTAGTTTAATTTATCAAACGAAATATAGAGAGAACGTTTTAATTATAGGTAGATATCAAGCTGTACAATTTTTTTTTCTTATTTCCATTTATGTTAGATGTACGGTATACTACGTAGGGATTTATAAAAAGTTTTCATTTTGTCTGAAAAGTTAGAGAAGGGGCTTGTTATATAAGTAAAAAATCTTTGTTTATCGTCTACGCATATACAGAAATATTTGATCGAAGCGCATAATTATTATACCTCTTAGATTAAGGGTCCATAAAAGTGTATGGTTTTGGAAATGACGTCACACATGCAGGTTTACAGATTTGATATTTCAAGTCTATGGCGCTATTGTTAATTTGGTATCCCTGTTTTATCCGCTTTTTCCATTTAAACTTAATTACTTTCCGCCATTACCATTCCATAATTTGCACAACAAAAATCAATAAAGCCCGACCAGCAAAAGGCGTTACTATCATTAATTTAATTAAAGCCAGTAGCTGAAGTTTTTCGTGATACAGCGTTGGTGAAACTGACTTCATAGATGCAATTAATCATTGGCTGCACCGACAACCCGAACAAAGGCGGTTAGTGCAAGCGGACAGGGCTGATCAAAATATATTTAAAAGTGCATAAAATATTATTATATTTATATAAAATTCTATTATACGTGTGTTTGTCACTGAACTCCTCCTGGACGGCTGAAACGATTAGAATGATTTTTTGTATGAAGTCTATATCTAGTTTTATCTGTCGCATCTACAAGCTATTTACTAGATGACGCCCGCAACTTCGTTGCGCCTAATTCGTTTATCGCGCGGGAACCGTACATTTTTCCGGGATAAAAAGTATCCTATGTCCTTTCCCGGGACACAAAGTATCTCCATACCAGGAAAATCGGTTCAGCGGTTTGGGCGTGAATAGGTAACAGACAGACGGACAGACAGACTCACTTTTGCATTTATAATATTAGCAAGTATGGATTTCTTACATCATCATGTTATTTCCTTATCCTTTGTGGCTCTCAAGCAATATTCACACAAATCACAACGTAAATAGCAAACACTATAAAACAAAATAACTTTTAAAATTATGAAGTGTACCTATTAATCGTACAGTCATAATATTATCTGTAACAATGACATAATTTAAATATTATTCCTTGCAGATTTCGATTTCGACCTATCAGGAAATAGCCTGACCTATTATAAACCCAATGCACTAGAATTCTTAACACCTCACGTTTCAGAACACACTGTATCTATTAAACTTGAGGAATCCTTGATATTATGCTTTCTCTTTTCTTAGTCATACAGTTAAGAATTTATTACGTCAAAATTTAAATAATCATGTCAAGAGCAGTGATTCATAATCAGAATTGGCATAAATATTTGATCTGCACGTGTCTTTGAAGAATTTTTATTGAGCTTCCTGATAGGTACAGGTGGAATTATTTTCTAAGAAATGTTAAAATATTTAGAAACTACGGGGTTTGCACTTTTTTAGGGTGGATAAAAATTGTTAAACACGCGTCGGGTCATGTAGCCAGATCAAATTTTCATAAACGAGAAGACCAAGAGTAGACCACCGATGCGGCATAGCTGACAGGAGAGAAAGGACTTTCCTACCACTTTCTACCACGCAGCGAAAATATTTATTCAATTTTCGCCTTTGTCAGATCTTCCTGGACTCAGGAGTACAATATTATGTAGTTTTTTCAATTATCAATTTATCGATACCAATTTTCGACAGCCCTACGCTGATAAGTACAATACAGCAACAGTACGAAACATAGCACAATAGTCAGGGCTGGCGCGAATTAATAGCTGGAAGCCTCGTTTAATGAATATCGCAGTGAATGTGAGTTGACTGATAGTTCTACTGTTTGTATGAAAGCTAAACGTAATAATAAACGAGAAAATCTTCCTTCTCATCTGTTACTTCTTCAGGCTTAAACCACTGGATCGATTTTGATCAAATTTGCCATGGCCCATGCACATACTCTAAGTTCCGGGTAGTTATAAGTTTGACGTGTCTGTGTGTTTGAGGCATCGCCGCATTCAATCTAGCTTTTTATGAGTAAAAAGTTTTTCTAGCATTAATAATTCATCTATGACTTGAACGTGTCGTGTTATGTTCCATTTTTTTTCTTATTCATCTTTACAATCACTCACTACATTCGGGAATTCCTGAAATATCTCTCATAGTTTCATAATTCCAGTTCCTAACTATCATTTGTATAAGCACTCGGTGAGATTAAGATAGTAAATTGCTAACAGCGCCGCCATTGTTTCTAATGTTATTGTCTTCAAGTATTTGCAAGTCAAATTAGACTTGATATTAACGTTTAGCGAAATCATCATGAGTGATATTATAGTTTGCATTATTCTGTTGTAGATCAACTAAGAGTGGTAGATATTATACTTATTATTTTACAGTCTGGTAACAGAATACGTATAAATTCTGCTATTAAACTATTGCTTGTATGTTTTTATTGCAAATATAAAATAAAATAGCAATAGGGCCAGGCCCCCTCATTGCTTAACTCGAAACCAACTATCAACAGACTAGTTATAGCCACGATTAAACTACCAGACCAGTAACTAGTTTTAGCCACGATTAAACTACCAGACCCTTTCGAAGAAAAAGCTTTCATTCAACAAGAGTTGGATAAAATCTTTCATCTAATAATAATAATAGTACTCATGTTCGCCAACTTTGTGCTGGACTTCATTTACCGCTTGGTAACTGTCTTTTATTAAGTATCAAAATACCTATAATATCTACTTGATAAAAATTTGTTTAGTGGCTAAAGTAAAGAAGTAACAGACAACCTTCATGCTAAAATGTCAATTTGTAAATTGTGTATATCAGGCGATGCGTCAACTCGTTACAAATAGTCAATCCAATTCAACCCCTTCCAATTTTGAGGGAATCCATTGTAGTCCTACAATAGTGTCATCAATGCTCGACAAAAAAGGGCCAAAAAAAGCAAAATCACTCCAACACCTGCGATTGATTTCAATATACCCTTTGATCGATTAGTTACGTGGGATTAAAGGAAATTGAACCCTATGCTTTTGTGTTAGAACTTAATTTTGGTTAGCGTAGATTTAGTCACGTGTGAAGTTTTATTAATGCAACTAGTAGCTGGGTCTTTGAGAGACTAACCTAACGCCCGCGCCTATACATCATGCAAATATAGGCTGTTTATTACAAAAAAAGGTCTGAAATAGAGAAAGAAATATACTTATCAATTATCATAACGTAACTCGCTGTCAAAGTTCTGCACTGTGTGAATTATGAACTCAATAATTCTTACTCGCGTTACATTGCCTCACACATATCTCTACATTATAGTTTATACTATAACTGTATTATTGACATCATACTATACAATATACATACATTAAAATTGCAATTTTAGACAAAAATTTTGTAGAGCTGAAAAATTTGGGTATGCCCTAAATTTCTTTATTATTTTACCAAAAATACATACAAAATTAAAAAAAACAAACAGCAATCGATAAATGCACCGAATATTATTTAGTTCATAATACTTTTCAGTTATGACTTATGACATAATATGACTTCTACGTCAAAGTACGTCCGTTTGTCTGTTCGCAACGGAGACGGGCGTGATCTAATTAGTACTCCATATAATTATTGGTTTACAGTCTTCACAGTGATTATCTTGACTCATCCACTAATTTATGGTAATTGTATGTAAAAATGAAGACGTAGGTAATTATGAATCACTAATTACCAAATTTACATGTTGTCAGTTCCGCGTTGAAAACTGTACAGGGAAATGGTCAGTTAAATATGCCGGAAAATTTTTGTGACTGCCTAACGAAAATTGAATGAATATTTTATAAAGAAGACTTTAGTAATTAGGTACAGATCTTTAGATACTTTAAAAAATCGTTATATTTGATAAGGACCCTTCGATCATATCAACCTCCAAATAAGAAAAACACGATAAAAATCGGTCCACCTGTTTCGACGCTACGATGCCACATACATACACACACAGAGACAGACGCGTCAAACTTATAAACCCTCTCTTTTCCTTAGGGGCTACAAAAACAAAATAACATAATTTACTAATTTTTTTTTATTTGCGTGCAACGCTGATTTTCCTAAGGACCTATCAATTACTTCAGCTTGTCTTACAGCTTAACGAGCTTGGATCCAGCTATAGCCATCATAATATCCTAACATCCAGCTTGTACCATATATAGCTTGATGCGCTTCTATCCAGCTATAGCACGTGCTAGATCGATCATAAGGACATTAAAGATTCATAAATAGTGCATACTGGTGCGAGGTCAAGCGTGGCAACACTTCAGTGTTAAAGTTCAGTTACACTGCTCCGATTTGCAGGATGAAAATTTTAATGATATCATTTAACGGAATCGAAAGCTTTATTTTCAGAGAGAAAATAATTCTGATTTCTGTTTCTAGTATTGGATTAATGTGAAAAATATTATTTGTACTATGTATAAAGAAAGCTGCATTATGTATTAATTTAATCCTGCATATAAAATGAAGTTAATCAAATGAAAATGTACCAAATTAATAGGCTATTGCATTGCTACTAAATATTACACAGTTTATGTGATAATATAATATTAATGCAAGCGAATGCTCCTAGTGAGGGAGCACCATTACACGCGAATGCTCGTAGTATTGTAATATTATAATGCTCAAAGACGAATCTATACTGCGTGACTGGTGAGACATGTTCAATACCTGAGGACGTGGTATTTGGCTATTATATTAGTTGGAAAAAAATAATATAAAAAAATAATATCAATTGATCACTGAGTAAATGTAGCTTAAAGTTAAATAATTATTTACCCAACGCATGGACACCGCGAGCGGGAGGGGTAGCTGTGTGGTGTTTCTTTGGTAGCGCACGCTTCTGCACCGGCCGCATAGTATGCCTACTTGCCTAGCCGCGTAATTTACTTAGTATCCATGATTCATTAATTTTTGGGAAATTAAAAAAAAAAAATTAAGAACCTAATTTTATTACATATTTATAATGAGAATCGAGTACTGAATACTCTCCTTAAATATCGGTATTGACTCACCAGTCATGCTGTATAATGTTAAATTAGACGTGAATCTCGGTAAGGGAGCACCATTACTTTATTTTTAGGTACATTAAGATCAAAATAATTAAAACAGACCAAATAGGTCATCTGTCAGGGTCTTAAGGTTAGAAACGGCGTGTCTCCATTTGACAACGACCAACGTTTATGTGCCCTTTACAGTTTCAGTTCCTGCAAATTGAATTGTGTAGTTGAGCCTCAACGAACATGAAGGCCGCCTTTGTCTCACGTGACTCATGCTCATTCCTCATGCGGGCGCGAAGTGGGAAATGAGGAAAATTCACAGCCTTGTAAAAATAATATCTGTGAAAATTATTGAAAACGCGATGTTGCTAGCAACTTTGTTGCGTAGAAATTCATGGCGTGCGAGAAACGTACCTAAATTATCATATGTGCTTATTCAGGACTGAGGGCCTAGACAAACGGCAAGCGATTATCGTAAACGCTAATGCTAACGCCACAAAATATATGGGATTTAACATTAGTATTCGCTAGCGAAGCGATGACTTAATATGTCAATCCCATACACTTTGTGGCGTTAGCGTTAGCGTTTACGATAATCGCTTGCCACTTGTCTACTAGGGCTGGACATGCTAAAATTAATTCAAATCCGTTCAGCGTTTAGTACAGAGAAATAACAAATAGACAGGAAGATAGACACACATTTCACATCTCTGATTAATATTACTATAGCTATAGATACCATCAGACGATCCGCTTACTTGTTTTTCTTCGTTCGTGAAAAAAAATGAGCTTTTTCTTTTTATAATAGTTTTAGTAGTTAATTATAATTTTCCAGTAGATTTTGTTGTATAGTTAGCACCAATCAAACAACGATATCATTAAAATCCGCCCAGCTCTTTTTTTATACAGTTGCTATAGAAGTCATAAAACAAAGTTGTTATGAATAAAAATAATAACAACAATCCATTTTCATACAAGACATGTTATTGCTTATCTTCGTATAATGTCTTGCAAAACTACAAAATGACATTACACAAAGTTTCTAACTAGTGAAAAGTTGCGCTGAATCCTCGTTCCGTAGACCTTTAAATATTAATCTTGAAGTATACGACTATACGACATACTGCAATGTTTTGGCGCATGGTGGAAATGATCACTAACGCCATGTTGAAAGTGTCATTTATGAGTTTGCAGTTTCACTTACTTATACTGTCATCCAAATATTATTATTTTGGATATGGCCGTATTCTCGTAATAGGTTTTTTTGAGTGACAGCATCCATGCCCCTTGAAAATATCATCCACGCACCAAAACATCCTTGTACGACTATAGACCTTTAGGATCCAAGTAATAATAGAGTAAACATACAAAATGGCGGCTAATGTCATATTGAAATAGGTCATAGAATGAATTATGGAGCCATTGTCAATAATATTCTAGTTCTAGCATTGTATTCAAAAGCATCCTTGGACTATGAAAAGGTACAAGGATACAGGAGGGTCTAGGCCAGAGGTTCCCAAACTTAATTTGTCTACCGCCCACTTTAAGAACAAATTATATTTTAGCGCTCCCATTTGTTTCAATTTAAAATGCATCCAGATGAAATAAATCACCCCCAAAGACTCTATACAACGCCCCATTTTTTTTCTGGGTCCCACACCTTCATACCTTCAGTGCCCACAAGTGGGCGTTATTGCCCACTTTGGGAAAGGCTGGTCTAGGCACGTAGTAAAGTTGGAATCGATAATTTAGAAAGTGAAATTAGACTATGCGTTATGTCACAATTGACATAACGCATAGTCCAATCAGTCCTAACCCATTTTTATAATTATTACTCTAAGGGTCAATTCAGATCGCAACGCGACGCGTAGATGCATATTTTCTGTATGGATTTGACAGATTTGCAAGACGTCTCACCGCTCACGCAATTGAAATCAGTCAAAGAAATGCATTTCTTTTCGTCACAGATCTGTGCGTCGCCTTGCGGTCTGAATTAATCCTAACTCTACTTTTTGTTGCATTAAGAATATTATAAGGACAAACTTTTCTGTTCGATTGAAAAATGACTAGATCGAACAAGAATTAAAGCTGCTGTATTCTGCTGTTTGTTGCTGCTGTACTTTTTTATCGACGTTTATTTATTTCTATTTTCTATTTAAATTCAAAATTTGAAATTTGTGTTAGTAAAACCTAGTTATAAAATTAATTTTACAACACCATAGCTGACCATAGTCTTGTTTGCTATTACAAAACTCATTTTACGTCATAATCGTTTCCAAAGTGGCCATGAATCAGGGAGTAACGAACGACAGTGAATGAACTCAAAACAAAGACTATAGGTACAGCTTATCACAGAATTTCCACATTAGCTCCATAATAACGACCTATTACAAAGAAGTTTTTAATAAAATTTGACAGGCTGCACGCGTTATCTATAACCGTGTGGTGAGACAGGCGGATGCGTTAAGCGACTTACCGTTGGTCCAAGTGATAAGTGTAGTTTGTTATGATTGACTATGATAGCATTTTGCAATCATGGTGGGAATAATGGGATCATAGGCAACATTTTTATTTTTCATTAAGAAAATTACCGCTACAAAGCAAATTGATTTTTAATTTGAAACAAGTACGAAATGGAATCGATCTGAGGTCTACATTATGAGAGTATAAATAACATGAATTGTTGGAAGATAAGGTTAATTCGCTGAATTTCCGCCAGCAAAATAACGTACATTATAAACACTCTCATAAGATACTGGATACATGCACCGCAATCTATTTAAAGGTTTTGCTTGAAAAAAGAAGCATTGAATTTCCTCTCCCACCTCTCGTTTGGACCACACTACAACCTTATCTCGGACAAACAGTTGGTATATTTCAAACTCATGAACACTTCACGTTACGTCACCACGTGATAACTGCGTGAGCTTTTGTTAACTAAAGTGCCTAAGTATTGGAGTTAGGAAACGATTAAAAACGGTCAATAAAAATTTGACAGTATGACAATTTGACATACACCTAGAGTCAGTTTAAGTGGGCCCTTAGACGAGCAATTTTATTGCGCCATAGCCCATATCACGTATTGCGTAATATTATTGACCGTCTAGGGTTGATATTGAACATCGCACGCCTTCAATCGAATTGTCAAATAAACTGTTCATTAAAATGGAAGCGTGATATTGAAAATAAAATTGCTCGTCTAGGGGTCGGCTAACATTACCTAACATAAAAATCCATCAAGCCATTCAGGCTGCAGAGCGCACTAAACACACATTTATACAGATCTATTTTTTTTACTCATTTGACTTACCAACAAGGAAATTCATTAGACACAATCCTATAGAAAATATTATAATACATACAGTACAATGTAGATAAAATATGGATCCTGAGTTGCAGGTTTAATTATCTTTTTATTGATTCGGGAGTTTGTCATTTTACCCCATAAAGAACAAAAGAAGGTCCAATTTTAATTGAACAAACAATTCGTATGTATTGACAGTAGCGAGCAATTCTAAACTTCGCTGGCCTCGGTCCAACTAATACAAGTTATTAATTTCGTTCTGTTACCCTTTGTTATATTAAGTGGTCATAACAAATGTGAAATTCCTCATTACATGGTATACCTTTTTCCTTTGACGTACCTTAATTTTATGTGGAGTCGGAAATTTTATTAATGAAAGAGGAATTCTTCTTTACCTTTTCATTCGTTGCTATTAACGTAGTAATAAAAAGTTAATATTGTGTTTGCTTATTGTTTTATAGCAGTATCGTATTCATGTTGAGAAAATCCGGTTGCCGATGCAGATAATTTGGTCACTGTTTGTCTCATTCACCCGCACGAAAATATTTTGTATCTGGCTGGCCACTAGTGGTTAGAAAGTGACAAGTAGCGATAGATCATTGGACGATTTTTTCTGTGTCCTGCTACCAGAATATAGCGGCTGCATCTCCAACAACTATTTTAAAGTTTAGTTGTAAAATTTCTAATTTATTAAAAGGTGAAAATGAACCTTTTATATAATAATATAATATATAATAGCTCCCACACCGGTTTCGGTGACGGTGGCCGGTTTCATTAAAACCAGGCCAGCTACGCAGGAGTAATTTTATAGTGCCCAAGTGTGTGCGCAGTACACAAGAGCACTCTCTATTCCTTTACTCTCATAACTCAGTGGGACGGCAGACCGACACGACCGGCGAGAGATCAGGCGCAGGACCGACTTTTTACATGCCCATCCGACGCATGGATCATCTTACTTGTCAGACAATCAGGTGATCAGCCTGCATTGTCCTAACCAAACTTGGAAATAACATGTTTCCAACGTGGGAATTGAACCCACGACCTCCGAGTCAAGAGCCGCGCTCTGTACCACTAGACCACGGAGGCGTTCGAACCTTTTATAACTACTGAGCATCTTTATATTATTATTTCAAATTTTTCTTTAAACATCTGAGTGTAGTTACTAGTTATTACTTATTATACAAGGTGTGTTTAATTTCAACGGCAGATTAAACGTTGGAACTTGGAGCATTCTTTGATTCTTAGGAGTATTGTCGAAGTATTTTTTATGACTCTCTCTAAACGGTTCACATTATGACGTTTTATATTTTAGCGTTTATGATCATCAAGTAATAACTCACAGTTACAATGTATAACGATCAAATCGATCATTACACAGTTTTATTTACTAACGGTTGACTTTCAGTGTTACCCTATTTAAGAGTTTAATATGTCACTCACAATAGTGTTGCCAGTTTATGACATGTAAATCAAAATAGCCATAAATAACGTTTGATGGGAAATATGGTTTATGGTTTTTTTAGTTTGGATATGTGTGAACGAGGGTGCAGATACGACATGAAAGACTGACCATAAAAATTGTTGTAAAAAATGTGATGTGAAACATAAAAGTATAAGAGAGTTGTGTATTTTAGACAGTACACAATATTACGTTATTCTTACTAATAAATATGTCGAGTGGCGGGACAAGACCAAAATTTTATGTGGGCGAGATGCATTTTGCGGGGCCCCTTACGCCCAAATGGATTATTTTTAGACAATCTACATTTTGCGAGGCCCCCTACGCCCAAATGGATTATTTTTAGACAATCATTTTTTATAAGTAAAATTTAGGTCTCAAAACGCGTAGATTCCCAAAAAAATCCTCGGGTTCCAAGAGGCGCGAGGCCCCTTGGAGTTTGGACCGCGAGGCCGTGGGCGGTCGCTCACATCGCCCACGCCTTGCACCGCCTCTGAATGTGTCTGTTTGTTACCTCTTTACGCTTCCGCGACTGAACACTGAACAGCTTTAGATGTTTGGTATGAGGATACGTTGACTTATAGAAAAGGCATAATTTTGTGTAAAGATGTACGGTTTCAGCTTGATAAACTTGTTAACTAATGGCGTTAAGTGTGAAGGTCAAAATGTGTAAAAATGACAGACAGACACACTTTCCCATTTATAATATTAGTACGTCGGACTAATGCGGGTATATTACCCAACCTGAACAAAGTAAAGAGAAAAATTTAAATGAATTCTTTGTTGACTATTTTTATTGCTTATGGTTATAGGCCATAAAGGATGGCTTCATCATACGTTTAAAATCCAATAGAGCACACATTGTAGTTTTAATATCATAGTTAACATGTCTAAGAGGTGCTTTGAATGTCTTATTTTGAGTTGGTTAGTGGTTGTTTGCCAGATATTTATGTGATTCTAGCTGTAGTTCACGGCTTTACCCGCGTCATTTCTGTTATTATGATTGCTATTAAGATTTGTCGTTTGCTTCGCTCTTACTGGTCGCAGCGTCATGTTATACAGCCTTAAGCCTACCTTGATAAATGAGCTATCCAACAAAAAATATTTCAGTTTGAAGAGGAAGTGTCTGACACTAGCGCGTTAAAACAAAGAAACACTCATAAGCTTTATAATATTACTAGTCCTAAGTGGAAGTCGCCAATTGTGGCCAATGTCAGAACTACCATCTCGTAAATTGTCACGTCTTGATATCACCAAAGCTGCCGGACGGCGGCCTCATTTTGAAACAAGCTTTGTCAAAATTGTTTCTAAATGAGGCCGCCGGCCGCAACACGGCGGGTTATGCCACCGGGCTGGCGGCTTTGGTGTGTAGACAGCTTGACGAAAACATGGAAAAAAGAAACACGGTACCTACTCAAGCAAAGTTTTTTGCTTCAGAAACACCAATGACAAAAACCCTTTATGGCCCACTTGCGCAGATCTGAGAAGTTAACTCTGAGTTAACTTTCAATTAATCTACGCAAGTCCGCCTAAGAGCAAAAGAGAGATATAATGTACTTCTTCGCCTTATCAATATCCATAATCCAATTTGGCCTCATATGTCATGCCATGAACTTTACGCTAATACCAAATACTTATAATTATTATCTAGAGTATTTTATTCACCAGAATAAATTAAACTCTATTTAACCAACGTGCATGTCCAACTTCTCCCATCTCCCTAATGGTACGATATCGTCCGTAGTTCCAACTTCGCAACTTCGACAGTTCCATTTGTAATTAGTGTCGGCTATTTATTTATTGAATACGACACCTGAGTCTAGAAACGGAAGGCTTCCAACTTCCTGATGAAAATTCGCATTACTAGCTCTACATATTGGAATACTTCCAACTCCTACCTTTCTTCTGATTAATTTCTCAGTCCTACGAAAGATTGAGGCTTGAGCTTGGACTTCGAGATCATATTATATTAAAGATTAGATAAGATACGTTAATTTTGTCCATCACTCAAAATAATAAGTATTAAAATAAACTAGGTTTCCGAGAGTATAGGAACTTCCTACGCGGTTTCTGGTTCCTGGCCGCTAGGCTAATGACCTCCTAAACTGAAATATAAAAAGCCAATTAGACTCTAGTCGAGTGTAAATAAATAAACACACAAACATTTGAAAAACATACGGTCTTTCTTATAGCAATCCAGTAAAAAAACCATGGTCCAAATAAATAAAGTTTAAACAACAAATATTATACCTAATTTGTCATTGACAGATGACATAATAGAACGTCATCATGAGAGTTAATAGGTTTCTAAACACCCTGTATGTGAACGTAACATGGCATGCGTGATGCGTCATTTTAAAAATTACAAATATTTTATACTTTTTATTTTGTTTGCTGTCTCTTTTGAAGGCAGAAGAAAAAAAAGCTCTCTCAAAAACGGTAATTTGTATGAAACTTGACTTATATGTAGGTACCTATTGCGATAGTTAAATAATATTTTTTAACTCTTTTAAAAAGTCGTATTCACTTATAAAACTGCAACATGAAAATTATTATTTTTGTCATTTTTAGCGACGTGCTCTATCGTTTTCTTATTTTGCCGCCATACATAATGACTTTTTTCACCCCAAAATCAGGGCTAGCTAGATTTTTTGCATATTTTTATAATTCTTACTCTATTGTATTTTTTATTCCTCTCTTTTTGCATATAATCACGTCGATGATATCGTAATCGTTAAATTAAAATTTAGTCTCAAACTATTGAACCTCATAACAAATTCCAGAGGAGACTAATACGAGACTCCTATGAGTCAGAAGTGGCACGGTACGCTCTGGTACCGGTGAAAAAACACTGTGTACGCACCTTATCTGTTGCATCAGATTACATACAGGGTGTTCTGTTATGTAACGTTCGTGACTCATCGACATTAATATAAGAAACAAGATGATCCGGTGAACTTCGTATCACTTTCTTCCTAATATAAACCTTCCTTGGACTTCAACGAATGTTTTAAGATTAAAATTAGTCGAATTTTGGCGAAACACTCTCGAACTCGAGTTTTGGCGAGACTAGCAAAATTTAAAAAATATTTTTATTTAAGTACATACCTAGATAGAAATGTCAGTCTGTTAACTCTTCATCAAACCGGACGCTCAAACTGGTGAACAATTTTAAATCAAAGTCCTTATGCAACTATCTAAAATTATGAAATAAAATGTTAAGTGGTCATTTTATTTTGGATGGTCATTTTAATGCACGCAAATAAAGTGTAATTATAATACTTATAATTATAGTCCTTGAAAATAAATATTCATTAAATCGAGGCCAAAGACAGAAAAATCAATACGAGTCATATAATATATTTTAGTTTGTGGCAAATTCTTGGAACATATTAAATTATTTATTCCCCCGTCACGTCGCTAAATTTATTTGAAATATCAAGAAAAGAGTCCTAAATACTTTATGACATTTACAAAATATGAAAAATTTCTTGAAAAATAATAATTCTCGATGCAACACGATAAGCAATTTTCGTTTATTTTGTTTGATTAATCTAGAATCTAGATCAAGCAGTCTAGACCCCACTGTCAACTTCATCAACCCACTATTTGTTGATTTTTAGATCGTAACCTTGGAAATTAAACTTTTATGCTTTGCTGAATTCCTAGTAAAGTAACCTTTCAGTCATACTATGTTACTAAATTAAAATTGTATGATTTGAGCTCAATTATTGTATTTATAAAGTTACTGTCCCGAGTGAAATCAATCATTTTCTTGAATTATTGATGTGATCATTGTCATGAATTAATTATATACAAATTGAAAACTCTGTTGGAAAAGACTAGGATGTTACTATCCTAGTCTTTTCCAAGTATCTACTATATTATTATGTTCCATCCAAATCAGTTCAGACTTCAGCTGTTAAAGCGTGAAGAGGTAACAGACAAACAGACACACTGTCGCATTTGTAAAAATATTAATATTCTTGGATACAAAAGCCATTAATAATATAATCATACCTATTTAAAAATTATAATTTTAAGGTGTCTTATAAGAAGCCAAATTAAATACCAGATTGAAAATTCAGCATCCAATAGGATTGGATGCTGAATTTTTAAATTTGCTATAAATGTATAGCAAATTTTAAAGTTTGTAATTTTTATAACAGCCTGTATACGGCCTGCGCCTGCGCAGATGACTCACGCCGATCGTCAAACAAAACTCTCACAAATAGAAAAAATAAATTAGTGACCGCCGATTTGATTTATTGTGTGGTACGGTGTCAAATTATTTGTATGTAAATTGTTTAGAATTTAGATATTAACTATTTAATCACTATTGCTAGCTAAAAGCCGAGCTTTGTGAGGGCTCGCGTCGTTTTTCAGCGTGGTAACAATCTTAAAGGCAGTTTTTTTAACATTTTAATAGTAACCAAACCTTGACTGACCGATGATAACACAACTACATATAAATAAAAATTATCATGTTAAAGCAGAAATCAATAGGCGTGATAGTTTTTCCGTAAAGTGTAAGTATGTGCCACAAAAGTGCTTAGTGGGGTATACTTACGTAGCAAAATATTGACGAATTATTCTTGATAATTTTTGCTTTTTTTCATTGCATATTTCGGCCATGCCAGTAAGAACTCCCACTTGTTTGTCGCTTTAAGGATGTTTATTTTATATCTATGAATTATATTTTGTTTGTTTGAATTCGCTAATCTCATACTGGATCGATTTCTATGTCATTTTTCACAGATATAGAGCAGACTATAGGAAAGAACATTGGCTGCTTTTTGCAAGAAAATGTACGGTTCCTGCGCAGTTTCTTATTTATGCCGTGAGCCACAAACCGTCTCGTTATATAAATTATAGCATTTATATAGAATATTAAGCTATAATCAGCTATCTAATATTGAACGCAATTAGTTCTCTATTAGTAGCTGACAGAAGTGGACATGTGTTACAGACACTTGTTCAAATATGTACAGTCCCTAACATATACAGAATACCCCATTTACACTGTACTACTATAGCAATTAAGTCCAAAAGTGCTTAAACTGATTGCCTTGACCGTACATTGTACAGTCGAGGGCAATATGTTTGACCTGTCAGCTAAGTGATAGGTTTAAAATGTTGGTTCTGTGGTAAGTGATACTACGTGATTTCAAAGGGGATGTTGTAGAAAAGCTTCGGTGCTTTATGATGACCTGGTATAGGACATAATATTATAGTCAATTAAATAATTATACACTTTCCTTGCACTTATTCCACTTTATTTTAATAGATTTTTTATTTTAATAGATTAAAGTGGAATAAGTGCAAGGAAAGTGTATAATTATTTAATTGAACATGAATTTCCACCAAGAAGTGACAGTACATTCAATATCGTATATAATATTATAGATCTGACAATGAGCAGAGGGCGCTACTAGCATAAACAGTATATAATCAATGCCAATATAATTAGTTCTGGTTTTTATAATAGTCAGTAATAGTTTTAGAATTTGTCTTAGTTTTAGTAATAGTAAACTTTAGCAGTAGGATTAGTTTAGTTTGCGCACCTACACTTTTATTATTTTATTCCAATTTTCAATCGTATCTACAAAAGGTTCACTGGTAGAGATTGATTAGTAGCAATAAGTTTGCCTTTTGTACATCAATTTGTACTATTAGAAATATTTATTATTGTATCTTTCATATTATGTACTGTATTTTGGTGTGCAATAAAGAGTTATTATTATTATAATCCGGCCAAAATCCAACATGTTGCACAGATCCGGAATATTGACAGGAACATTGTCAAACGTCGAATTAAAACTTTTTGTCTGTCTGTCCGTGCTGTCTCAAATTGCAGCAATATCCTGATGTATTTTAATATATTATCTTCAGCTGTAACTTTATGGTAGCATATTAGAATATTTTGATACATATGAATTACTCACCACTTAGAAAATAATGATAATAATAATAATTATAGGTCTACCAGAATCTGATGGCAAATTTTGACGGCAGATTTTCAAAAAATATCCTTGTTCATTGGATAAATTTATATATTATTTACATGTTTCACACACAGAATCAGCCGATTCACAAATGATAATATTAGTTACTACGTAATTCTAGTCAATTTATTTTCTCACATTTTTCCATCAGATTCTGGTAGAACTGTAATTAGATATATTATAATATTATTATAGTTTATGTAACTCAATATCTTAAAGAGTTTAGCAGTTATAAAGTACAGAGACTTTGCGTATAATAATATAAATATTAGTATGGATTGCGTATCGTCGTCAGTCAAATAATTAAATATAATAATTAGTATCAATTTGGTTATTAATGTAGTTAAGGCCAGGTAACAGTGAAATAGCGCGTGGACAAGTTTTTTGACCCTGTTTCATTCCTTACATTATCATCTAAAAATTTTGAAAAAATTACGACCTTTACTTGAGGATATAACGTATTCGGCTTCGCATTAATTGACACAAACAGAAGAACTTCACTCGATAGAAAACAAAGCCAAAGTTACCTCTTTTTAAAATCTTTTTTCAATGCTGTGCTAAGAATACTGAACTAAGCCACCTATTTTTTATAGTTTTAATTAGATAAAATGATTATCTATCCGTATTCGCAAAAATGGAAATTGTAGCATTTATTTACTGATGCCAGTGACAAGATATCTAGAGAATTCGCGTACGCCGCGGCTTACCGAGCTCCGACAGTCGCGCGGTGGCCCATACAAAAACATTTTGAGTGGTAGATGCCCTTAACTAAAATAACATTATTATTATTTTCCTTGGCAGTTCAGTTATAGCTGTTGCGAAAATGTTATTAAAAAGAGCGGTGGGACACAGTTTTCTCACTGCTCTTTTTAATAACATTTATGATTAATTAATTAATTCTACGCTTTTAAATGTTATATTTAAACATCTCATCAGTATTGCATCTCAGAAGTCAGAGCTTCCTTCACATTAAGAATTCCATCACTTAGGCAATGCCGTTGCATTCAAAATGCTTCAGGCGTTCAGCTTAATTCCAAGGCGAGGCTATATTATTAGGCCTTAGCACTAGAGGCTACACAATATTATCAATTAGTATTGATAATACTTCGAGTAGCGTTTAAGGCAATTAGAAAAATATTTTTTAAAATAAAATAACGTCATGTTTAAAACAAAAATATATTGGCAAAATTACGTGATAATTTTACACAATAACATGTTGTTAAGTTTTGAACTATGTTTATAATAATAATAATTATTATCATTCGTAGTTATCATACCTATTAATTATATTTAGGGCCCGCTGGTGATAATATTAAATAAAAGCAAGAGGACGGTGAACTTATTGTCACTTGCCACCTCATTCATAAGCCTTCCGGACTGCCACAAATATTCAGCCGTTCGTGGGCTTTAGCAGATTTACAAAATTTGAAATTCATTTTTATTTTAGGTATAGATAGATGAGTGAAGTCGTTTTTCTCTTACGAAATAATGATCCTTATAGTAGTGATGGTCGACTTGAGTAATTACTAACTCGAGTTTACTCGAGTTGGGCGTAACTCGAACCCACTCGAGTTGAATTCTCTGACTCGAGTTCGTAAACCGCCAAAAATACATAAATAAATTATTATGTTCCAATTTTCAAACAATAATTTTCTTTTTTACTTACATTATTAAATAATATTAAAAAATGAATGAATTGAAACAATTAAAAATATCATTTGTCGGTTCCAATTTTTTTATTATTTATGCGAAGCTGAGGGAATAAACTGGTAAAAATTCAAAAAAGCATTCACCTGTCCATCCAGTTAACTCGAGTTCAACACGATTTACGTAAATTTTAACTCTGGTTAAATCGAGTTTTGTTTTTTCCGAGTTGGCACATCACTACCTTAAAGGTCCGCTAGGGAAAACAAAATATTGTAGAGGTTGGCTAAAACAGCGATAAGTCTCGAAGTAGAAGAAGATGATCATTAGTACTTACTAACTAAGTATATTCTAATTATTTACGCTACATGTTATCTGGTGACCCTGCAGTGAAGTTTATCATTATAGTGTTCATTATGATTACATTTATTCAAATGTGAACATTATGCTTGGAGTTATGCTATTTTATATGACCTTGAAAAGCTGATAAGTTGTCATTAGCGGTGTTTAGATGAAGCAAGATTATAATGTTATTTAATATTTGCTTAGCACTGGATATAAGAACTGATATCACAAATCCGAAACTTACCCACTCATTTATTTCATTTACTTGAAATGCCGGCATCAAAGCCGGCAACGCACCTGCAGCTCTTATGGTGTTGCGAGTGTCCATGGGCGACTGTAGTTGCTTTCCATCAGGTGACCCGTTTGCCCCCTTATTTTATATTAAAAAAGATAACTAAATGTTAGTGAATACGTGATCATTGTCATGTGGTATTCTGAATTGCCGTTATAAACGGGGTTTTCCACATAATAATATTAATATGAGGATTCATACCGGAAGTGTGGACACGCAATAGGCTTTAAGTATAGTGTTTTGAGAGTACTTACCCCCTAGCTAATTTTACGCAGCGAATAACTATAATATAAGGCTGTCTTTGTCTAATACATTGGAAATGTCATAAGCAGACAAAAACAGAGAAGAATAAATAGTTACCGTATTTGCTGTGTATTTATAATAAAAAGTTAACGATTGAACAAAAGCTTAGTCTCCAGAAGAATTATTATTTTTTGGGCCAAATTTTCAAAAAGTATAAGAGTAACCCTCATTATTTTTAGCTGTAAACACCCACTACTAATTTAATAAATTGTAATGAAATAGCATGATCAAATTGTAAAATAATAAAATCTTAAGATATATTGTAACTTATGATTCGCATGTTGTCTACTTGTCTCCGAAAAACAGGTCATGCTAATTGCATTTTACTGCAATGAATTCAATGCAATCCGACAAATTACAGATAACGATCCCCATTTACATAATGCAAGATCCTTTTAGGATCATTATAACATGTTCAAGTGCCGTAACATGACCGTAACACGCAAATTATTGTGTCAAAATGGTGCTAATGAACATAACTGTTACCACGAAATTAAACTCTATTATTAATGTAATGGAGCACAAAATAGATTTTGTAAAAAGTGCTAAACGCGTCTTTATCGTAAATCTTTTCCTAGAATTTGAAATTCTTTATACGATTCTCGATAATAACAATGATTCAGATTATTAAGAAGCGATGTTACGAGTAAGGATATCCATGAATAATTAAAAACAAATTATAAGAACAGTTGTATTGATTTAAAGCTCAAAAAGGTGCAAATTTAAATATGTTAGTAGTAATCAAGTGGACAAGGTTTCTTACAAGCTTTGTAGGTTCCTTCATTACAGATATAGTTTCTAACTTTTTTGGCCAGGGGACAATCCAGTCTCCCACAGGGACCGTGCACGTCTCTCCTATTAACAAATTGCCCAGCTTCATATTTCCCTTTCACTGTTTCGCCAGGTACAAACACTTCCTCATTATCCCTGAACTCAAGTCGTTTTTTACAGTTCGTTCCTCCACAAGGTCCTTTGGGGAATCCCATAGCTAATATCACCAATTCGCTATCAGTATATGGAGCAATATATTCTTCGTATACTTTATATTCTTCTACTGGTTTTATAGGTTCCAGAGTAATGTATGAAGCTCCAAATAAATGTGCAATTGGTGGTATCGCATCTACTTCTGTACCCTCCCAATGCCTGACCACTTCCATATCTTTTGAGTTATGATCATCTTGTAGATATTTTCGAGCAGGAATTCTTTCCATTTCAGGAAATGTGACAAAATAGCTCAAAATCCTATTACCCAAACAAGTCAAGCGTATAAAAAGCTCAACTTCACCACAAGGTTTTAAATCTTCTTCACATTGCAGAGGTTTCGCAAGCTCAACTGTGTTCGCTACAATTTCTGATTTCGTAGTAACCCTATATTCTGCCTGCTCCATATTTACAGGATTTAATTCAGCAGATTTTTGTAAGCAGTCATAAAATGACTCATGCCATTCAATCATACAAAATCCTATACAGTCCATTTGTTCATCTCTGTTCCAAACTGCCACGCGTATCGGCGTCTTTTTCATAATTTCTTCTAATTTAGACGGTCTAGATAAAAATATTACTGAATTTCCGACTCCAAAAAATGGTGGAGTAGGCAAGGGGTCCGAAGGCAAACTCAGCTTCACAGGTGGTATTCCTTTTTGTTTTTTACCCTTTTTTCCTTTCTTTTTAGCCTTTTTCGCTTTCCCTTTTTTCTTCTTACCTGGAGGTTCCGGAGGTGGAGGTGGTACAAAGTTATCATGAGCGACATAGAAATCAAAAACTGGAAGACAATTCATTTGCACCGTACAACTTTGCATGAACTTAATTTCTTCTTCTGATGGCATAGGGGGTTCCTTGCCTTTCTTGCCCTTCTTCCCTTTTTTTCCTTTAGGTTTTTTTGGTTTTGCTTTACGTTTGCCTTTTTTACCTTTTGTGGCAGCTTCTAGGGCTGCCAGTCTCTCTGCTTCCTTTCTCCTTTCTTCTTCTAATTTTATTTCGTCCTCATCCTTTTCTGGTGGTTCAATTTTTAGTATTATTTTTTTGACAAATGCTTCGATCATAAATATTTGTTCCATGATTTTTATTTCTGTAAGTGGATTTAAATCTGAGTTAATCTGATTATCAATAAAACGGTAAATATTATAATAAGATCAGATTTATATTGCACTTTTTCACTTGTAGTTCCTTTGCTTACATCACTTAACCCTGATCCAGAGAGTGTAAGTCTAAATCATCTAATCGCACCATGTAATCAAGATCAATTATAAGAATAAAGACAAGTGTCTCGAAAGCTAACATTACTCTACTGTAATTTTATGTAACAGTAGATTCAACAATGTGTTTTGTATTTTACCGCTAACAATATCTATTTTACTCAATTTTAAATAGAGTTTATAATAATAAGTAGAATATCAGAGCAATAATAATAATTTGTATCTTAGGCATCTTTAAACTTACTTACATGTTATTTTTGTTTGCAGGAGTATGATTATTTTTTAATTTTAATTATAGAAAGCATATTTTAGTACGTTTAAATTATTGGTAAATAAATAATGAAAACATTTTAATGCTGTAACGAAAATTTTTGACAAAACATGATCCAAAAGCACAGATGACAGACTAGAGTCCAAAAGTCAATTTGATTGACATAGCCATACTGATTGACATCAAAGTGTCACTCATATTTTTTCATATTTTTATTTAGCAATGATTTGAACGAATTAAAGAAAATAGGGGAAGTAGGAAAATTTTTGTGAACAAAACGAAGGCATGGAAGTTCCTAGCGCTGTCGACGAGATCGCCGTAGTATGCGACAAAATAAAGTAAATTCAATATTGTGGGTTAATAGTGGAGATATTATGTCCACTTACACCCCATAAATGGTGCTAATTCCATAACTATCAGTTAGTTAACATGGCAAAGGCGTTACCAATTGACGTTTTAGGGCTACTGGAACAGTTAGCTTGTAGCAATAATCATTAGCTTGTTATATGTACTACGTACATAAAACAAGCTAGAAACATGTCGATGATGATGAATAAATAATGATTACGGTGCATTAGCCTGTATTTAATCAAAACTGCAACAAACAAAACAAAAAGATACACGCGACTGGCGACACGAATAAGTGGGATGTAGTATAGAGGTGACAAGTCGAATTGAAGTGAAAACTCCTTTGGCGATATTGTGCACTTTGTTGGGTACAAATTAATTACAATGTTAAGTTTGGGTCAGAACTCTGAAACGTGACTCGATTGAAGTCGGGAGACGAAGTTAGAGTACACCTACAGCGAATTGCATTACGAGTACCAGCAGAAGGTTTTATTTTTACTTGAAGGCTGAAGCACACATTCTGCTGGTGATTGCAAGCATTTTTCCCCCACGGTAGGAAGAAAATGAATATTACTTCCGTTCCTACCCTGCGCCGACAATCTACTCTTCCTCAATCTTACGAACTTTACAAAACAATCTAAAAAAACAATACGACTTAAAAGTTTCCACATCAAAAATATTATAGGTTATAGGTAGAAATTATTATACTTATCAACTTAAACCTCTACACATAACACAATACTCATTGTTCTCGTACTACAGAGTTCATCGCCGGGGTTACGTTTACGCACGCGGCGAGCGTACGCGCACAGACGAGAGGGGGGGACGTGGGGAAAAGGGGGAGGAAAGAGGGGAAAGGGGGAGGAAAGAGGGGAGCGGGGAGGGAGGTAGTGCGCCCGCGCAGACCGGTTTGGAACGACGACGGTAATAGCGTGGATATGTTGCGAAATGACTGTACAGTTTGAATTAGAGATGGGACAAAATATGATGATATATGTATGAAATTTATATGTATATTTTATGGACTGTCTTTCGTCCTGACTATAATACGCGAAAGTGTGTCTGTCTGCTACTACCTCAAGCTTAAACCGCTGAACCGTTAGTATTCTAATATATTCTATAATTATAATAAGTTTACTGTCTTTAATAAATATATAATCAAGAAAACAAAACAAAAGATAGACCGTACATCATATTACAAAATTAGGTGCACAACCAATAGGCAATATGAAATAATACAAACCCTCCTATGTCCTTCCCGTCTTTCAAAGATTCTCCGTACCAAATTGAATTTAAATCGGTTCAGCCGTGAAAGCCTGAAGAGCCAAACATACGGGAGAGTTGATCGCAGTTATAATATTAGTTTGGATTAAAGCTGGTTTTAGATAGATTCTTAAAATCAACCAATTTGTAAACTACCATGGCAATAAAGATTTTTATCTATATCTTTTATAGAAGCATCTCCATTTGTAATCAAAATTTTATTGCTTCAACTAACATAGATCACGATAGGACAGTAAAATAAATAAATATTATGGGGAAATAGGCCAGTTGTGATATATATTATCACAACTGGCCTATTTCCCCATATTTATTTGGCCTATAAAATATATTATTGGTAAGTTATATTATGGATCGGTCAAAGCCTAAATGCTAAAATGCGGTCGCGAAGTAATTTAACTTAGCTTTTATCGGAATTCGGAACCGTACATTTTTCCGGGACAAAATTAACAAAATCTGTTCAGCGGTTTGGGCGTGAAGAGGTAACAGACACACATATTTTTTATTTTATTAATTTAACAGTCACATCCATTCTCATCTTATCTCCACATCTAGACGCTATCTATCTCTTTCGAGCGTTGATATTCAAATCGCAGTCACTTTAGACATCTCTATAGATAAATATAAAGAAAATGTGTACGGGTGTTGAATAATTCAAGCTTTACCTGTATCTGATAAACATTATACTAAGTATGATAGGTGTAACAATATATCACATTAATAATATAATATTGTAAGGGAAAAAAATATATTTTGTGTATCTAGTATGTTTGCTACTTCACGCAAAAAGTACTCAAGCGACATTCTTAGTGGTTAGTAATTATAGTAGTTTGCTCTACATAACAATTTATTTACTCCTATCCTTTATGCCCGTAACTCCGTTGCGACTTGCGGTACAATTCTGAACCGTACATTTTTTCAGGATAAATATCGTATACTTATTCCTGGGACTCAAAGTATCTCATTCCAAATTACAATAAAATCGGTTCAGCGGTTTGGGCGTGAAGAAGTAACAGAGAGACACACTGTCGCATTTATAATTATTAGTGTGGATTTAACATCACGATAATCGCCATATTACTCGATTCCACATTGATAACAGATTTTCACAAAAAAAAAAAAGTTTTCAAAGCAAATTGATATTGATGAGGTACCAGGAAATAATGAATTATTGAGAGCACTTTTATAATGGACCTACCATTAAGAAGTTTTCGAAGTTTAAAACTTAAGTATACGTTACCGAATATGGCGTTTTAAATTTTTCTTTTCATATTATTATGACACATTAAAACTTTTCTTTTTTGTCACTTAAGTATTTGGAGTTTTTTTAAAGTGAAATAAAACTTTAAAAACAAGATTAGGATACTAGAGGAACAATGTAGGTAAAGAGGAACAATGCTTCAATTATTTTTGTATTTTTACCCTTTCTTTTGTTTAATATCAATGTAAGTACATACGACACGTATGTTATAAATAATTATAATGACGGATGACCCAGGTTGTAACTTGTATGTTGTAGGTATCCTATTTCGTTATTAAAATTTTAAAGTGTTTCAAAGAACTTTAACCTCATTTTTAAGGTATAGTCCAAAACCCAAGACGAGTCATAAAATATTAAATAGTAGGTACTACAGTTACTTTTGATTTGTAAGTGCGCCGCAGGCTGAAAAAGATTGGGAACCCCTGCAGTTTAGGGTGTATATGAGCCCCTGTATAAAGTTCACTGAGAGTGAAAGAGTAATTTTTCTTTAGCTTTTGTATGAGCAAATTCATGACGCTGGGGCGCTTGCCCATACAAATCATAAAAAATTGCTCTTTCAGGGCTGCTACTTTTACAGGGGACTTTAAATGACTAGGGACACATACACACTCTAAAGTAGGTATTATCACTTTGTTTTGTTAAACTTCAACGCTGTAGATGTGGCCCTAGGGACCTATACACCTGTCCTCATACAACAAAGGACTTATATTTCTATACGAGTGATTCAACAAACTTACTAGAACGTGTGTCATCAGTCACAGTATAAGTGATATTTAGTAAGCCACCATCATACTACACCTGGGGGGGCACCCAGGTGTAATTTCAGGACCTAAGTCCTACGTTTTCAACATTATTTACTATTTCAATTGTATAACTTTGATCGAGTGTGTATATTCTATCAAACAGCTGGATAGTGCTATCCTATACTCCAAAAGATAGTCTTTTGTTTGAAACAAAAGACTATCTTTTGGAGTTTTGACCAATCAGAATGCTTTTGACGTTGGTTTCACATTTTACAAAAAAGTGTAAATTTATTATAATATCAAGATTGCATCAAAATTATATCAAAAATATTTTATCCCAAGTTTATTTAAATTAGACGGTTGCACTAATATAATTTCAAGACGGCTGATACTACTGGACTCATATTTTGCATTGTGGTACTGTAATCAACTGACATGATATTTATGCTTACGACATAAGGACTAATATCATACAACAAAGGTAAAATAATCATAAATGAACTGAACTGTAAACTGTAATTATTAATTTCCCTGCACTGTTTTTCCCATGATGCATAGATTCTATTAAATGTGATTTGCAGATTCAAACATTGTCATTTAAATCCAAACTAATAATTATAAATTTCAAAATGTATCTGTCGGTCTGTCTGTTACCTCTTCACGATTAAACCTCGTCACGATTAAAACGTCTCCGTGGGCTAGTGGTATAGAGCGCGGCTCTTGGGTTCGATTACCACGTTGGAATTTCCAAGTTCAATCATTTCCAAGTTTGGTTAGGATAATGCAGGCTGATCACAGCTGATTGTCTGACTGCTCGTCAGATGATCCATGCGTCGGATGGGCATGTAAAAAGTCGGTGCTGCGCCTGATATCTCGCCGGTCGTGTCGGTCTGCCGTCCCACTGGGTTATGAGAGTAAAGGAATAGAGAGTGCTCTTGTGTACTGCGCACACACTTGGGCACTATAAAATTACTCCTGCGTAGCTGGCCTGGTTTCAATGAAACCGGCCAAAAATATGTATGTCTGTCTGTTGTTTGCTGTTCTATCAAACAACCAACATTATAGAGAGCACAATTCTAAACAAAAACACTTATATTGTCATCTGCACTATGGCCGGCTTTTGGTTACATGTCACACTTTGCTAATTGACAAATTGTACTTCTGTCTCACTCGCCGTGATTTATTAGAGGGAGACGGGAAGATTTACTGCGGTGTATAAATACAAGTGGGGGTGTATCACTTAAAAAGACATAATGACTTAATTGAACATGTCGTACAATCTAGTAGAAAATAGTAGGTATAGTCGACATAATGTACTATCAGAGAAGTTGAGGCAGATTGCGAACCTACGTAATTTGGTCGCGTTATGTCAAAGTCAATGTGCCAATGAATCAATTTCTTTGATGGTACTTACTGCAGTATAAAGCGATGTCCTGAGTATACTGGTACAAGTGCAAAAACACTATTTTATAGGAGAATAGCGTAAGAGTATTATAATATATATTTTTAACATGTTACACAAAGATACAAAGATTTTAAAGGCTTTTAGTTATTTCATATAATTTTGCTCTATTCTACATCAATAAAATTATATAAACTTTTGAGCGAGACAGTACTTCGTTCAGTTAATCAATAGGAAAAACACTTGAATCCCTTTTGCATATGCAAATATTAAGCCATTGACATCTTAATGAAATCATGGGAAATTAGACGTTATTACAAAGAGATAAAGTAAAAAATTTACCGCATAATTACAGCTACTGTTCTTGGCAGGTTTGATATAACAGAAGAAGCTAATCATAAAGCTCTATAGCACTATCAAAGCAAAACATGTGTTTTCTTTTTAATTAAGACCATAAGAGAATACCTAGGTGAAGACAAATATTATAGTTATAAAGCTGACGAAGTATTCAAAACTGTATCTTCTACAGGTTAAGGTTTAATTCAGATTGAACAGAGAATATTAAACTAAGAACATATGACGTTATTAAAACAATGATCTAATTAAAAGGACATTGTTCCAGAAATACGTGGAATAGACAATGTTATAAATAATTTTGCTGGCATCATTATGAGTGCTTAAACTTTTACTGTTAAAGGTAAACGTTTGTTTAAAGTACTTTATGTAAAACAGTAAGTAGTAACATAATAATATATTCATATATTAATATTTAATTATTTTTAATTACATCATTAATCATTAGTCACCGATCGGTGTTGCAACAGAGTGCACGTGTACTAGTTGTCGAGCGCATTTCCAGTGGTTGTCAACATGTTTGTATGCAGCAGCTGTAATGAAACTCACTCGGACGGCCCTATTTGCAGTGTATGCAAACAGCAGTATGACTTTCCCTGCTCTGGGGTGACGGAAGCGGGTTATAGACGACTAGGTGACAGAAGAAGTACTTGGAGATGTGTGAGGTGTAAGGTGAGCCCATGCGCTTCACCGATTCCTGTTTCTCAGTCACCTACGCAATTGGACAAAATGCAGGACCAACTGAATGCGATCCAGCACCAGCTCGCCGCCCTTGCAACAGTGATAGATGATATCAGGAGCATTAAGTCTGACGTCTCCGACCTGAAAACCTCCATCGAGATGGCACACGACCGTACGGATAAGTTATCGAGTAATGTCAATGTGTTAAGCGCCAAAGTAACGAGTGTCGAGAAGATCGCAGCCGACATACCCAGTTTACAGAAGGAAATTACGAGATTGAACAATGAAATTAATATAAGAGACCAATGGGCTAGAGCCAATAACATTGAAATCAAAGGTATTCCGCTGCTAAAAAATGAAAATCTTTTTGATTTAGCTAATAAAATCGGATCCGTCATTGGCCAGCAAATCAAAAAAGAAGATATTAACTATATTACTCGCGTACCTACGAGGTCTACTAGCTTGCCTAAGCCCATCATTGTATCTTTCAATAATCGTTACATTAAGGAGAATATTGTTGCTGCCGCACGAAAGTGTAAATTAAACACACTGGACATTGGTTTCTCGACCTCTTCAGTCTTCTATGTTAACGACCACCTTACCCAAGCAAGTAAAGTTTTACTTGCTAAGGCGAAATCACTGGCAAAGGATAACAATTTTAAATATATTTGGGTAAAGCATTCTAAAATTATGGCAAGAAAATCGGACTCGGCGCCTGCGTTTTTTATCCAGACAGAAAAGGACTTGGAAAGAATCAAAAAGTGAATTTTTGTGTCACTGTTCTTTATCCATTAATTAGTTTAGCTATAGTTATAATATACTTATATACAAAATACTTAAAAACTAACTTTATAACATATGTGTTAAGTTTGTGCTGCGTTCTTACTATACATGGTTTAAGACATATTATATTAAAAGTGAACTGTTTCATAACTAAATTTCGTAAAAAAACTATAGATATATTTTTATTCATGAAAAGTAAGTTAGAAAATGTGTTAATGAACTTAGTCCCTTGCGATGATTCTGCTAGTTTGAAAAACGCTGGACCTAAACCTGTTCGTTATCGCTCAGCTGTTATTATATTGAATGGTGGACACTCGCTCAGCCAGTTGTCACCGGTAAGTATTCTCTTTATTATGCGAATATCGTATGCAGATGTTAGTAATTGCGTGCAAATACGGGTCATTTTACCATATATGAATTACTGCAATATCTTTCGTGCATTAGTCGATTTTTATCTATGCATCTCACTCTGTCAATTGCCGCTCGGGTGGTCTGTGCATCTACCTTTTTCTTGTAATTTTTATAACACAACAAACAAAATAAATAATCGTAGCTATTATAAAATACATATAATAAATGCGTTAGACGGTATCCAATGTGCAAGTGATGGTTTATGTTTTGTGAAATTATATCATTACTTTTTGTTAGCTAATGTCGTAATCCTAAATAACGAAAGGCTGACATATATTTTAATACATTGCCTTTTTATTAATTTCGTTTATTGTTACGAATATTTGCTGGGTCTAATACTTTATTATATTTTGTCTGTTAAATTGCAACTCAGAATAAAATATAATAATGGCCATAGCCAACTTAAACTTCCGAATATACATGACATAGAAATGATAAATAGGTACACAATAATTAACGGGTTATTAAAATCTAACATAATTTTTATGATATTATTATTAATTATAAACCGATGTACATTTTGGTCCTCTTTGATAAAATTACAAGATTTAGTATCGTTTATCTTTAAATGCCACAGATATTATGTTAAGGTAGGTAGTAACTGTTATAATATGCACATTATTATTCTTGCGAATAAATTATTGCACATACAAAAAATTAATTGTGCAGGCTATACTGCTTGTATTATTTTATTATTTAATATTTCATAATTTATATTATTATATACATTACAGTTACTTATTTACTAATAATTACTATCTCTTTATTTTTTAAAATGGATTCAAAACTCAATATTTTCTACCAAAATGCAAGAGGTCTACGTACTAAAACAAATATTTTTAAAAGAAATATCTACCTGAATAACTATGATATAATATCAATATCTGAGACGTGGTTAATCGAAGGTATTAGGAACGAGGAGTTGTTCGATAGTAGGTACGTTGTCTGGCGGCGCGATAGGGACTATGGCCGGACTAATCAGTCTCTGGGCGGTGGAGTCCTGGTCGCTGTCCGTCGCGACCTAGCGGCTGCGGAGCGCGTTGATTGGCGCTCGTCCGCCGAGGATATTTGGGTGACAATATCGCATAGACCTAGCAGTAATAGGTTAACTGTGCACATACATATCTGCACTATATATCTCTGCAAGCAGAATGAGGGAAATAGCTATAGCAGTCAATTGGACAATTTCTCTAATAACTTGTTCGACATAGTCAGCGCACATCCCGATGACAAATTTATTGTTACCGGAGATTTCAATTTACCTTTTATTAACTGGGACGCGCAAGGTGATTATTCAGTGCATACTGGGTACTCTCTTAACCGTAATGTGATTGAATTCTTGGATACCATAGCACAGTGCAATTTGTCTCAGTGCAGTCAGGTGGAAAACTTTAATAATAAATTTTTAGATTTAGTTTTTTCTAATTTCGAAATAAGCGTTTCCCCCTGTGACGAACCATTGGTACCGGATGATTTCCCCCATCATAGGTCACTCTGCATTGATGTTTGTTTGGGCATGCAAAGAACTTTGGATGCTAATGAAAGAAAGAAATATTTTTATAACTCTGGTAACTATGATGAAATATGCTCCGCTCTAGATGATACTGATTGGAAGACCATTCTAAATGATAAATCGTTAGAAGAAGCAGTCGAGCATTTCTATAATATTATTTATGACCTCCGTAACACCTTCATTCCTAACAAAAATATTTCTTCGTCCAGGAGCTTCCCTCCCTGGTTTGATGCACCCCTAAAAAAGTTGCTAAAAGAAAAATATAAATTTCACAGGAAATATAAATTATATGGTAACCTTGATGATTATAATACTTTTTCATTGTTGAGGAATAGAGTCAAAACTTTAGAACATCAATGTTTCAAATCCTATGTCGAGAAAGCTGAAATAAATATAGTGAACAATCCTAAATGTTTTTGGTCATATGTTAAAAATAATAAAAACTCTTGTAATGTTTTCCCCTCTACTATGACCTACAATGGCACATTGGCTTCTAATGGTGAAGAGGTATGCAACCTGTTTAATACATATTTTGAGGCTAATTTCCGACACTTGAGCTCTAATAATGATGGCGCTAATGACCATAATGTTAATTTGAGTAATTGTAGCATTGGAACTATAGATATTAATTCTTCTGAAATATTAAATGCGCTGAAATCGGTTAATCTTAGTAAGGGAGCTGGGCCTGATGATCTACATCCGATATTCATATCTAAGTGCGCTAAGAGTCTAGTCTACCCTGTGTGTATCCTCTTTTCCCGATCAATTAACGAAGGATATGTACCTAACATCTGGAAGTCTGCTTTCATTACGCCAATACACAAGGGAGGAGACAAAACTGCTATCAATAATTACAGGCCCATTTCCAAGCTATGTATCTTTGCAAAAATTTTCGAGGGTATCGTACATCGCCAACTGTATTCCACACTGCGTAGCTGGTTTATACCTGAGCAGCATGGCTTTATGAAAGGACGCTCGACTGTATCTAACCTTATCATAGCTAATGACTATATCTCTTCGTCCATGGACTCTGGTGATCAGGTTGATATGATCTTTACAGACTTTCGAAAGGCATTTGATCGAATTGACCACTCAATGCTGCTTAAAAAGCTACAGTTTGCAGGAATACATGGTAGTTTGTTCAGGTGGTTCTGCTCGTATATTACCAATCGTTCACAAGCTGTTGCTATAAATGGTTTTATTTCTAACTGGGTTTCGATTCCATCAGGAGTACCCCAGGGTTCGCTTCTGGGGCCTCTTTTATTTGCTATTTTCTTAAATGACATTGCATCATGTTTTAAACATTCAAAATTTTTGTTATATGCAGATGATACCAAGATTTTTAGGACAATTTCATCTATGAACGATTGCCACCTACTGCAGGAGGACTTGAACAGATTTAGCCATTATTGCAAAATAAATAAACTTGATCTAAATGTATCCAAGTGCTTTATGATGACGTTTTCTCGTAATATTAATTTAAAAACCTTCTCATATACAATTAATAATACATATCTTGAGTCCACTGATAAAATGAGAGACCTAGGTGTTATCATGGATTCTAAGTTAATTTTTGATAAACATATCGATTATATTGTAAATAAAGCTTCAAAGGCACTTGGGTTCGTCATAAGGATGAGCAAAAACTTCACAACACTTAAGGTTATTAAAATTCTGTTTTGCTCTCTTGTGCGCAGTATACTCGAATATTGCTCAGAGGTATGGAACCCCAGGTATGAAATATATAAAAATAGGATCGAATCTATTCAAAAGCGTTTTCTACGGTACCTACAATTTAGGAGTAATTATTATTTACCCAATTATGAAGAGAGATGTAGACATTTTCACTTCTTACCACTTAACCATAGACGCAATATAACTGATCTATCCTACTTAGTTAAAATAATAAATAATAACATCGACAGTACATATCTATTACAGAAATTAAATTTTAGTATCCCTACCAAGTTTTTCAGAAATTTTGCTCCAATAGATGTACCTACCTCTAATACTTACTATCGCAGTAATTCGTTTTTATTAAGGGCTGGTTCTCAGCTAAATGAATTTTTAAAAAATAACCCTTCCTTTGACATATTCTGTACTAAGCCTTATAAGATAAGACAGTCGTTAACTAGCTCATTCTTTTCATAGTTGGTGAACTATTACATACAGCCAAACGATAATCTTAAACTAAGTTTATTAACATTTATTGACATTAATCTTGACTACCTATTATTAAATTGCTTAAACCATGAATAGTGAATGCTCTTTTTCATCTAAATATTAATTCGCTTGTAATTTTTTCTTTTTTCTTTTTGTGTGCTTGATACGCAAAAAATTTTGTACACTTTAATTTTAAACTATTTGCGAAAACTTTTAAATGGCTAATAGTTATGATTTAGTTAAGTTAATTTATAATAGCAGCTGTAAGTTTTCCTAAGAAAAAAAAAAAAAAAAAAAAAAAAAAAAAAAAAAAAAAAAAAAAAAAAAAAAAAAAAGTTCATTTTAAACAATAAATGCAATAAAAAGGATATAAATATATTATACTAGGTATTTGATAAATGTATAAAATCAAGGAAAAAAGAAATAATAATAAAATCAAAAGCTTAAGAACAGAAAATGTAGGATCTGCAAAGCCCGAATATATACGTACTTTATTATGAATTATATCAAAATAAATAAAATTATGACAACACAAAACAAAGTTGACAAAAAATCTCTAGATAATCGTCCCAAAAACTAAAATTTAACAAAAACCGTCTCAACATCCTTCCCTATTCAATATCCCGAAAGATGTCTGTTTTAGTTTGCACGAAACTAATTGGTTATGCAAAATTGGAGTGGCCATCCAGAGCTATCCAAGTCTGCGGCAGATACTGGAGATCAGGGCAAACATTTCGCCAGAAAATAATTGGGTGGCGTTTTCGTGCACGAGTGTGCTTTGTCAGGACTCAGGTACTTATTTTTTATTGTTTTAAAATATTATTTTAGGGTTCATTGTAAATTATCGGCTTTTGCTCTTATATTTTAAGGATATCCAAATCCCTGTATAGGCTAGACTCTAGAGCTAGGTAGTCTTTGCTTGTTTGTTCGTTAACCAGACTGTTCTAAGTACTGAATATTATGATCATGAAAAATGGTGAAGAGAAATAGCTGCCTTGCCTACTGGCTGTTTTCTCTCTCTTGATTCTGGTTGCAAAATAGTAATTCCACGAAATGCAAACAAAGGCTTGCAATTCCTGAAAATTTCGAACTTCCAGTTGATTGTCCAATATTTACTATATTCTGTTTCTATACTTATCAACATATTATTTGTTGTAATCTAGCGATGCGTAATTTCTCCACATCCGCATCGAAATCACCACCACAATTCAAATCTGAAAAAAAATTGTCAAAAATAAATCATATCACTCAACCCAACCCCTAAATCGGGATCCAAATGACCGAGTATAATGACCGAACTATTGTGCTCGCCCCAGCATTCGCGAAGCCTCATTTACTTTTACAACTCTATGGTTTTTTTAACAGACAAGTAAAAATGGACAGTTGATGTCTCGTGGCACGGAGTATGGATAAAAACAGGACTGACACTAGAAGCTAATCTGAGAGCAGATTATAGATAGAATTATGCTAAGTACTCACATGCGGTTTTGCTCGATAGTTTTACTTCAAATCGAGTAATAATTATTACTGTGCAGTGTGCGTGTGCGGACCGCAAAACTCACAGCAGTCACAGCTCGTAGGCTCGCATCGAGCTGGCTCGATGGAAATATATCGATTTAGAATAAACCTATCGAGCAATGCTGAATGTGTGGACGAAAGCCCGAGCCGCGGGTTTTGCTCGACGTTATTGCTCGATCGAGCAAAACCGTATGTGAGTACTTACTGCTTAGCATTTGTTTAGCAAAACTTGAAGATATAATCATAAGAGTGGAAAATAATGATAGCCTCTTTTTTAAGGGTTGTGTTGGTTTGGACTCTTAAATTGGGACTTGCTATCGTTATAAAAGCGACTTTTTTAATTAAAGATAAAATACTTTTCTAATTGGTAGCAACGGACTTGGTGACAACAATTTGCACATTTTGCACTTTGATAGATAAGTTAGTAGTTATCTTTTAAACTTAGCAGAGATAGATAATATCTAAGAATACGACATTCGACAGCCTTTTAGTACGATTTATTTACTCTAGTCTTTACTCTATGGTCTATATAGACAAGTAAAACGGACATTGATGTTTCGTGGCGTCGTCGAAATTTAAATGTCTCTGATTTCAGCCATTTTTATTTCATTTTCGAACGTCATAAAGGACTTTATGTGGACAGGAAGCTGCTTATGTTTTGGGGGAGGGTGGTATTGATTTTTTTTTCTTTTCCTAGAAGTTAATATTGTATAAATTTCTCTGAAACTTCATCGTTTGACATAGATGGCAATATTTCTATGACTCATAGCTAGTTTTCAGTTACGTTATTATTTTATTTCGTTGTTTTCCTTATAACATTTTTTCAAATAATCAGGATCAAGATTTCTTAATAATTTATAATACATTCTTTCGAATGCTAGGCACCTCTTGTTTTAGCTTAACGTAACCCATGTTCAAAAAGAGAGCTTATTTTTTTACATAATACCACAAGGATATCACTTATACCACTTTACTTTTTAAACATAATAAGAAACCTCCTCTTCAATATGAACGCGGGGAAATTAAACTCGTGAATCTCGTACCCTAACAATCAAACAATTTGCAAACGAATGTTTGGTACAATGCGCCATAAATTGTATGTATCGTTACATTAATTTTGACGATAAAACCTTAAGCTTTTCTCACTTTTAAAGGGAATAAAAGGGCCTGTTTGACTGTGGTCGCCGTAAAAGTGCGCACAAAAATTCCTCATTTCGCAATAAAGGGGGTGTAATTGTAATTCTTTCTGCGGCGACTGTAATTTCGAGGACAATTTGACATAAATGTTCCTGAATTATTCCCGGCAATATGGACGCCATTTTTGTTTGGTTTGTTGCAGGCTTGCTCGATTTTTTTCAAACTCAAACGTCGGTTCAATATTTTTTCGCCAATATTTTGTTCAAAGTTTGAGTTGATCACACTTTTGAACTAAATACGAGTTTCACAAAAATTATAGTACTATGTGTTTAATAATAATAATAATATAGACCTAACAATTGAATTAAAATCACAGTGGAAAGTTAATGTAGTTAAAACCATACCAATAGTTATATCAAGTACCGGAATCATCCCTAAAACATTACACAGTAGCCTCAAAACACTTAACATTCACCCACTCACTTATATCACCCTTCAAAAGGCTGTAATTCTTAATACATGCCGAATCGTCAGAAAATTCCTGTCGATTACTTAATTTTCAACCGTAGCTGAAGCTGCTTGGTCACAAGCCCGCAGCTTTAGTGAAACACCCCTAGTGGAGAAGAAAAAAAACTTAAAAACATAATAATAATAATAATTCTTATGTTTCTAGTTGCTCGAAACTATAAAATTTTGTTATAACTTATAACAATCCTGTTAATTATTTCATTTTAGATTAAGAATTTGGAACTCATAATTATCTCAATTAGGTGCTGTACAATTAAACAAAAGATTGTTAAAAAAATATCACGGATGTGCACGCGTCGTGAAATTAATTCATCCATTAACAATAATAATATTGATAGTGTTGAAATTGATGATGAATTGTATGATATAGGTGTTAAGGATCATAATTGCAGAGACATTGAAGCTACAGGTGATGTAAATAAGGTTGTAAATACAAGAAATCATGTTGGAGCAGTTATTGCATACAATGGTCGTGGGAAAAATTCTGGAATAACTGTAGTAGGGAAAGCAAGAAATAGGCATATGACGCATCGAGAATTCTAACCGCTTTCACGGTTTTCGCAAACAATATGAAATTAGCCGTAATTATACAAGTAAGCAATAATATTATAATTTCTGGCATTGTAGGCAATTATCTAATTATTTTTATCAGCTAAACTTCTAAAGAAAACATAATTTACGAAAATTACCAACATAAATTTCCTGTTTTTAGGGTTCTTTACCCAAACGGTAAAAACGGGACCCTATTACTAAAACTTCGATGTCCGTGTGTCTGTCTGTATCCAGGGTGTATCTCAAGAACCGCTATAGCTAGACTTCTGATTTTTTTATAGATTGTGTATTTCTATTTTCTATCTTTGTCATGACACAAATACTAAAACAAAATAAAATTAATATTTTTGGGGCCTTTTATACAAAAAACTTTTTTGGCCTTTTTTGATCGTTATCAATAATATTAGAGGCAGTTGTGCACTTGAAATATTCAACAAAATCCTTAATTATATTTGCAGTTTATTAACTAATAAGATAATAAATATTTAAGGGGGGCTCCCATACAAAATACACATTTTCGGTCTAAATCAGTCCGGCACCCTTGATACGCGCGTTCAACTCGCACTTAGCCATTTTTAAAATTAACTTTTTGTATAATAATATTTTACTTATAAAAAATGAACTTAAAACTAAAGCGCTTATTTATGGTCCAAAGCACGAGGCGAATTACAATTTATCATAATTTTATTCTACACGTGGATATGAATTACTGTGACTAGTATGGTGCGCAATCAGAAAAAAAATCGGCCAAGCACGAGTCGGACTCGCGCACTAAGGCTTCCGTTTCGTTATAGAGAAAAAATAGACAAAAAGTTGAGTTTTTATATGGGAGGCGGGAGCCCACCTTAAATTTTATTTTAATTTTATTGTTAATTATTATTAAAGTACCTACACATAATATTATAATTGATTCTGTGAAAATTTCTACTACTTGCCTGTTGTCATTATTTATATCGAGCAAGAAAGGTAAAAAAATCACGTTTGTTGTATGGGAGCCCCCCTTAAATATTAATTCAATTTATTTTCAGTATTTGTTGTTATAGCGACATAAGATAATTATATGTAATACAATCTGTAAAAACTTCAGGACTCCTAGCTATAGCGGCTCTTGAGATACAGTCTGGAGACAGACGGACAGACAGACGCGACGGCCAGACAGACGGACAGACAAAGAAGTCTCAGTAATAGGGTCCCGTTTTTACCCTTTGGGTACGGAACCCTAAGAAATGAATTGAAAAAAAAATTGATAGTATGATCTGGTATGATGGTGAACCCAATTGGTCGGACTATGTCAATTTCAGCCGGCAAGTCACACTAACAGGGACACGTTACAGGGCTAGCTCACACCGCAGCGTGTCCCGTAGATGCTGTGAGATGGATTCCTAAATCTATACTATAATACTTCCCCACACCGGTTTCGGTGACGGTGGCCGGTTTCATAGAAACCAGGCCAGGTACGCAGGAGTAATTTTTTATAGTGCCCAAGTGTGTGCGCAGTACACAAGAGCACTCTCTATTCCTTTACTCTCATAACCCAGTGGGACGGCAGACCGACACGACCGGCGAGAGATCAGGCGCAGGACCGACTTTTTACATGCCCATCCGACGCATGGATCATCTTACTTGTCAGACAATCAGGTGATCAGCCTGCATTGTCCTAATCAAACTTGGAAATAACATATTCTTTCCAACGCGGGAATCGAACCCACGACCTCCGAGTCAAGAGCGACGCTCCAGACCACTGGATCACAGAGGCGTTAAAAAAAATCTATACTATAGTACAATAATGTGTACTGGAGTACAGTATAGTAACTTAACCGTTGCGTATTGGCTTAAACTTCACGGTCAATTTAACTGCAAGTCTGAACTTGACCCAGCTACCGATAAAAAACACGATATGCGGAAACATTCAATGCAGTACAGTAATAGCGATATAGCACAAAAAATACCTTTACATCATTTAACTTATTTGTGCTTATAAAGGTAGCTAGATGTATTTATTTCTAGCGGAACCCGGGTGCCACATAACAATTGAATATTTACTGTGTCTGTGATTCCCACGATCGAGGTATTGACATACATATTATTTGCATTTATATACATAGTAGAAGAATAGGATCTTATTGCTTGAATATTGAAGCATTTACTTAAAAAAGTTTTCATTGGCGCCATAGTGTGCCTAACAAGAACCAGGTGCATTATCAATCAAGGGCATTTATCCAGGTCAACTGGAGTCTAGATCTCCTGCCCCGCCCTTCTCTTTGTAGTCCTGAGCGCTGTGATTAGTTCGTCAACGTTTATTATCTGATTTATTGATATCGCGATATTATTGCTTCATTGTTCATGAGTTCCTAGTATCTCATGATTGAAAATTCATCACGCATTAGGCATTTAGGCCCTCAAAAAACTTGGACATATTAAGCTGTCCTTAAACATATAATAATAATAACTCCCACGCCGGTTTTGGCGACGGTGGCCGGTTTCATTAAAACCAGGCTAGGTACGGCTATATTCCTTTACTCTCATAACCCAGTGGGACGGACTACCGAGACGATGGCGAGAGATCAGGCACAGAACCGACTTTTTACATGCCCGACACATGGATCATCTAATTTGAGTAACAATCAGGAGATCAGCCTGCATTGTGCTAACCAAACTTGGAAATAACATGTTTCCAACGCGGGAATCGAATCCATGACCCAAGAGCCACGCTTTGAACCACTGGACCACGTAGGTGTCCTCATACGCTATTGTAACTTGTATCAAATGGCATATGTGTCAGTATTTTCTCTGCTTGCGCACCATAAACTTTATTATGTAACGGTCCCTCAGAACTTCTTGTAAATCCAACGTTATGGCCGCTGTAAATTCTGAAAGGTTTAAAATCAATCACAGGACAAACAATAAACACTGCCAAATAAAACTCTAATTATCACCACATCTTACAAACCTATGAACGCCTGGGTAAGATGTGTCAAAATAACATCGTATTTTTCCCCTTTATTGGAATTTCTCGCTTTACAGTCCTATATTGTGCCGAATTTTACAGCTTTCCTTTGTTCTTAATTGCTATTTAATATAGTCGTAATACTATGTTTTAAGGTAAGAATAGTTTGCTGTAAATTCCGGAATGGTGTCAATGTGTGTGCCTAAAATTTACAACAGTGTAAAATTTTAAGAACTAAACATTTTAATTTTTTTCTAATAGTGGTGACTACTACTACTACTATAAACATACAGCTATTGGATATTATATACATATCCTATTGCAATTTGTGTATCCAATTTTAAATTAATTGTGTAGTTACGAAGAAAAATGTTCTATGTTTATAGCTGGATGTAAAAAGTCCCTGATCTTTGTCACCCTAATGATTTCACCTATTATCCTAAATGCGGAGTCGAATAATAAACCAAATTTAACTGCCGATAAAATATTTTATACCATCACGTTCCTGAAGTAGCTGGGACGTTTTTTGGTTCTTCATCCACCACTTTAAGATGATCTTTTAAGTCTTCGACATTCTTTTAAGCATCTGTGAAACTTGTGTGGGGATTAAAAATTTCGGGAGCTCATTCTGTTTGGTCGAAAACATTGGCTGTTTTTATGGTACTATTTTAAATATGGCGTCTTAAACGCCCTAGCTATACTATTTATGGTGACTGTAATTTTCGTTGGCTTAAGACAATGGTTTAATTATGTTGGGTGATAACTGAATATCCCATAAAATGTTTAGTATCGCAGTTTCGAAAACTTATTAGATCCTTTAGATTTACTTTATATTTAATCTGTTTTTTATTTGTAATTACTAAGACAAGATGAATATTTTTTAAACTTTATGCGTTTAAACTTTATTATACGAACGTTTACTTTCAGAATTTATTGCTGTCTTTTATTTGGCTACTGCCTGATTTTTTCCGTTTTTTTAATGTTTTTTTTTATAAAATATGTTTATAATTATCATATAATATTATGTACCTATGCACCATATTTTGATGACTGAGGCACTTTTTTGTGAAAACTTGCATTATTCTGTTCATCGATTATAATATTTTAATGAAACTTAGTTCATTATTAAGTTAGTTTGTTAGTCTCCTTCCTTTTTAACTTGTAAAATGTTACTTACTACGATGGCTCAGAGACCCAAAGTGATCGTGTCAACTAGTAAATGGTGTTCTCTTAAAATATCAATATCGTTGGGTGGAACGAAGCTTAATATTGTTCCATAATATTGAGGTTAGGGTATTGAATTATTCCTATCTTTACATCCCCATTCCCTAGTAAAAACACTTCTTTACGCAATGTATCGGTCATTAGACATTAATTTGATCGCATGGCACATTCGATTACTGTGACATCGTTAATCTAATGATCCGATTTGGTTATGGTCGGATTTTCCCATGCAGGTATCATTTGCGTCACATGCATTAGATGCATCGATTTGCTCATTTCCTGGTGATTTGCCATCCAAATTGTATAATTGATGCTAATAAATATCGGTATTTGGTAAATTAATCAAAAATGTTTGGGATATTTTTAACGAAAATTTTGTATACTTAAAGAATTATTGTTAAAATTTTAGAATGCTCATAATATTTACCAATAACTAATAAGTCTACTTTTAAAGGGGTGAGTGGTGACAGAGGCTCGAGTAAGTACGCGGACTAACTCGACGATCGCCGCGAGCCGTGAGCCGCGAGCCTGGGGCATGGTAATCCAGTGTGAGCGATTCTCGTGTATCACCGACGCGAGCCGAGTAAGTTCGCGAACTTAAAACCCGCGTACTTTAAGTTCATACGTCTATGGCTTTTAGATTTATATCGATTAAAAACTACCCCGGCGAGGAAAACCAGCGTAAAAACTTTCACCTTTCGCCTAATCATTTGGTAAAATCCAATGATTCACTGTCTTAAGACAAACTTGTGTTACTTCAAAATATTGACTTTACATTAATCCGTCAATAAAAGTTATTATTTGGCTGACGTTATTGGTGATAATAAAACAAACGATAATTCAAGTTGACGGCCCTTAACAGTTAAGCTGACAATTATAGGCTGGTAGTTCTTAAGGCGATGTTTATTGGTTTGGTTTTCGGATGTATTTTCGTCTTTATGTGTTTTAACAGCAGTTCCGAATTAAGTGGCGTCTCTTTGTCAAGGGAATACTCGGAAGACATTGTTTATAACATTGGTGATGTCTCATTTAAAGCTCATACAACCACAAACAGTTTCAAGGGCTTAGAGAACAAGTATCTTGAGTAAACAGGCTTCACTTGGTAAAAAATTAAGTTTTCACGTTTTCAATTTTACTAAAGAAAATTGTATGTCAATCTTATTAATAAGTGATCCTCACATTTAGTATTATTTTCTACCTTTTGGCTACTTTTTCACATCCATCAACCATCGTCCATCAAGTTCTATACTTGAGGTTACTTGCCAATGTTAGCCTCACATAGACGTTGGGCAAATTTTAGCCACATACAGTACACTAGCTGTCCCGGTAAATGTTGTTTTGCCATTTAAGGTATTTCTACATCAGTTGATCTTACCCCCTCTTTTGTCCCCTGAGAGGGGTGGGGGGAAAAGGTTTATACACCAAATGTTAAGTTGGAAAACACAGTTAATAATATGAAGTAAGTCCATTAATGAAAAAAGTTTCATACAAAATCTGACCCCCTCTTTGGTCCCCTTAGAGGGTGGCGGCCGGGGGGGGAGGATTTTTATACACCAGATGTTGAGTTGGAAGAAGTCAAATATATCAGTGAAAACCGTATCCAAATCGGATCAGCAGTTTTCATGTTAAAGAAAAAAGTTTGATACAAAATATGACCCCCTCTTTCGTCCCCTTAGAGGGGTGGGGGGGAAAATTTTTATACACCAGATGTTAAGTTGGAAGAAGACAAATATATTTGCGAAAACCGCATTCAAATCGGATCAGTAGTTTTCGTGTGATAGTGGAACAAACATACAGACAGACAGACAGACAGACAGACAGACAGACAAAAAACTAATTACATTTTTGGCTTCTATATCGATTTAGTGACACCCCCTGCTTATTATTTTTTGAATATCTTTAATGTACAGAATTCACATTTCTACAGTTTTATAATATGTATAGATTTTGCTCATAATAATATGTATATCATTGATTATTATTATTGATCACAAAGAGACGTTGTCACCGGAAGCTACAATAACCCATACCTTTTACCATTGATACTTACATGTAATGACTCATTACCTAAATGTTAGCTCATATCCGGCTCCACCGGTTACGGTTTTTACCGGCTATTTTAATGTTATGGTTAATTTTACTTACTACATTATGGTTACAATCAAAGCTTATGGCAGTAAATTACTAAGTAATAATATTAAATCTTATTTGTCGATATCATAAATCACAATTCGTACGATCTTACGTTATATATTATGCATTTGGGTCGATTTTAGTTGAATTTAAGTTATTCTTTAAATTATTATTCTTAATAGCTATAAGTACCATACTATTAAGAATAATTTAAAGAATAGTTTTTCTCTCCTCTCTAATGGCAGTCCGTTTATTTTGCAAGAGCTCTAGCCTCTTATAGCTTCATATTTATTAACTTTTAACCATGTTAAATTTTGTTTACTTAGGGTGAATTGCACCATAGGCGTAGTTAAAGTTAAGGTTATGGTTAACGTCAAATATGGTGACTCTAGGGATTTGACAGTTCATTTCACATTTTGTTATGGTTAAAGTTATAGTTAAAGTAAGTTGATGCAACTCACTCTAAGGCTTATGTTTTTACTTCTTCAATCCTAATACTAATAATTATTTGGCTATACTTATTTTAAGAAAGAAAAATTTGCATGGCCAAAATCATCAAAATTTTCCTCGTCTAAGTCTAAGTACACCTATAATCTCAAATTTGGAATGATGGAAAATCAATAGCCATGTTTGATAACTAATATCTAAGTAGATGAATCAATCCAGCTTAATGACTGTCACTTATTTTGGCATACGACTACTGGACACGCGAAACCTGCATTACTGTTTGTACACACTTAGCTATGGTGTAACCAGAGCTGTCAGCTGAGGTAAACAAGTAAGCAGTCCTAATATAAACATAATATTATGTAAGTCTTGTATGAATAATGAAAAATCATAATCCGTTATGATTCCATTCGCATTTATAATATACGAGCTATTGCCCGTGGCTTCGCTCGCGTTAAAAAGTATTATTATACAGCATGACTGGTGAGACAATACCGATAATTAAGGAGAGTATTCAGTACTTGATTTTCATTATAATTATGTAATAAAATTAGGTACTTAATTTTTAACCAAATTTCCCTTTAAACAAATGAATAATGGACACTTAGTAAATTACTATGCGGCCGGGCGCGGCCCACCCCGCCCCGCGCGCTGCGCGCTACTCCCGCTCGCGGTGTCCATGCGTTGGGTAAATAATTATTTGACTTTAAGCTACATTTACTCAGTGATCAATTGATATTATTTTGTTATATTATTTTTTTTCAACTAATATAATAGCCAAATGTCACGTCCTCGAATATTGAATTTGTCTCACCAGTCGTGCTGTATACAAACTTTCATCCCCTATTTTAACCCCTTGGGGGTGGAATTGCTCAAAATCCTTTCTTAGCGGATGCCTACGTCATAACATCTACCTACATGCCAAATTTCAGCCCGATCCGTCCACTGGTTTGGGCTGTGCGTTGATAGATCACCATGTCAGTCAGTCACCTTTGAGTTTTATATATTATTTAGATTTAGATTAGATTATTTATCATTATAAATGATAAAGTGTGCCTGTCTGTCTGTCTGTTACCTCTTCACACACCCTAAACCACAAAACCGATTTTGCTGAAATTGGGTATGGAGATATGTAATTTAGAGTCCCGGGAAAGGACAAAGGGAAATTTTTTATCCGGGAAAATCAACGGTTTCCGCGCGATAAATGAATCTTGGCACAACAGAGTTGCGGGCGTCATCTGGTATATTTCAAGTATTATGCTTTCTTCTCCCTTTCCAGCAAATATTTTACGTCAATAATCAGCAAGATCAAGATCAAGATTATGGCCTCAGCCAAGTAAATAAGAAATGATAAAGTACCTACGTATGTAATCAAGTCTGTACGACCATCCAAAACTGTGTGTAAACACAGTAGTAAGTGATTTTTTTCGACAGCAAAATATAATTTCGTTGCGTCAACAAAGGCAGTGAAATATTTGGTATCCCTCAGATATTATCAGGCATTTACCCAGAAGGAGTGTGAGGCATGGTAGAATCAATAATTACAGATTTGGGCATGTGATCTAATGCCAAAGTAGGTAAGTACAGAAGTTTAGAAATTTTCCGTATTCGATTTCAATGTGGAATAAGGATTTTGAATTCCGTGACACTGGCTTCATTTTTAGGGTTCCGTAGCCAAAATGGCAAAAAAGGAACCCATATAGATTCGTCATGTCTGTCTGTCTGTCTGTCTGTCTGTCAGTCTGTCTGTCTGTTATTAGAGCTATACTATTGAAACTTGGTAAGTAGATGTAGTCTGTGAACCGCATTAAGATTTTGATGCAAAAATGGAAAAAATATTAAAAATTTTAGGGGTCCCCATAGGTACAACTGAAACAAAAAAAAATTTTTTTCATCTAACCTATGCGTCTATGGGTCTCCAAATATCATATTGAGGTTTCTTATATAATTTTTTTCTAACCTGAATAGTTTGTGAGAGAGACTCTTCCAAAGTGGTAAAATGTGTGTCCCCCCCCCTCTAATTTCTAATGTAGGGGCATGATAATTCTAAAAAAAATATATGATGTAGATTACTATAAAAACTACCAACGAAAATTATCTTTTTTCCCGAGCCGTTCAGCAGTTCAATCTTGAATATGTAACACACAGACGGATAAACTTACCAAATTTCAAACCGACATTCAGACGGACACATAATATTGTTATTAATCGAGCTTTTCTATCTGCTTGATAAATATGCTTGATTATATCAGTTATGAAAATCCAATCTAATTGGTTAAATCAAGCCCAGATAACATATCTATCTCATATACATCGGATATCGTAAACTGCCTGCAACCGGTTCGAACCAGTCACAAACAAAGGATCATTGAGTCTAGGACCTAAATCTAGGACTAATCTCATGGCCTAACTTGTTTACATCTGGAGCTAACTTTAAAACGTTTTGTTTTGAGCATGGCTAGCCGGGTTCTTTCGGATTTTGTAGGAATTTATTAAAGTGATGACTAATTAATAAAACTATATTATAGATCTATATCTATATTATAGATTTTTAGATTTAGTTATGAGATACATCAGGTTCATTTTAGGTACACAGGATCGTTTCCAACAATATTTATTCCTTTTGAAACAATAGAAAAATATAATGTACCTACATTATAAACATAGTCTGGTCTAGTTGCAATAGGTACTTACCTGTAGAAAGATAGTTTATTGTACTCTTACAGTTAAAAAAAATCGTATTTCGATGTATGTTTGAGGGAAAGAATTATGTATTTAATGTTTTTAAACAACATCGTTTATACAATTTCTGCGTTCAGAAAGATTCAACAGAAAGTTCGCAAATACACAAAAACTTATAACAAAGCCTCTATAACAGAATGGTAATGACATCCCTATCTAATGGCATTTGCTTATCAGCTAATGGTTTTACAGACTCACTAATATTTTTTACAATGTTTTTTTAATACATCCGAACGTATCAGTTTTTGTGACTTCTCTATTGCGCAGTAGGCGATAGGGTAAACTGACTGTTCTTGGACACTTTAATATTTATTTATTTTTTAAATTGTGTGTGTGTAAAACCTAACCTAACCAAATTATGCAATGAAATTGTAAGGATAGCAGCAGTAATAATAAATAATAATAAAGATTTCAGAATCAGGTAGGTAAATAAAATTTGAAGTGACGAAATAATTTTATGTATTTAACTAGATAACTTTAGTCAGATAATCATATTACTAGATTGCGACTGTATTTTAATTATTTTAATTATTAGGATGATAGTAATGAATCGCTTTCGTATAACTATGTAACGGTATAAATGGTTATATCCCTAGGAATATAATATTATGTAGCTATATTACGAATATATCTACTTGGTTACTTGTTTAGACTACCACATCGATACTAATTATTAAGGTAACGTCTAGTCTAGTTTTAAACAACATAAAACTGTTGTATAAATTTTATAAATAAAATAAATTAAAATTGAAGTTCCAACTATCTCCGCTCTCCCCTACACCTTATCTGTAGTCCACAACTTGACCAAACTTGTGCATCCAAAAAAGTTTTGTTTACCTTTTTTCTGTCCTCAGCTGTGAGTAGTTTTTGTCAGGTTTACTATAACATAGTATAAAAATCATACAGTTGAATAACTCTGCTGGATTCTTAAATAGAATCGATCAATACAGAAATAAGTCTAAGTGTGTGTGCTGCATGCTCCTGCTCTTTAAAGTAATCTGAAATCGCATTTTTACTAATATTATAAACACGAAATTAGTGTGTAGCTCTATAGCTATCGATACCTCTTCTTGTTTATTCGGCTGAACCGTTTATGATTAAATTTGGTATAGTAATTACCTTAATGGACGGGTTAAAGGGCATATTAATATGATAGTTTTTGTATGGGTTCCAGCGCAATAAACGATTTTTGGCGCACCGGAGATGCAGTTATCGTCTGCTGTTTTATAAAAATGCTTCTGTCAAATTCGAGCTGTATAAAGTTGGTATACTGTATATATTAATATTTATTTAACCATCCCTATTTTTTCTACTATCCCTTTTAAATGTGTTTTCCTTTTTTTGTACAATTAATATTCATCGTGACTTTGAACAGTGTGATGAAACTTCTCAATATTAACAACTTTTGAGAGACTAGTGTATCTTATCTTTGTCTCAAACAATATTACAAATAAGCTCACCGTTTTGTGTCAATCGTCAGCTTCAGACTTCATAAGCTCACGTGTCGATTTTATTTCCCTACTTCAGTTGTACACGACTTGCCATACTTACGAAACGCTCAGTATCATAATATTTATTAATAGATTTACGCAGTAGGTCGTTCAAAATTTTAAGATCGGCCAAAAAGTGTGGGCTTCTTTTCTGTCTACTTTTTTGACAAGAACATCCTACGCTACCTACGCTTTGTGTGATTTGTAATTGTTTGTGGCCTGTATCAAATTTTATTCAGCTCACTCATGCAGCATAATATTAATATTATATTTTAAGTTACCAATATATTTTAATTCTTAATTTCTTAATAATCTAAACATAACAACGATTCATATTACCAATTTACCATACATAATGTAATAATATATTTTATACTATTTTCGATGGTGATATAACGAAGTCTATACTTTTCCTTTCCTATTCTCACTTTTCATCAATTACGTAATTTCCGATTTTCATTTTCCCATGAGTTTCGCAGTCACCAGTGTGACGGACAGACGGACGGGAAATATGTATTCGCGAAATAACAGGTGTCGTACGAGCTCTATAACTTGTGTGGATTAAGCGAGGAATTTATGGAGCTGTTACAATTTATAAAGCAGTATAATAAAGCTGAAGAGTTTGTTTGTTTGGAGGTGCAAATCTCAGGAACTCTTGGTTCGAACTGAACAATAAATGTTAGATAGTCCATTTATCAATGCAGGTTTTAGGCTGTATAACATCACGCTGTGATAAATAGGAGCGAAAGTTCAGTGGAAAATAGGGTAACAAAATTACAATACAGCATCTGAACGTTTTAACTGTGTAGCTATCATGGTTCTTGAGAAATATCCTGATGACAGTCAGACAGATGAACAGATATCGAGAATCATTTATTAACTAACAATATAAAAGGACATTCTCGACCACGTCAGCTTTTAAAACAAAAATAACAAGAACAAAATTGGTTCGTCCGTTTGGATGCTATACAATGCCACGATCATACATACACACACACAGATAGAGAAAGACTGACAAGTGACACGTCAAACTTATAGCACTCCGCTGTTTTCTGGGTTTTCTGGGGTCTAGGGTTCCAATTATTTCCGTCATCTATGGATACCGTAGCAAAAGGACAAAGTACGCTATCTTAAAAGGACCCTTATTAGGGCCTGTTTCACCACTTTCTGATTATTGATTAAGTGCCGAATTGTAGGCTATATTCACAACTTTTTTGACAGATTCTTCATACATCATCTATGAAGTTAAGTGGTGGATAGTCTATTCGACAATTATCAGGAAGTGGTGGAACAGGCTTTTAGTAATGTAAGTAATAATATCAGCTCTATAGACATAAATATAGCGTGCGTTGAACTCTTCCGGTAATCTGTGCATCAGGCGGATTGCTGTTTATTACATGGACACTACTTTGTCCATTTGTCTTGTAGATTCGACTACAGGTGCAGTTTGTAATGAAGATAAAACTGTTTTGCTAGTATTATATTAGTAAGATATAAGTTCAATATTATGGTTTTGCTGGTTTGCGCAAAGTCGCGAATCTACCATACGTAAAGTCCGCGTATTTTATCTGCAATAGATCCAAAGTCAACGAAAAACAAAGCTAGTTGCTACCCTTGTCAGATACGCGGGATCGTGTGCTAGTTACGCGCTAGTTACGCGGATTTGCACCATCCCCAACGAAATTTGTTGCAGGTTTGCTCAACAATAATTATCCAAATTAATATTTTGAGTGCTAAATAAATTATAGTTACGGAAAACATTCCTCAGCATAAGTTAATAACTTGCTATCCTTCGAATATAACCCCCTAATAATAAGAATAGGTCTGCCTGTCCTTGTTTGACGTCATATTAGAATCTTTACATGAAGGACAAAACAGCGGACCTTAATTTTTTATTCACTGCGTATAGTAAATCATAAGTAAACTAGATTAACTGGTAAACTTCGTACCTACCACTTCCTTCCTAAATATATAAACCTATTCTATATATTCCGCGAATATTTCGAGACTAAAGCCAAATCATTTCAACCATTTTCGAGTTTTGAAGACTAACAAAGTTTAAAATTCATTTTTATTAATATAGATTAAGAAAGTTTTGTAAAACTTTCATTGGCATAGTATTAAGTTATTTTTGCTATCCCAAGTGCGTTTGTGCACTTTACGGAATTTTACCGTCCGGCCTATGGTCCGGTGTTCATAACTTTCACGTTTGCTTCAAAACGTAAGAAATCGGGACGCCGGATGGTAAAATTCCATGTAGTGCGCAAACGCCCTAAGAATCTATTTGTATTCTCCTAAGTAACCATTTCTGATTCTGATTAGAATACTATGCAATTTACTAGATTCTACAGATAGTGTCATACATAAATAACAGTCAACACCATCCAATTTCCAGCTAATCCATCGATAGTGCCTAAATCAATCAATCGACATGTTCATTTTACTGTTGTAACGGCCACCTGATGTCTCTTGTAGTTTATGGCCTAAGGGCGCGTCCATAATGGCCAGTGAAAGCCTCCTTAGGTATCCACTAGACTTTATTATGACCAGTGAAATACTTCTTTCTACCCATGTGAAGTAGGCTTTACTTTAGTTCTTTTTGTCTAAATGTTAGCAAATATAGCCAATATTCCCCTTTCTACCCGATTGCTGCTTACGAGCGTTTACACCTTATTTCAAGTTTCCATACAAACCTGCGGCGGACTATTGGAATTGCTTTGCGCGCAGCGATTTATAGTAGTTTTAAAATATTTGCAGAAAAAAAATAACAAAAGATTTGTTGATATTTAAGAACAATTTTTTAAATTAAAGTGTTCTTCTATGATATAAATCTATTATTATATGAAGTTAAGTTAAATAAATTGGTAAAAAACAAATTTTAATTCCTCGATATTTCTTTGATATTTCTCATTCTTTGAATTTCAATTAGGTACATAAAGTTAAATACCTAAACGAAATATTTTTTCTGCTAACTATTTGCTTAAGGATCCCGTCAATAGGTTATTATTATTTTTTAATTAAATCTGTCACTGGTTTCGTAAATTAAAAGCTTCGAAACTGATGCTAAAACGGAATTTAAGAAAACCTCTGTTAAGGTATCGAGATTTAAGGTACAAATACTCTATAAATCCTATTTTTTTCTCTGCTAACTATATAGGCAGTAAAATTTCCTATAAAAGTAAGTTATCAAAATTTTTATAAAGATAAGTGGTTGATGATTTTTTCAAGTTGGAAAAGTACAGTTTTAAGCCAAATTGAGCGTGAAAGGTGTAAACGCTCTTAATAGGATGTATTACTGCAATATTTTCACGCTAGAGGCAGCACCAGCACATACATAAAACAATAAGCTTTGTTCGATGTTTGAAACAGTTTCGGTCAATATTCTGACATAAACTAAAAAAAATGACGTGTGCAACATGTCGGATTTTGGTCAGAATATTTATTGTATGTGCTAGTAACGTCCTCTGCTTCTAACTTTGTGTAATGTTCGCTTTTATTTGGCACGCTTTGCAACGTGATAGATATTAGCTTGACATTGTTATCGTTTGATTCATATTAGGAGTGACACTGGATTTTTACTTTTAACATTAGGTTGAAATAATATTCTGACTGAATAATGAAGCTAAAATATTTGTTCATTTTACAAAAGTCAATAATATTGACATTGTGGACGCAGCCTTACATAAGGCGTCGTCCATCTACATGCTGTAATGCGTGAAAATGATGATACTAAGAATTTATGACTGTTAAAACAGGCGCAGGTTTTACAGCAGCAGGCAGTACCTGATTCTGCTGTTACGATCCAACTTCAATACAGCTTTGACCGACTTTGGATGTTCTTAAATAGTAAATTAGTATAGTAATATTTTTGAATATACGTCACATTACTAATTTTTGAAGTTTTGACCATACCACATCCCGTTGGTTTGACATTTTACAAAAATTCCGTCTTGTAGTTTTATATTTTCATATATCTATGTATACTAAATTAAAATCATAACGAATTCGAAATCAATAATCATAATATATTATACGTATCTCGACATAGAACTTTAGTCTTAAAGAAAATTAAATTTCAATTAAAATTTTTGATGCTTGCGAAGACGGACTTAAATAATATAAATAATATTCTGCTTTTTACAGAGACAAAATGTACCTAAGCATGATCCCTGTTTGAACATCCAAATATTATAAATGCAAAAGTGTGTCTGTCTGGTTGTTACCTCTTGACGACTACTCACTAAAACAATTTTGCTAGGTATGGAGATACTTTGAGTCCTGGGAAAGGACATATTATTATTATGATTTTATCCCGTTTACAGTTTCCGCGCGATAAACGAATTTTGGCGCAACCGAGCGTCATCTGGTACAAAATAATATGAGCATTTACTCCAAGATAGTTATGTCAACCCCTCAGCACCCTGTCATCATTATTTAATGCAGCGATGACAGATTAACTGCTTATCAGTAATTGTTCCAGCTAAAGCTTTGTTTATTAAATATTAAATTCATAGGAAGTATGACGTTGTGTCTGGCTCCACCACTGTCCTGAGAGCAGATAGAACGTCAGTCGATCATAGCATGAGCTTCTGCTAGGTAGTCTCCGGACAGACTCTAGCTTTCTGTAAAAGCTCTGCCCGTTAGCATTAATTAAGTTTCATTATATTATAAAGTCTAATAAATGTAACTTGGAAATAAACTTTTAATAGTTTTTAAAAAAGTCGTTTTCGCTCCCGCAAACTTGTCTGGCGCAGCCGGTAGGATTTTTCCGAAAAATCACATACGTCAATCGTCGCGTTTAAATCATCGATCTGATAAATCGTGAACGAGCCTGGCGCAGTGGAGGAGAGATCCAGAACCAAACAAATTCGACAAGACAGCTGAAAGAAAATGAATACGGCGTGTTGGTGAGTCGAACTTTTTCACCTTCCTTGCCCATTGTTAATCCAGGAATAAATCTTCCGTTTTAACGTAATCTGGTTTCCCAGTTATTATTTTTAAGTGTGTTATATGTGTTAAAAAATTAAACGAATATTATATGAATAAGAAATTGAAAATAATTATTGAAATATTATTGTGAATTAAAATTGAAAAGTTTAGAAGTGAATGAAAATTAAATATTATTGAATTATAAAAAGAAATATCGAATAAATAAAGTTAAAAAATTATAGTGAGTAAAGTTATATTAAAATTTATAAAAATGGAGCAAATCACGCTAATTCCGAGTGAATTTATAAAATTAATCCCATTGTTTAGTGGAGATAAAAGGCAATTAAACTTATATTTAAGAAAATGTGAATATGTAATTGAAAAGTTTAAGGGTAGCCAAGCCCAAAATACTTATATTATGCATTGTTTAATGAGTAGGTTAGTGGACAATGCTGCTGCTCTTATTAGTGAAAGAGAGGACATAGTATCTTGGACAGATTTTAAGGATTTGTTAGTCCAACATTTTGGTGATCAGCGTAACGAAGAGTGCATAGCCATTGAGCTAGAAAATTTGAAAATTAGAACTCACGAAACGTATTTAGATTTTTGCAATAGGATACAATCTGTTAGATCAAACTTAATTTCTAAGGTAAATAGAATAGACAACGATGAGATTAAGAAGAGTAAAATCATAATTTATAATAATATAGCATTAAATGTATTCTTATACAACTTACCTGAATACATGGTGAGAATAGTAAGATTAAAGGCACCAAGTAATTTAGAAAATGCACTTAGCATTGTGTTAGAAGAAGTAAATTTCCATGAACAATATAACGCGAAAAATAAAATATATTCCCAAAATAAAAATTTTCAAAATAATTTTAATTACAAAAATAATTTTATGCAAAAGCCAAATACATTTAAATTTGGAATTCCGCAACAGGCACAATTTAATTATAACCAAAAGCCAATGTCACAAAAATTTAAATTTAATAATTATAACAATAATGATAATCAACAGTTCGGATATAAGCCTAATTTTAATAACAATCAACAGTTTGGTTATAGACCAAATTTTAATAATAATTTTCAGCGAATGACACCGCAACAGTTCGGTCAAAATAATAAGTTTCAGAACCATTTCTCAAATAAACCATTTAACCAATTGCATGGCCAGTACCAGAAGCCACAGTCACAATTCGGCTATAGACCTCAATTCGGCTATAGACCACCGCAAAACTTAGGTTACAAACCACAGGTTCAACAACAGAATACGGATGTGTCTATGAGGACAGCCCCTAGACCAACTATAAATCATTTGCAATTAAATGAGGAAAACCCTCAAGCTTCAACTTCCCAGGACTATGGTCGAGATGAAGTTGATAATGTAAGTTTTAATTCAAATAATTATGTAGCGCAACCAAATGAAAATTTTCGGGGAAAAGCCTCAAGTGGCCCCATGAAGTAATTGAAATTAATTGTAATAAAAATCTTAAGTTGCCACACATTTATATACCAGAAATAAATTCTAAATTCATGATCGATACGGGTAGTACACGTTCATTTATAAGACCAGATATAGCACATAAATATTTTAGCAATTACATGTATAATGAGCCATTCGAAGTAATTAGTACACATGCGTCGAGCATACACCACGAAGTTATTAATATTCCTTTATTACCCATATTTAAGTCAAATAATTTTCATAAGTTTTATGTGTATAATGTAGATAGTAAGTATGACGGATTAATTGGTAATGATTTATTAAAACAATTAGATGCAGTAATAGATTTAAAAAATAAGGTACTTAATATTAAAAATGGTAAAATTCCAATTATATATAATGAAAAAAGTCTTATTATTAAATTACCACCACGTTGCGAATTACGTGTTAGCTTACCGACAACATTAAAGTCAGGTGTAGCAATTTTAAATTTTGAAGAATTTTGTGATGGCGTTCGTATGCCTAGTGCGTTAGTCACATGCGAAAATGGTTTTGCGAAAACAATTATACAAAATACAAGAGATGAAGAGATGAGGTTAACAATCCTAGCACCTTTTGAAGTCATTAAATTTAACGGAGACATGCGTAAATGTGAAATAAATAATATGAATAATTGTAATGATATAGAAATTGATAATTTGTTAGAAGAAAACTTAAAAAATAAATTAAGGTTAGAACACATGAATGAAGAAGAAAAAAATCAAATATATAACTTATGTAGGGAATATAAAGATATATTTTATTGTGAACATTTTCCATTATCTTTTACCAATGAAGTTAAGCATTATATAAGAACAAAAAATGAGGACCCTATTTATATTAAACCGTACAGACAGGGCCCAGTACAGTCAAAAGAAATACAAAACCAAGTAGAAAAATTATTAAGGGATAATGTTATACAAGAGTCATTTTCTCCTTGGAGTGCACCTGTGCATTTAGTTCCAAAAAAAATAGATGCATCAGGCGAACAAAAATATAGAATGGTGATAGATTATCGTCGTCTAAACGAAATTACGGTAGATGATAAATACCCACTACCACACATTACAGATCTTTTTGATAAGTTAGGAAATAGCATATATTTTACAACCCTAGATTTAGCTAGTGGATACCATCAAATTGAAATTAATGAAAGTGATCGTCAAAAAACAGCTTTTAGTACACAATCAGGACATTTTGAATTCTTGAGAATGCCGTTTGGCTTAAAAACAGCACCAGCAATATTTCAGAGAACTATGGATAACGTTTTAAGAGGATTACGAGGATATCATTGTATGGTATATATAGATGACATAATAGTATATTCAGGATCACTACATGATCACATAAATAGCTTAAGAATAGTTTTTGATAGATTACGTAAAACAAATTTAAAAGTACAGTTAGATAAATCAGAATTTTTAAGAAAAGAAGTACTATACTTAGGGCATACAATCACTAAAGATGGCCTTAAACCAAATAACGATAAAATAAAAGCAGTATTAGATTACCCTTTACCTAAAACTATTACAGAAATTAAAAGCTTTTTAGGATTGGTAGGATACTATAGAAGATTTATAAAAGATTTTGCAAAAATAACACAGCCTATGACAGCGTGTTTAAAGAAAAGAAATAAAATAATTATTAACGAAAAATATATAGAGGCATTTCAAAAATGTAAGGAATTATTAATCAACGCACCATTGCTGCAATATCCAGATTTTGATAAGCCATTTATTTTAACGACCGATGCTTCAAACATAGCGTTAGGCGCAGTACTTTCTCAGGGATCTCTTGGAGAAGATCATCCAATCGCATATGCAAGTAGGACCTTAAGCGATACTGAATCGCGATATAGTACAATAGAACGTGAACTGTTAGCTATAATATGGGCAGTCAAACACTTCAGACCATATTTATATGGCAAAAGATTTAAAATTTATACAGACCATCGCCCATTGGCATGGCTTTATTCTATTAAAGAACCAAATAGTAAATTAACGAGATGGCGTTTAAAACTACAGGAGTACGATTTTGAAATTATCTATAAAAAGGGAAAACAAAATACAAACGCAGACGCATTATCTCGAGTAAAATTAAATATAATAGAGGAGGATAAAAATTCATTAATAGTTAACGTAGATGAGAAGGAAAAGAAGTTACAAAAATATTTAACAAATGTTACAGGTAAAATAGTTAAATTAGCCGAAAATCAAAGATTGTCAGAAGATAGCAAAACAATAACTATTTCAGATTCATCTGCTACCATTTCAGTAAGTCCAGATGATTTAGAGTTTGAGGAACAATACCCGATACCTTCAGTATCGAGCAGTGATGAAACGTCACATTCTAATGTAAATTATGACACCTCAGGTATACCAATATTAAATGAAGCAATTGACACTAAACCAAATCAAATTTTAGTTTTTTCATGGTTTAAAAACGAATTACACGTAAAAGATTTATCTAGACCAAAACAAAGAATTTTAGAAGTATTCTTACCTTTAAATAATACAGACTTAGTTAAAAACTTTTTAAAAGAATATGTAAGACCAAAAATTAAATATTTTATCTATTTTGAAGAGAAGCAACACAGGGTTGATTTTGCAAATACAATTATAACATTATTTAAAAAGGATACAATAAAAATGATAGAATGCACAGAACGAGTAGTTTATATAGAAGACGAAAAGGAACAAAAAGCGATAGTATTAAAATATCACGAAGGAAAAACATGCCATCGTGGAATTAAAGAAACAATGGTTAGAATTAAAAGAAATTATTATTGGGAAAATTTACAGGAAACGGTTTCAGCTATAATAAATGCGTGTGAATTATGTAGGAAAATGAAATATGAAAGAAAACCTATAAAACCCTTACAACAACTTACACAGACGCAAAATGCGCCTTTTCAGGAAATATTTATAGATTTATTTAGTATAGAGGGTAGATATTATTTAACTTTAGTTGATGCTTTTAGTAAGTTAGGTCAAGCAATTAATATAAGTAATCGTTCAACGCCGGAAGTAGTGCGAGCGTTAATTAAATATTTCTCATTTTACGGAATCCCTAAAAAAATATCATGCGATCCAGGGACTGAATTTAATAATTTATTAATGAAAGAATTAACAGAAATGTATAAAATTGAATTACATATTACTACACCAAATAACCCAAATTCTACAGGTATAATAGAAAGATTTCATTCCACCCTTTTAGAAATTTATAGATTGGCAAAATACGAACAAAAGTTTACAGATGCTGCATCAGTAATGACATATTCAATTATGGCATATAATAATACGATTCATAGCGTAACACAACTTACACCATTTGAAGTAGTCTTTGGACACACAGATTCTAACGATATATTTAACATTAGCTTTGAAAAAACATATATGCAACAGTTGTTAAAGGACCATGCAAAAAGAACGAAACATTTATATAATTTTATTACTAATAGAATGATAGAATTAAAAGAAAGAGAAATTAAAAGGAAAGGTGGCGAAATTAGTCCCGAATTAAATGAAGGAAGCACTATTTTCGCTAAAGCAGTAAATAAGCGTCAAAGTAAAGACAAACCCTTATATCAAAAGGCCCAAGTTAGTGGTCCAAATATTCGTAACACAGTACCAATAAATATAGGAACTAGAAATAGTAAGGTTCCATTAAAAAATATTAAACGTCCTCCACAGGTCGTGCATCATAGCCACGGTTGTGATGAGCCACAGCCTGGCCCTTCAACTTCAAAAGATTGACGGAAATCCAGGACTTCTTCCTGTAAGAAAAGGTTCCGCTTATAAGCAAGAAAATAAGTGGACAATTATTAAGGTTTTAGATTTAGTTAAAATATACGATGATTTAGAATATAATATTAATGGATATAAAGATTTTATTAAGTTAATTAATGATAATAAGCCACATCATAGTGAATTTAACATTATTAGAGCTCAAGCAGAATACATAAGAGACTCTACAATCTCAAAATATAAGCAAATTGTTCCCACGCAAAGATTTAAAAGAGGTTTGATAAATCCTTTAGGTACAGTAATTAAATCCATCACTGGAAACCTAGACAATGATGATGCACTCAGATACGATAGCTTAATTCAGGATTTAAATAAGAATCAAAATTTACTACAAAATAAAATTACTCTAATTACCAAAATAGTGGATTATCAAATTAATAACACTGAAATTATTTATAATAATTCTATTATTCAAAACGAACGTTTAAAGCAAATTGAATCCATGGTTAAAGATTTAAACAATAAAGAAAATAAGTCAATTTACTCTACTTATATATTAAGTATATTCACAACTTTTATAAATAGTTTCAGAACAATATATATTATTTTAAATGAAATTGAAAACGCTCTTGCCTTAAGCAAAGTTGCTGTTTTACATCAATCAATTGTAAATTCAACAGAATTATTGGAAATCCTAATTAATGTACAAAAATCAAATAATCATTTGTTATATCAGGCAATAGAAAGTAATTTAGTTAAGATAGAAAGTATGTTGTTAGTTAAGGCTTATGTGAAAGGAAACCAGATAACGTTTATAATAGAGGTTCCATTAATAGATAATAATACTTACGACTTTTACAAAATTTATTCTTTACCAGTTTATAATGAAATTAAGAACAAGACCTTTATTATAATCCCTGAATATCCCTTCCTTATGGTGAAAGGTTCGTTATACTCATCCGTAGCATCACCATGTGAAGAGATATCAAATGATGAATTCCTGTGCACTGATGAAGAAATTGTGTCATATAAGGTACCCACCTGTGTAGAACAGTTGATGGAATATCACGAAGATACGTCACTGTGCATCCCTTATGCTGTCTATATTGAGGATATTAAGGTCCAACGTCTTTCAACATCAGAGTGGATATTATATTCAAAAGATAACATAATTATGACAGATAAATGTGGAAAGGAAACAAATAAGACGCCTATTAAGGGGACGTATATTCTAAAGACGGACCCAGGTTGTGAAATTAATTTGGGAAATTTATACCTACGGCACTTACAAAATTCATTTGGAGAAATAACCTACAAAAGCACACCCCGCATTAAATTAAATGAAATTAAGATTGAAAATACAGAAGTAACCCCTATAGACATGCAAGGAATAAACTTAGATGACACAAAACACTTGACAAATCTGGTGAAGATGCAAGAATCCTTAAGTGAACTCAGTGAAAGTGAAAATATAAAAGTCATTAAAGTGAAAAGTATAAGTGTAGCGACTATAATTTTATATTTAATCTTTTGTATAATTTTAATATTAATTATTTTAAAATATAAAAATTTTATTTTTGAATTTTTGTTTGTTAAAGGTCGCAACCCTCAAGAAATTGAAATTCCCGAGGGTTCCGATCTTAGGGAGGGAGGAGTTATGTCAACCCCTCAGCACCCTGTCATCATTATTTAATGCAGCGATGACAGATTAACTGCTTATCAGTAATTGTTCCAGCTAAAGCTTTGTTTATTAAATATTAAATTCATAGGAAGTATGACGTTGTGTCTGGCTCCACCACTGTCCTGAGAGCAGATAGAACGTCAGTCGATCATAGCATGAGCTTCTGCTAGGTAGTCTCCGGACAGACTCTAGCTTTCTGTAAAAGCTCTGCCCGTTAGCATTAATTAAGTTTCATTATATTATAAAGTCTAATAAATGTAACTTGGAAATAAACTTTTAATAGTTTTTAAAAAAGTCGTTTTCGCTCCCGCAAACTTGTCTAGATACTAAATCCATGAAATGGTAGCACCATAATAATAAATTATTATACTATGGTGATGAAGAAGACAACGTTGCAGATGCAAAAACCGCCATTAAAATGCACATATCCAATGCGGGTAATGTGATTTAATCCGGTTTAAAAGCTCATTTGACGCCGTCGTAACGAATTTATGGCTCGTCCATTACTCTATAAAATGCTGATAAATGCTAATTATTGTGATAACTTTATATTTTTTAATCAGTGAGTCGGATATGCTTTTATTTACTTACTTGAAGCTTGAAGACAGGGGTAACAATTACATATTATCTACTCACAAACTTACGCCGTTATAATAAAATTATGGTTTAATATGACTCTATTCATTTCTATAAAATTTGGTGCGTATTTGATTTTAACCTTGATGGAATAATAAATAATGAAAGTTATGTTAATTATCATGTTTATCAAGTTGATGAATTACATTCGTAATCAACACTACTTCTATTTTATGACGTTGATACTATATTTATTATTTATCAACTTGATGTATTGCTACACAAAAATAATTATTTATTTCCTGATTGTTATAATTATAATTAGTGAATCACTTTATTGTTTGAGATTTTGATTTTATGACCGTTTTCTCCAATCGCCTTCTAGTGGTCAATTGATAATTTATTTAATATCCATACTAATATTATAAATGCGAAAATATGTATGTCTGTCTGTCTTTCTGTCTGTCTGTTACCTATTTTATATTTATACAATAAGCACAGACCTTACGGCTAGAAATGTTTTTGTTGAACATGTGGGTTCAGTGTGTGGGCATTGTCTGATAGGCTGTGAACTTAATATTAAAAAAGAAAAACACAAACCTTCATACATAACATACAGGCCTATTAAATACATTGACCCAGACAGTTTTAGCAACAGCCTTCAAGCTGTAAACTGGGACAGAATTCTCTATATGAGTGATGTTAATATAATGGTCGACACCCTTAATGCGGAGATACTAGAGCTTTTTGATAAACATGCCCCAGTAAAGACTACTCGTATAAAAGCAATCTCCTATCCTTGGATTACGGACAACATTAAATTAATGATGGATATGCGTGATAAAGCTTTACGGGAATATCACAGCACCAAATTAGATAGCAAAAAGGAATATTATAAAAGTCTTAAAACATTGGTAAATAAATCAGTTCATAATGAAAAAGTCGCATATTTTAAATACAGTATTAATCACAAAATTAAAGAACCAAAACAGTTATGGAAAAACATAAAAAAGACTATTTTCCCATCTACAGAAAAAAATCTCCCATCACACTTTAATAACCCTAACCTAATAAATGAATATTTCTTAAAAATACCTACAGTTCCTATAACACACTTATCTTACATTACATTTTTTGAATTTCATAAATTAGGTGACAGTACATTTCATCTAGAGACAGTTTCTACAAGCACAATACTTAATACTATAAAAAAATTAAAATCCAACGCTGTAGGTTGTGACGGCATCAGTTTGCATATGTTGTTGTTGACTCTGCCGAATACTCTGGATGTAATCAAATGCATTATAAATACATCTATTCAAACTGGTGTTTATCCTCATTGCTGGAAGCAAGCTATAGTGAAACCTTTGCCTAAAATCACAAATCCGGTAGCAATAAGGGATCTTAGGCCTATTAGTATCCTGCCTTGCCTCTCTAAAATTTTGGAAAAGGTAGTGTGTGAGCAAATGGCAGGCTACCTGGAAAAAAATAATTTGCTACCTGAGACACAATCAGGCTTTAGGAAAGGTCGGAGTACAGTGACTGCATTGCTTAATGTGACTGACAATATTTTGTGCGCACAAGATAAAGGTCTCTGCACTCTACTCGTCCTCTTGGACTTTACTAGGGCATTTGACACAATAAATATAAACATATTACTATCAAAATTAAGATATTATGGCTTTGACGACAGTACTATCAAATGGTTTAACAGTTACCTCAGTGATCGCCGCCAGCATGTGCAGATCTCTCTTAGTGATGGGTCCATAGTGTTGTCAGACTGTTTGGATGTAGATGATGGAGTCCCACAGGGTTCTAACTTGGGTCCATTGCTGTTTATATTATATGTAGCAGACTTAAAAAACCATATTAGGCACTGTAAATTTGATTTCTATGCTGATGACACTCAAATTTACATATCTTGTAAGCCTTGTGATATTGAAAAAACAGTCGCATTGCTTAATGAAGATCTCAATAGTATAGTGAGCTGGGCCCGAAAAAACAGTCTGTGTCTTAATCCTGTAAAGTCTAAATACTTGATTTGTGGTTCCATTAAACAGATAAAACACTTGAATTCTTCGTCCCCTGTTACCATGATGGGTGCACCTATTGAACGGGTGTATGTGGCACGTAATCTGGGTTTGCTCTTGGACTGTAATTTACGGTTTCAGGAACATATCACCAGTCTAGTTAGTAACTCCTTTTACAGACTGAGGATCCTTTATAGAGTGAGATCATATCTTTCAATGGAAATGCGTATTCGCCTTGTTGAGTCCTTGGTGATGTCAAAGCTTAATTACACAGATGTTGTTTACGGGCCTCGTCTTGCATCTGGAACTAAAAGACTTATACAAAGAGTTCAGAATGCTTGTGCACGTTTCTGCTTTGATATACCACCTAGAAGTCATGTTACACCCTTCCTCAATGAGCATTCTATGCTAAAAATGAAACACCGACGCAAACTCCATCTGGCTTGTCTTCTATTTGGCGTGTTAAAGTATGGAAAGCCTGCATATCTTTACGAAAAGCTTTCACGAACGACTAGTCTTAGGTCCTGCGGTCCAAGGCAATGTTCAGCCCAATTAGCCATTGAGAAACACCAGACAGCGTCGTTCAGAGGAAGCTTTCGTTACTCGGCTACTAAATGTTGGAACAACATACCTCCGCCTATTAGAAATCTTGGCAGTCTGGCATCATTCAGAAAACATCTCCAAAAATTTCTGTTACAAGCACAAAAGGCACATGAAAGCATTCGCCAAGATATTAGTGTGTTGTAGGTGTTTTGCGTTGTTATTACAAAATATATCTTTTTCCAATTTTATACAATTTTTTCTAATGTTATTGGACTCGATTGCCAGCACATGTTTTTATTTTAATTGATCTGTGATGTAAACAATAACACAATACGGGACTGTCGCCAAAATATTTTGAAGTCTTTTCGATATCTCCTTCGCCTTCTATTCGTTTTGAATAACTATTTTTATTTTTAGAATTTTTAATTATTATTATTATTATTATTATTTTAAATCATATAATTTTATTTTTATTTTAATTATTACCTAATGTATTCACAATAATAATAATATAAATTGGTATAGATTATTTATAATGTCCTGGATTAATAATTTTGGGTAGTGTAATTGTTGGTAGAATTGAAATTAATAAAAATTGTTTTTATTATTTTAGTCATATTTCATGATTGGTGAAGTATGTTCACTTATAGTTGATTGTAAATTATTGTATTCAAATAGTGATTTAAGTAAATCATAATTATGTGAGACATGTGTCACTAAAAGTTGAACGGCTGTGAGGTCACGCGGAATGGGTCAAGCGGAAGATCGGCGTTGGCTACCTGCTGGGTGAGCCAACACTGCCGAGCTTGGTCCAATTTGCGGCTACTGTACTCATTTAATATTTAAGTTAAGATAATAATTCAACGATTTTGTAATTCTTTTATTATATTTTGTTTCTTTTTCATTATGTATTTTATATTTTAGCTGCAAATAAACGTCTATTCTATTCTATTCTATTCTATTCTATTCTATTTTTGGCTCTTCACGCCCAAACTTCGTATATTTTTTCGGGATATTTTTCATCCCGAAACAATATAGGATTTCCGCACGATAAGCATACAAATTATGGTATGGCGCAACCATAAAGTTAATATACCTAGCAGAATAGAGAAACAAAGGCCTGAGCAAGCGAGATGTCACTATCAGTAACACTGCGGGGTAAATAGAGACGTTTGATACATGACAGCAGAACTCTTTTTTTGACGTCCAGTCGGCACGTATCGGTACGTTGACAATTTAATCTCATAGAATTCATGTTCAATCATGCTTGTGTAAGTGTATACGTAGTACGTACACATAATTATTTATACACAGCTGATGTAAACCAATTTCAGTTTCGTTTGACAGCTCGAGATTGTTGCTCTATTCCGCTAGGTACCTATATTAACTTTATGGTCGCAACGAAGTTGCGGGCGTCATGATCTAGTTATAAATAAATAATAATATTATGATTTTAAGGTCTTTGTTTTACTTTTTGATCTAAACTTTTCCATCGTGTTGTTACAAATTACGTAGAACTACTAGTTAGTAATCTATACTATTTAACTTTTCTAAACTTCTATAGTGGTTTTAAAAATAAACATAATTAAATAATTTTGTTGACATAAATGGTATTTGAATATTCCAAAAATTCTTTTGACCATTATTCCTATAGCGGCTATACGGCCATTAATTTTGACCAAAAAGAGTGTTAAAGCATTACAACAAATACAACAATTGACTACCGAGAAATCCATATCTACTGACGTTGGACTGGAGGTAGAATAGGGTGTGGTCTCAGTGCTAGCGTAGCTGGTAGCATATCGATATAATATTTGTTGTTTAAAGCCATAATATTATATCTATTGATGGTGGACTGGAGGCATAGTAGGATATTGTCTCACAGCTAAGTTGCTAACGTAGCAGTCTTGATATTTTAATATTTAATAAATATGGGCCATCGAAGCCTGAAATCAACAATATCTTAGTAATTTAATTTTAATAATTGTTTTTCTTAGTTTATTTGAACAACCGCAACAATATTGAGCGTTTCAATTATGTCTACGGCCTCATTTATGACTAATGCAGCATTCACATAATGGCCCTTGAAAATATTTTATGTTGGCTGATTCTCAAATCTATCGGATAGGCATACCCCAATTTCTTTAAAATCGATCCAGCCGTTTTAGAGAATTTTGGTAAAACACTTTCTAAATCATGATCATTATATTGCCCCTCTCGCTACTACTGCAATACAAAATGTGAAACTCTGGAATGAACTGTTACTAGCAGTATCTTCAAGAAGAGAGCGTGTTTCATCTTAAAAGGCCGTCAACGCACCTGCAGCTCGTCTAATGTTGCGAGTGTCCATGGGCGACGGTAGATGTTTCCATCAAGCCACCCGTTTGCTCGTTTGTTCCATTATTTTATTAAAAAATAACCTTTAGCGATTGTTAGCAGATTACAGCATTGTAAATTTTATTTTAAAAATATATTTTTTTCTCATTTATTTGGTAAAAAGTTGGGCCCCGTTCGTGTTTCTTATGCCGGTTCTTCTCGCCGGGTTAGTTCCCGAACCGATGGTAGGCACCAGTAGTATCAACGTTTTGAAAGTATTTGTCACAAATCTATTGATATATTTTTATTTTTGTCGTAGTTTTAAAATCGCTGCAAGTGGCACCAGTCACCACACAAAGGGCAATCAGGTTCAAGTCGCGGCGTGAAATCAAGCGGTAGCTGACACGCCGGATTACTTTAAACGCTGGAGGCCCTTTTTCAGACTTATCATCATCATCACCAGAAAACTTCACACTATGATCATTATCATAACCAGGATTCATCATGCTATTGACGGCCCCATACAATATCCAGTAATCTCAAATTTCAATTTTTAAAAGGAAATTTTTTCAATATCATTAATCATTATACATGATAATTATTTTTTATTTTTTCTATATCGCTTAAAATTTCAACAAAATATTAAAAATTTAATTAATTAAAACAAACTTTTATTTCTATAAGGCTTAAACAAAAATATAATCCTTACTATCCCCCAAACTAGGTACGGGCTATAACGGCCAACCAGAGTGCGTAGTGCGAGTTTTATTCGGTCATACTCATCGAGAACGTTAACGCGAATTTGTATGGGATCAAAGCGGTATCCACGTAAGCCAGTAGGTGGCGCTGCTTTGATCCATACAAATTCGCGTTAACGTGTTCGATGGGTATGATCGAATAAAACTCGCACTACACCCCCTGTACTGTCGTCTGTCGCTAGTCGCTACATCAATGCATCGCTCACTCATGTACTGACTTGGATAAGATAACTTCTATCTATTTGTTTTAAGCCTAACGGACGTAAGCATAATTTTATTTAAAATGAATTAAAAACTTAGGTAACTTGAATGAGTCGATTATCGAAGTAAGCATATCGGTAAACGGTGAATGGCAGAGGTTACACGATAAATTTTTCATCAATCTAATCCATCAATCTGATTGACGGAATATTGGTGGTTATGAAAAAGTCCATATTAAAAAAATGATCAATCCATCAATCCGTGGGTTAGACGATCAATTTTTTGTCAATCTGGATCGGATTGATGGATCAGAATTCAGATTGATGAAAAATTGATCGTGTAACCTCTGCCTAAGCATAAACTGGGTATCGCAATGTAGAGTAAGGGGAGAGCTGTTCATAATAACAATTTTAGTTTTGAAACAACTAGCGCCATCTCTCAGTCGAGTCTGTACGTTGTTATATTTTGCAGCTATTTTTCGTGCGTTATTTTATTTAGTACTTAGCTATTTTTCGTAATTTTTTGATTGCTAATCATAATCTAAGTCAATCAAGTCAATTCAAGTTCTAAAAGTGTTAACTTTGTTAACCTATTTAGATATAAATATTTTGATTATTGATTTTGAATCAAACATATTAATAATATATTTCACAAAATTCACATGAAACCCTATTTTTATATATTTTTTACTACCCGATAAAACTTTGAACTCATAATGTGAGCTTCCAATTTTCGCCGTAGAGGCGACATATTTTTTCACGAAAAACACTTGTCTAGGATAAAAAATATTCTATGTGTTAATAAAGAGTAGTTGTAATCTAATATAATTTTGTTTTCCTGTATCTCTATTGTAAAGGTAACTCATAGTTACCAATTGTAACTTGTTTTTATAAGTCACTCAATTCAGTATGTAATTCAGTATGTTAAAAAATGTAACTTATTATATAAGTTTGTACCAGTCAGATATATACCTATATAAGCTTGTAATATGTTAACCTTTTAAGTCACTCACTCTAGTATGTAAATAATTTAACTCAAGTAACTTATTTTCTTACACAAGTTTGTAATATTAAGTTTTTAATAACATCTATTTAAGATTGTAATAAGTGAACAAATATTATTGGCCCTAATTCCTACTGTTAAGTATAGCTTATAATTGCCTAAAATGTATTATAGTTTACAAAATAATATTAGCTATACCTACAAGTGTCACTAGTGATATAAGAATGATGGCTGTTGTTGTTCCTAATAAAAATAAATAAAATAAATGAATAAATTATCTCCTTCCATGCTAAATTCGCTGGTTCATGCTTGAAGCAGTAAAAATAAAAATAAACACACTCAAAAACTTATCGGCTATCACAGGGGAAATAACTGGTATTATCTTCGGTCAGATTTTGATTTATCTACAGTTATAATTCAAGCGACAAAACTAACATACGTATGCTTAGGTATAATTAAAATCTTATCATAATATCCTGAGCATCAATGAAAATACTTAACAGTAATTTTCCGGTGTCACGTCACGGATCCTTAATACTCATTTTATTTATTTCAAACGAGTATTACTCATCGTGACCTACTTTAGTATTAACTGAAGCACGAACAAAGCGTGCTCTAACATGTAGAGCCATTTCGTTGATAGTTTTAATCGTATTTCATACAATTTCCTCATGAAAAACGAAGTTTTTCAAGCAATTTAAACAAGGTTCTAATCATAATTTTCATCTTGAATTAGGAACCATTCCTCTCACCATAAATAGGTACTCTATCTCTATGAAGAGGAGCACAGCACTCAGCTGCAGGTCTAAAATGAACATACATAATAACATGACTACCTCGAGAGTTTCATATGATTTCCTGTTTCTTAATAATGTATTTCAAAACTTTGTACGATTAACACAATGTCTATTTTAGTGTCATTTTTTAGGGTTCCGTAGCCAAAATGGCAAAAAAGGAACCCTTATAGATTCGTCATGTCTGTCTGTCTGTCTGTCTGTCTGTCTGTCTGTCTGTCCGTCCGTATGTCACAGCCACTTTTCTCCGAAACTATTAGAGCTATACTATTGAAACTTGGTAAGTAGATGTAGTCTGTGAACCGCATTAAGATTTTGATGCAAAAATGGAAAAAGTATTAAAAATTTTAGGGGTCCCCATAGGTACAACTGAAACAAAAAAAATTTTTTTTCATCTAACCTATGCGTGTGTGGTATCTATGGATAGGTCTCTAAAAATCATATTGAGGTTTCTCATATCATTTTTTTCTAACCTGAATAGTTTGCGAGAGAGACTCTTCCAAAGTGGAAAAATGTGTGTCCCCCCCCCCTCTAATTTCTAAAGTAGAGGCATGATAATTCTAAAAAAAATATATGATGTATATTACTATAAAAACTACCAACGAAAATTGGTTTGAACGAGATCTAGCCAGTAGTTTTTTTTTATACGTCATAAATAGTAAAACTTAATGAAACAAAAAAAAATTTTTTTCATCTAACCTATGCGTGTGTGGTATCTATGGATAGGTCTCCAAAAATCATATTGAGGTTTCTCATATCATTTTTTTCTAAGCTGAATAGTTTGCGAGAGAGACTCTTCCAAAGTGGAAAAATGTGTGTCCCCCCCCCCCTCTAATTTCTAAAGTAGAGGCATGATAATTCTAAAAAAAATATATGATGTATATTACTATAAAAACTACCAACGAAAATTGGTTTGAACGAGATCTAGCCAGTAGTTTTTTTTATACGTCATAAATAGTAAACCTTAATCTAAATTTCATTAAATCGACTGAAATATAAAAATAAATCAAAAATAATATAATTTCATAAAAATTAACCTTATTGCTGCTGCGGAACCCTCCATGGGCGAGTCCAACTCGCACTTGGCCGCTTTTTTTTATTTAATAATAGCAATTTTTTTTACAATAAGAAGTTATAGCTTTTGAATAAAGCTATTTATAATTTTTCCCTAAAGTCGATGAAACTCGGCTCCTAATTTCTAGGATAAAGCTAGTCTGGTTAGAGTTTTAATTGGTCATTACTTTGAGCTGTTAAGATATCGAGATCTTGAGCAAGTTTAGTAGTCGTAACTTCGCTAATACCAGTTATTATTGTTAATTTAACTTCTGAAATATATAGAACTATCGTTTTGTTTTAGTTAAAGTACAATATTATAATATTATATTAATTATGTACCAATATTATCAAAAAAATATTTATAATGTAGGTACCTATTGGGAGAGTCCGTGCACAAAAAATGCATTTTGGACTCGGTAGAGTCTAATGTCTAAATGTTTTTTTTTTATTTCTTGGTAAATTCTTAGATTTTTTAAATTAGTTAGCTCTATTCTTGTAATTTTTAGCTTCTTAGAAAAAATTGAATGGCAATATATAACACGGCAGTTTGATTTAATTTTTCTAACCCAGTTACACCAAAAGGGCATTGGCTCTTGACATTCAAAATAAATGTAACAAAAGTCAAGGTTATATTTATTATAAACGTCGTAGTTTTAAATTTTACTATAATAATAATTATTATGAACTTGGTACGCTCGTGCCAAGGCTAAAAGTCAATGACCAAAAAAGGTAAATTTCGTCACTGTTCAAAGAAAAAAGGAAGTTTTTTTTATATTTTGTAAATTTAATAATCGGTCATATTGTGTATTGTATTTTCTAGTTGTCACAATAAATAATTATGTATAAGTACTATAACTCTACCATAAAAATATGTAGTGTTTCTTTCTTTACTTAAAATAAATAAAATATTATCACTTTTAATAATATTTAGGGAAACACTTTGTCAAGTGAAGTAAAAGTATAAAGTTGATGAAATATAGAGTGATAGTGAGTGATTTTAGAAATAATCTTGCCTCGTTGTTGCTGAAATTCATGAAAAATTATCGGCTCTTTGTTGTAGCTTGTGGTGAAAATAATAATTCTAGCGATTGATTAAAATAAAAGAGAAACTTGTACGATACAGTAATCCAGAAAAAATAATAATTTTAATAACATTTGACAAAGTTACAAAAAATGTCTCTACATTTTTAATTTTTGACATGAAACCAAAAAAAAAAATGTATCGTTCACTAAACTTACTTACAAGTTACGTTTACACAATAATACGTTTATGAGACAATTAAGAGGCGAGTGCAACAAAGATTTTCACTCTGACATAAAACCAAAACACCTTTAGTTGCACAAGCGAAACCGCGACTATAAAACTACTGAAGGCCTACTAAATTACAGTACACACGCGCTATAAAGATCCTAAACTCGCAAACCAGCTCTACGTAGAGCTAACAAAGAGCCGTTAAGCCGCGACGCGAAATGTAGCCACCACAAGCTCAGAACCGAGTGAACGTCTAACAACCCTGTGCTCTCAAAACTGCCTTACGTCACCTCACCCCATACTAACCACGCGACCCCATTGGACCGTTCGCTTTGGCGCGCTTTCTCGAGGTCAATATAAAAAGTGACACCGCTCTCTCCATCCCTCTCGGGGCAACACGCGACCCTTGAAACCAAAACGAGAGAACGCACTCCATCGACACGCGTCTCGAAATGATGTAACCAGTTTGAAAAGAGATAGAAATGGCCCAGCGGAGTATGAGCGAAAGAGCAACAAAATGGACGTCGAAGCTTATTGTAGAGTGCGAAGGGAACGTGCTACCGTGCGTTCTACTATTTGTAATCAAATAGCGTGCGGTAGTGTGCGTGCGTGTGTACGTTATGCACCGGGCACACAAGCATCGCGAGGCAATGATGTGCACGAAGTATTATCCCTTATTACAAGATCTGCTTCCGCGCCGGCCGCACGTACACTAGTTGTCACCGGACCTCTTTTGTGGAGCGACGTGCGAAGTAATAGTTTGTTTACATGGACGTTGCATAGTGCGGTTAATTACCGTTGTGTCATCGACCGTTCAAATTGCGAGTGATTCGGACGATGCTCGGGGAGTTTTGAAACTTTTGTGCGCCTGTGATTTCGCTGACTCGGTGCCATTTCCAGTGTCAAAGTGAACTTTCTACGAAAAACTTTTTAAAATTTTTGATACTACCGGACTCTACATTTTTTGAAAAGTTGGAGAATTTTGTGACTACGAAGATATGAAAAAGGAGAGAAACAAAACATAGAAAAAACTGAGAGAAAAGTTTTGCGAGTGGATCTAGACATAGAGGGCGAAGTAAACTAAAGTCGCACTCAGCATTTATGCATACAAAACAAACGGTCTATCCACGCTTCTTCCGTAGAAAAAGGCGTTTCGAGAGACAGAGATGGCTATAGCATTTAACCTGCCGAGCGAGAGAGAGGCGGCCGAGGAGAACTTTTCACGATTGAACCGGCTCCTAGCCGAGCTGTACGAGGTCCTCTGCCACATCTTGGTATCACGACAACCTGGCCAAGAAGTCCAGGAGAATCGGCGAGGTGAGTGCCCTCGTGAGCCTAACATACCACCTTACCAATTAAGATGCAATTCGACCTACATCGTGAATCTAGTGATGGTTGTGGCCATCCTGAAAGCGTCCCTAACATCCTCCCTCTTCAATACCGTGAGATAAGAAGATTTGTTGAGTGTTGTTGTGTCACTGCGAAGCAGTTGTGGACAGTTGTTAAGTATTTTTAAGTCCGAGTTCGATTCTGAGATGTTGTGTCCAACTGCACTTAAATTGTAAATGGTGGTTCGGCCGAATTGAATAATTCGGTCTCGCATTGCTAACACGTTTTCGCTTACGCTTCTGGATTTAAATTTAAGTGAAGTTTGACAATGAACCTTTCAGTTTGAACTTATTTTTACGAGAACATCGAATAGTGTTAAAAACATTCAATTTTTGTAAAAATATAATATCAGTGTCAAGAAATCGCAATGGATTTTTTTTTGTCAAAATTTGTAAAAAATAAGTAGTTGGCAAAAAATATTCTGTGGTTGAATGTCAAAAAGCAAAAAATCTGTAACGAAAATATGCTACAGAAACGATTAAGATTTTTTGTCAAAAATAGTAATTTATAATTTTGTATCACAATAATACCGTAATTATTTTAATTTCAATTTAGTTTTGTTAAGTTTTTTTTAACATTTCCAATTGATCTCTATTTTTGTTTTATAAATTTTAAATAGCTTAAATGAACTAGTTTAATTTAATTATTTTATGAATAGCATTTAATCTATATTGGTGTGACGCGCCAATGGATCTCAAATTTATTTTAGTTCCAAATATTTGCTATAGTCATATTGTTTTTACGTAATTTAATATCAAACATCTCATTTGGTTGACCAAATATTAGTTAAAATAAAAGAAAAAAACTTAAAAAATTATTTCGTTGCTTGAATAGTTCTTTTTTTGTAAATAAAACTTAATTTTTGTTACTGTAATATGTTTCAATGTTTTGTTGGCACAAAATATAATATGATTTGTAAATATTCGCATTAACAACTCGGTCGAGTTGTAACTTTATCTTGTAAATATTGCATTTATTATTTGTGATTTTAATTAAGCATTTCTAATTATAATTTACTTACCCACATATTTAAGCCGTATATAATCACTTACTTGGATTGTGTTCTCTATAATGTACCGAACAATTTTAAGAGAAATTGTGAAATAAACTTATTATTTTTAAAGTACTTCCGGATTTTTCTTCCACCTCGAATCACCCCAAAAATATGGTTTAAAACTTTTTCTCGCCTTTTTTTAATTCGCAGTTAATTTAATTACAACATAATTATTGTGGAAAAAATATTTTTGGTACGAAAATTATTTTCTTAGTATTTTATTTACAACTGAAACGTTGAGTCAATTTAAATGTTTTAAAATATATTTAAATTTAAAAAAAGTAAAATTACCATTGCATCAAGTTAAAATACAATCATTTTTAAGATATTTACATTTTTGGAGATTTTTTACGATTTTTTACGAAATTCTCTACTCTTACTAGTACGGGTGCCCTAGAACAATTTTTTTTGTGATTACTAACAAGCTAATTTTTTGTAAGTAGCTACATTTTGATAAGACGAACAACATTTTTATTTTCGAAAAATCTCGAAAGTGGTAGCTAACAGAGATAGAAAGAATTTCATACTTTGACTTGATGGTCCTAAAATATGGATTGTTTTATTTGTCGGACAAGGTTATTCTTAAATAATATAACTATTAACCTACCAATATACAAAAAATCTGCTGGTTAGGGTTCCGTTTTAGGGTACAGTAATCAACCAAGTTTTGTTGATTAATTTTGTTGATTAACAAAAAACTCCCAGAAACTAGAGTGCTGAGTGACCAAAAGACAAAATTGTAATCAAAAGTTTTGTCGCTCAGAGGTATTTTTAAACGGTGCAAGCTGTACGCTTACTCATAAACAGTGTCAGAACGACTCGTCAATCAGTACGAAAATAGCGCGTGTTTACACACATTATACATACACACATTATACACAATACGCAGTGTGTATTACACATACACTAGGGTTATCAATCTCAAATATATAAAACAGGTTTAATGTTAAAAAAACCCAGGATAATTTCGTCCAATACACACATAGAATTGCAATAGCAATATTAATATCAAGAAAAAAGTTACAAAAATAGAGGTATAACAATGAAACAATGTAGTTAAAAATTAGTTATCATAATATAAAACAAACACTTTTGTTTGTAAAAAAAAAAAATTTTTTTTCGTAGGACGATGTCTAAAAATTATCCTGGACGCTACGAAAACTAGAACATGTTCTAAAATAGGACGGTAGGCAACCCTAATATATGCTAATGTCAAGACTCGAAACAATGGACGTATCAAACAGAAAATGGTTTTGATGCTTTTGAACTCTACATCGCGGTAAAAGATGTGCGAAAATAATAGTTGTAGGTGATGCATTGTTTTTTTGTTGCATATTAATTTTGTGTTGCATAAAGGGATATCAACATTATGTTCTCAATTATATTAGAAAGTCTAAAGTTTGTGTGTGACATTTTAACGCAAAAACTACCAAACGGATTTTGATTAAGGCATAGTAGATTTCAAAAGGCGAATCAAGGCACAATTTTTTATAATATTAAATGACAATATTCTTTTTAAATTCTGTTGACTGTGCTTCGTATTTTGATTATAGTATAGTTAGGTTCTGAAGCTATACTACAGGTTACTTTTATTCCTATAAAGTAATTTTTTTTTGTAATAAGTGAAACTGAGTGAAAAATAATACTCTTAAAATAAAATGACACCTGTTCACACCAAAACAGTGCTATAGTATCATCGTAGATATACTTAAATAGTAAAAAGTAGAGTTCGCAGCTTACGACAGACATAACAGAAAAAGTTGTAAAGTAACAACTTTTTGCTGCACTAAACCGGTTAAGTCAATATAAGATCCACTTGCACCAATCTTGGTTATAGATAATCGTATATTGTAGTATCGTAGTCAAAATAAGAAATACATATAGCATTTCTTTTTAAATCATTAGCAAATAATACTATAAATGCAGAAGTGATCGCTTAATCTTTTTTGGTATGGAGATAGGTACTTTGCGTCTCGGGAGAGGACATAGGATAGTTTTTGTTGCGGATAAGCGAACTTTTTCGAAACGGAGTTGCGTCATTCAGCAATAGTATAAATGCAAAAGTGACGTATGTGTCTGTCTGTAAACTTTTCACGCTTAAAACCGTTTGATGTAGTAAAAAATAAAGTATCCTTTCCTTACCCGGGAGGCTGGGACTTAAAGTATCCTTTTAAGTCCGGAGAAAGGCCAAATAAAACTTTTTATCCTGGGAAAATGTACGGTTCCGGTAGCGCGATAAACTATTTTAGGCGTAACGGAGTTGCGGGCGTCATCTAGTATTTTTAGTAATTTAATTAGTTCTATAAACATCATAACTAAGTTCTTAGCTTATTAATTAATAGTATTAATTACGTTCAATTAAATAATTATGAGATTCTTACTGCATACTTACATTATCTTATAAGGATCTTATAAGTTAAACAAGACTTGACAAGAAAGTGATAAGTATCTAAAATCTAAATTATAAGCTTATTCTAATTTGAAACTAATAATTGAGATTAGAATCAGAGCTCTGATTCTATTTTTTAATTCGAAATAATGCAGCTTTGAATTTTGTTCGATCCGGTCCGTTTTCCTTCAAACACAAAATGTAATTGCAATAGAGATATGGTTTACTTGTGATGAATAGTCACACCAACATCAACTTCCCAATGGTCGAAATTCGACACTAACTTTAATTATCTTCTTCTTTTGGCTCCTCGTTTAAAGTATTGACTATTTCAGATTTATTTTTAACCCCCGACCAATTAAAAAGAGGGGTGTTATAAGTTTGACGTGTCTGTCTGTCTGTCTGTCTGTCTGTCTGTCTGTCTGTCTGTCTGTGGCATCGTAGCATCCAAACGGGTGGACCGATTTTGATCTAGTTTTTTTTGTTTGAAAGCTGACATGACGGTGAGTGTTCTTAGCTATAGTTCATCATCATCAGCCTGCTCATTGCTGAAATATCACGGTATATCTGGTTCGTGATAGGACGATTAGCAACTTGCAGTCGCTTGATGGGTTTTATATTTTGCATCCTGGTTCGAGACACTTATGAATTATATATACACATTATTGGAAAGTTGACCTGGTGGTGCAGCATCACCTGGTAATCAATAGGATACCCAACTCCTCACCAACTTAGAGCAGAGGTTTCGTGTTTGGGCTCATTTTAATTGCGACTACCAGTAAGACGTAGATAAACAGTAAATATTTGCATGCTACTGCTGCAGCATCACCTGGATTCTATAGGAGCTAAGCTCCGTATGAACCTAAAGTGGAGGTTTTATGTTTGGGCTCATATCATCCTCAAGAGGACATATTTTATAGATGGTATTCATTGCAGGGATATGATCCAGTTGATAGGAATTATTCTGCACAAGTTTAAAAAGCATAAAATAAAATTAAATTAAGAAATTTAAAAAAACCCCCGCCAAAAAACTTTAAAAAGTAATGAAATAACATTTCCTGACTTGAAGTTTAAATCATTCCTAAGAGTAAATTAATATTTTAGTCCATAATTGTTGTCAAGGTGTGTCGGGGGACCGCTAATGTAGATGTTTGATTTCAGATAACAATATAAATTAAGAGTAAAATAATCGAGAGAATCAGCGACTATTATGGCGATACAAAATGCAAAAGTCGCTGTTGTGGTAGTTTACTTGCCGGTCCCCCGACACACCGTGACAACAATTATGGACTAAAATATTAATTTACTCTTAGGAATGATTTAAACTTAAAGTCAGGAAATGTTATTTCATTACTTTTTAAAGTTTTTTGGCGGGGGTTTTTTTAAATTTCTTAATTTAATTTTATTATTTATAGGAATACTGTTTTGCTGTTTGTTAAGAAAAAATCAAACAAAGAGGAAAGCTGCATTATTGCTGCATTAAAAAGTAAAATAGGGTTCTGCTTAAAATTATACAATGATTAATTTCTAACAAGAGGTTTATGTCAAACTTCACTAATCGCGACTGTGTAGCCGCAATTCAATTTTATTTTTTGTGTGATATAGGATAAATTACTCTATGGTGATGGTAATAAAGGTGATGGTGTGTACGCTTCGATGATTCTGAAACTCTAATACTTTTTGTTATCGATTTGCTTCGTGTCATTCATGATTACAAAGTTTTTAATTACGATAAAAAGGTTATTGGCCCGGAATTTTTTTTTCTAACAAGGACTAAATTTTACCCGACTTTCGATGGAAATATTCTCAACCAGGGTTAAACATTTTTCGAAGAATCAATTATTGCGTTTAAAACGTTGGTTCTTTCTATGTTATCGCTTATCCATAATAATAGAATTCGCACAGAGAGTATTATTATACTCTTATCATATCTTATACAGTAGATCATGTAAAATAGTATAGGTTACTTTTTTGCAGTAAAATGTACGGTTTTCGCGGATTTACTAACGCGGAACGCCAACGGAGTCGCACGGAACGTGTAGCTTTCGACTAAAGTTTATTTTCACACGAAATTTTAAGTCATTATGCAAGTGATATATTAATTACACAAATAAATATTCATACACTACCATCCCGCTGTGGTATGTTTTATGGCTTGGAAACATTGAATTCGGAGGTGAATTTGCTGAAATTGAAAATTTATTCTGCCTATTGTGTTACCCCTTACAGTTGGAAACAAAGATGTTTTGGTCAAGATCTAACTACGAATGGAAGCTGGTTTAATATAAATATGCTGGTTTAATAAATGGCCCCAAACTAACTCGAAGTAGGGCACTCATTTGAACGTACGTACTTAACTGTAATTAAATGAGGATTTTTACAGATAACGAATCAATAATTATGTCAAAATCTCAGTTATAAAAGTAATTTATATAATATTCTAGAGGCTGCAGTGTTAAAATTTTCAAAATGTACTAGGACGTCATAAAATTATGCAGCTTCATCCTTTACAAACCATCTGTTACAATTTTATACAATGATGAAAAAAGCGTAAGCTTACATGCGGATTTGTAAAGAGTGCATATTATATGCGTGCTTTACAAGCATGATGCATGCATGCGTGCACAGGTGGCCCCCTAACAGGTGTGCATGTGATGATATCTGATGGTGTTGATAAAATATGATAAATTAAGTTCAATTTTGGTTTTGATGGTGTGAAAGTGATTATTATGTTTTGTACAATTTGGAGTAGTTTAAATACTTAATATAAGAATTGAATTGAAAAGCAAATATTTGTAAGGTGTATGACAATAATTATTGTAAGTTCCATTATTATGAGGATAATAAATCAATTCTAAAGAGCTTTTTTATTTTATCTAAATATGTAGCTGGTTTGTTGTGGTAGTTTTCGAATGGTATGGTTATATTTGATGACAATAAAAACTGCTTAATTTCATAAAAAAATCATTGTAAATTTTTCTTACTCTAGTTACAGTAAGTATTTGTACTTCCTACAGTAAGCCGGATGTAGGCTTCATCCTCCATATTATATGTACCAAATACTCATAACCTCCAAAAATTGTTTAAAAACAATATTATACATAGTTTAGCGGATTATTGATAATTTCTAAAAGATATTTTGTGATAATAAACAAATTAAAAATATAGAGCCTACAACCGTATTTTGCTTTAACGATTTAATATAAATATTATTTGAACCTTCTCATTATTTGAAATTACTGGAATAATGCACAATTTGACCACTGCAACGCCATCTAGTAGCGCTTTGCGGAAACTTATTTCGGAGTATGTATTTTTATTTTGTACCGTGAAATCTCTTCAAAAATACACAAAGCTATACATAAAAATTACATAAATTTAATATTAAAATAGATATTTTAATTGCTGTCGTTGTGGTAATAGTAGTATAATAGTAATCACAAAAAAAATTGTTCTAGGGCACCCTAACTATTATAATATAATATTATCTTTTAATAAATAAATTATGAAAAAAGCGGCCAAGTGCGAGTTGGACTCGCCCATGAAGGGTTCCGCAGCAGCAATAAGGTTTATTTTTATGAAATTAAAATGTTTTTATTTATTTTTATATTTCAGTCGATTTAATGAAATTTAGATTAAGGTTTAAAAAAACTACCGGCTAGATCTCGTTTAAACCAATTTTCGCTGGTAGTTTTTTAGTAATCTACATCATATATATTTTTTAGAATTATCATGCCCCTACTTTAGAAATTAGAGGGGAGTGGACACACATTTTACCACTTTGGAAGAGTCTCTCTCGCAAACTATTCAAGTTAGATAAAAATGATATAAGAAACCTCAATATGATTTTTGGAGACCTATCTATAGATACCACACGCATAGGTTAGATGAAAAAAAATTTTTTTCGTCTCAGTTGTACCTATGGGGACCCCTACAATTTTTAATAATTTTTCCAATTTTGCATCAAAATCTTAATGCGGTTCACAGACTACACCTACTTACTAAGTTTCAATAGTATAGCTCTAATAGTTTCGGAGAAAAGTGGCTGTGACATACGGACGGACGGACAGACAGACAGACAGACAGACAGACAGACATGACGAATCTATAAGGGTTCCTTTTTTGCCATTTTGGCTATGGAACCCTAAAAAGGAAAACATATGAACATTGTATTAGTGGTCATAGATATTCAGGAAAAATAATATTATACTTAACTTTACCGGCATTATCCAGGGAGGAAACAGGGGACAACGTTTGTATGGAAAAACGGCTGTGATGGACTTCTTTTAATATTTTTTTAGTATAATACTACTACTAATTAAACTAATTAAAGGTAGTATTTTATACTTAAACAATATTATAATTTTAGTAACACACCCACAAATTCGGCGTTAGTCACTATGAATAATACAATTTTCAAGGTTTATTTTTAATTACCAACAATTATTTTAAACAAATAAATTGTGTTATCTTGATGTCGCGTTCGCCTTGATATTATAAATTAGTTCTATAACCTTTTTGTGAGTAATCCTAAAGTTTATGACAACCTAGTAGTTAGTACTTGCTAGAGTAGGACCTACAGTAAAACAAATAAGGTTTGAGGAGTAGCTGAAAAAGGAGGTTCTATGTTCGGTTGTATCCATACTAATAATATTAACTATATTAATATGGATAGTGTATCTGTCTGTCTGTTAAGACTTAAGGGTGAAGCCAAACGAGCGTAATTTTGTGAGATGTGAGTCGCAGAATTTCGGTCGCGTGAATACTAAATATCTTTTCATACTTAAATCATGACTAACAAAATTACGCTTGGGTGAATCAAACAGGACTTTTGTAAGAAACAGGACTTTTGTATGAAAGACTGCAGCAGATTTCTGCCAGCAAAAATTCTGCGACTCACAACTCACAAATTACTCTCATTTGGCTTCACCCTAACTATTCATGCATAACCGCTAATCCGATTTTTCTGAAATTTTGTATGTTGATACTTTGAGTCCCGGGAATGGATATAGGGCATTTTTTATCCCGGAGAAATGTACGGTTCCCGCGCGTTATCGAATTATGGCGCAACGGAGTTGCGGACGCCATCTAATAGTAAATTAAATCTGCGATAAATTACATGAGAAAAGTACAAATACTTATTTTAAATGTCTCTCACTTAGGGTGAAGCCGAACGAGCGTAATTTGTGAGTTGTGAGTCGTAGAATTTCGGTTCGGCAGAATTCTGCTGCATTCAGTTTCATACAAAAGTCCTGTTTGATTTACACGAGCGTAATTTGTGAGTTGTGAGTCGCAGAATTTCTGCCGCGTAAATATATTTTCATACAAATCATGACTCACAAAATTACGCTCGTGTGAATCAAACAAGACTTTTGTATGAAACCGAATGCAGCAGAATTCTACCGAACCGAAATTCTGCGACTCACGACTCACAAAATTACGCTCGTTTGGCTTCATCCAGTCTTACATTAGTGAATGTTTGTAGTTTTCTTCAATTAAGTAGTCAGTAAAATATTTTCCCGAGATCTATTATGAAATAGTTGTGCTCGTAATATGATAAAAGTTCTCATAATAAAGACTTACCAAAATGAAATGAACCATAAAGAAATACTTAAATTAGTCAATTATAAAGTTTAGAACAATAATAATCTTATAATTGTGGGAAATGATATGGCTCATCGCTTTTTATAATGCATTTTGTTTTAATAGCACTTTTAATACAGCCTTTATAGAGCGGTTGGGCTAGTTTTAATTTTTAAGTGTTTTTGGTAACAAAATATTATGTTATGTTTAAGAAAAAGTTTTAGCAAAAATATTATACTTAATATAAGTATTAAATAGGAATGCGGATGAAAAAAATACACACAGCAAACATTTTAATTTGGAAATTGCGCCATTTTAACTGATTTTAGTGATAAAAAATTATTTTTTTTTTCAGCTCCATACTCACAAAACGAAATTGGTGAATTAAAAAACATTACAATTTTCTGCCATGTATGCCTACAATATTATCCTTCCTTTTTTCCACATAAAATCTGCATTATGTGCTTAACCAATTTTATTTTATTTTATTTTATTTTATTTTATTTATTTAATGGAAAACTTACAGCTAGATAACATGGACATAATGAGTAAGATAGAACTATAAGGCCAATTACAAGTTTTCACTGGTATACAACTAAATAACAATAAACAAACAGCAAACAAAAATATCATAATATTGAAAGTACAAGAATAGAAAGCGAAAATTAAGCTATACATAAGGAGCTAAAGCAATATGTAAGTTTAAGGCTAGGAGTATACCAATACATAGTAAGCATACTACTAAAAACTATAGACAAAAGCAATACGCAAGCATAAGCATATTATAAAGCTATAAAGTGCTCTAAGGCTTTAAATGAATATGTCAATGGGCGCTGCTAGTGAAGGGCAACTGTCAAAAATCGTTTTTGTATGACACAGCATTAGTTCCTTTTCTCGCCACATTCATTTTTTTTATTTTGATTATTACATTTTGATTATTTTGATACATTTTGATTATTATGTATTACGTTGTGTTAGTTATAGATTATCAACTAATCAATGCTTTAAAACTTTAGCCAGAACCAATTATCCTAAAACCTATTGAGTATAATATTAAATCCATTAACTAAACATAATTACAACTTGCGTTGTATTTTTCGTTCAGAAATATAATACCTCCACCATAATCTTTATCTTAACGATAATATAAGACTCGTATTCGTATGAAGAAAATAAAATAGCTGGTAGAAGAGCAGTCACAGTATAAAATACAGTAGTACCATCTCATCATTCTTCATACGAAACCGCCTGCATCGGGCGCTCGTTTACTTGATTTCAGATAACTATGAAGAACAGCATGATTAAGTAGTAAGACTAAATCATTATAATAACATTTTAAAATTCGTTTTTCTTTTGTCTTGATACAGGATGTAATAAAACTAAATGATAACACTTTAGGGTCTGCATTTGCCCCTTTTTTATTCAATTTTATTTATAGGACCTTTATAAAAATACATGTCGGTCCTATGTGCCCCTTATATAGGTAGAGTTCATTGTGAAAGTAGCAGAGCAGAAAGACTTTTTTTGTGATTTGTATGGACAAGCGCCCAAGCGTCATGAATTTTCCCATACAAAAGTGAACAAAAAAGGTTACTGTTTCAGCGCTGCTACTATCACAGCGAACTCTATACACGGAATCCATACACACACTTAAGTATTATCACTAAATTTTGTTACATTGCACTCTGTAGATTAAGGGTAAGGCTAAGTTACACTACTGTATATATTTTATTGTGCTGCAGTGGTCAGTGGGCTCATAAAAAACCGCAACTGATTAGATTCCCCGAACCCAAGACTTAGTTCGTAGAAGGACGACAGGAAAACAAGCGAAGAGAGCTTTGTTTTTTAACCAGCCGGCCTAGCATACGCCAACGAGATATCTCACTCTTGAGATAATTAAAAACTACTCGTCTCATAATGTCAAAATCTCGACATTATCTCGACAAAACTCTATAAAAATGTGTTATTTCGATGATAGATCTACGCGAGAAAAAATGTTTGTCATGCTAGGGTCAATAGAGATGAAGATACAAACTATCAAACATCGAGAAACATGTAGGTAAAGACTAAAGAGAGAGGAGAAGCTAGGCCGGCAGAAGACGCCCACAACTCCGTTACGTCAAAATTTATCGCGCGGGAACTCGCGGGAACCGTACATTTTTCCGGGATAAAAAATATTATCCTGTCAGCTAGTATGGTTTAGCGGTTTAAGGGCCTGTTTCACCACTTTCTGATAAAGTGCCGAATAGACTATTCACAACTTTTTTGACAGATTCTCCATACTTCTTAAGATCTGTCAAGTTAATTGGTGGATAGCCTATTCGTCACTTACCAGGAAGTGGTGAAACAGGCCCTAAGAGTAAAGAGTTGACAGGTAGACCCACTTTCGCATTTATAATATCAGTATGAATTACATAATTATTGCGATGTAAACAAAGATATTCGGAAGAAAGTTTGTAAGATATATCCCATGAAAAACATGCTGTAAAAAATATGAGTAAATTAACCGACTTGGTATTACATGGATCTCACAACTTTTTACGGTGGAAAAACTAAGTTGCTAGACTTGCCGAATGCCTTAAGACGAGAATTAGTCCAGATCGAGTGCTTACTGTAGTTTGTAACAGTATTTAATAACAGAAAATTAATAAACCCCTCTTTCAAAAATCCCTTTCCTAGTAGCTTGCTCTAAACAAACAATATATTATAGTATTGGATTGGAAGATAACCATCGCGTCTAAAACCAGTTGCGACGTGATATAGCTACCGTATACATTTTGTATACAGGATTGTAATTTGTATAGCTATAGGATAATAAGGATATAAGGATATACGCCTCCGTAGTCTAGTGGTACATAGCGCGGCTCTTGACTCGGAGGTCGTGGGTTCGATTCCCGCGTTGGAAACATGTTATTTCCAAGTTTGGTTAGGACAATGCAGGCTGATCACCTGACTGTCTGACAAGTAAGATGATCCATGCGTCGGATGGGCATGTAAAAAGTCGGTCCTGCGCCTGATCTCTCGCCGGTCGTGTCGGTCTGCCGTCCCACTGGGTTATGAGAGTAAAGGAATAGAGAGTGCTCTTGTGTACTGCGCACACACTTGGGATAAAAATACTCCTGCGTAGCTGGCCTGGTTTCAATGAAACCGGCCACCGTCACCGAAACCGTGTGGGAGCTATTATTATTATTATAGGATAGCTCTGTATAGAATAATAAATGGTATGGTCAGTAGAGCTACAAGGTTCACAATAAAATCAAATCAAAATCATTCGTGTAATGAAAGCTTTGGTAATATTATACATGCAAAAGTCTGTCTGTCTATATTATGTCTGTATGTATGTTACCCCTTCAGTCTTCACGATTAAACGGCTGAACCGATTTATGTGATATTTGGTGTAGGGACACTTTAAGCGATGGGAAAAGTCAAGGGATAGTTTTTGGTCCGCAAAAATGTACAGTTCTTGCGATTTACGAATTTCAGTTTCGGTTGCGAGTATCATCAGCTACTTATTATAATATTCGAGCTCTATCAAGAGAATAAATAGAAGAAGTTAATGTCGATTCTTTAATTTAAAGTGGGGAGGAAAATTCTGAAAAAATCCTTTATTAATCCTTGCAAATTTTGACGAACTTTTGTTGCTTTTCTGAATAATAACATAGTTTACTTCCAATACGTCTAAAAATATGCGTACAAAGTTTCATGATGATCGGTTCAGTATAAATCGCGTATAAACAAACTTACATTCATTAGTAAGTATAGTACAGTTTTAATCCTCCCTAAATGTTCCTAATTCCTCCCTAAAATCCCTAAATGACGGTGACCTTTTTAATATTTCCTGAAATGACTCAATACTCATTAACCTTCTATCGCCTATACCAGTGAATAATATTCATGGTCACTGATGAGTCGACCAAGGACATTGACCAAGCCACTTTCTGATATCCTAGTAAGCACTTTTCCAGAAATGTTTATTAATTTTGGACTTAATATCTTTATATGTAAAAATGGATTTTCAAATGTGTTAGTCTTATTAACTCGACATCGGCTGAACGGATTATGCTGATTTTAGTCTTAAAATATTCGTAAAAGTCCAAGAAAGGTTTTAAAGTGACACGAAGTTCACCGGGACAGCTAGTTCCCATATAAAATGCTTAAGTTGCAAATGCTTTCTGCTATCTTATTATACGCAAAGGTCCAGAACCTTTGCATATAATAAGATAGCAGAAAGCATTTGCAACTTACTAGAGGGCAGAGAGCAAAGGGTGCTACTAGCACATACAGTAAATAATCCGACCAAAATATATTGTCTGAAACGTTGTCAAATGTTGAACAAAACTTTTTGGTGTCTGTGCTGGCGCTTGCAACTACGTTGCACAATAATAATAGTAATAATAATAATTTACTGAATCATCAAAATTAATTACATAATATGTTGCACATAGAAAACACTTACAAGTTAAAATTTGACATTATAATAATTTTGATATTTAAATGTACACATTTAAGGTAAGTCATCTGTGTCCGAACTAGATCAAGTCTGTATTTCGGACCACAGTGCTCTTCAGTTTGCAATGACTCTATAATTTGGAATAAACAAGTTGTAAGCTACGTTATTTTGACTCATTTAACAGTAATTAAATTAATTAACTAAAATATTACAACAATATAATTAAATATATTATTATGCATATAACTTAAAATTACTTAAGTTTAGAATCCATGGTAGATATTTAAATTTACAAAATAAAGGACTTAAATTAATCATTATAAGTAGATTATCAGAATACAAATTACAAGATTAATTATACAAACATTGGAGAATAATATAAATTGACAAAAACATGAGCTTAGCTTTAGTTTACAAAGATAAAAAATAAAAAGTTACTTCCTACTGTTCAGTCTCATCATACGTGAGTTTGTGTAGGTATTTAAATAGTTTTTGTTTACATCTTGATTTACTTAAAGGGTGTATATTTATTTCTTTATTTATTTTATTATATAGGAATGGACCTAGGAAACAATAGTGTCTATTGACAAAGGCATGTCTATATTTTGGTAGTTCTGCAATAGCCTTGTTTCGTCTTTTAGCTAATTGATCTTTATGAAAATGTTGTTTAGTGTGTTGTCTCAATACTGTCTGCATGATAAACAACTGGCGGACTGACAGTACTTCGGAGGACTGGTATAGTAAGGAAGTGGGATACAAGAAAGGACGAAAGCTGCTTACCTTTAATAGTGATCTCTGAGCAACTTCAAGTGGCTTCATCTTTGTTTTAAAAGTGCCTCCCCAAATTGTAATGCAATATTGGATTATAGACTGCCCTAGTGCTTGCTTGCCCATAATTCGTTTGTAGCGCGGGAACCGTACATTATTCCGGAATAAAAAGTATCCTAGTTCTTTTCCCGGATTTAAAGTATCTCCATGCCGAATATCAGCAAAATCGGTCTAGCCGTTAAGGCGTGAAGACGTAACAGACAGACATTCACACTTTTGCATTTATAATATTAGTATAGATAAAACGCCAATAAAATCATGTTAAAAGTTCACAACGTAAAGCTAAGTATAAGCTTACTACGCACTTAGTAATAAGAACCTTGAGAATATAGTGCTTATAGTAAAGACCTAGGTACTGGAAACCAGTTTTTACGCAGACCCAGGCATAATATCTTACCGTTACTTTGTACTAGGTTGTAATATTGTTTACGAGTTGTAATTTGTAACTAGACTTATGTGCCTGAAATGTTTAACTGACTTTTATGACATAGTTTCTGATGAATGAGCAGGCTAGACCTGAAAGTGATCCCAGTTCAAAAACAGCCTGCAGGTAACAAAATTTCAACAAAATCGGTCCAGTCGTCTTGAAGGACTTTGGCAACAATATTGTAATGCGTGAATTTCATAGCCAAAGAGATAAAATTTATATTTTATCAAAACTAGATGACGCCCGTCCGTTGCGCCAAAATACATTTTACACGCGGTAACCGCACATATTACCTACCCGGGATAACAAGTATACTATCCTTTGTCTTTCCCGGGTCTCAAAGTATATCCATACCAAATTTCAGCAAAATTAGTTCTGCAGTTTGGGCTTGAAGAGGTTACAGACATTCAGATAGACACTTTCGCATTTATAATATTAATATGGATATATTATAATATACGAGATTGTCTTGTTTAACGTAAACATAGATGTTTGTACATTATAAAATATTTGTTTAAAATACTATTAAGAATACCTAAGGTTACAGGTAACCTAGTGTTTGAACTAATCGTTTTGAGTCTAAAATGTCATCGTGTCAAGGGAAGACCTAGGGGTCTAGACGAGAGTATAGTCTATAACTCTATACTCTAATCACTAAATTGTCATAATCATTTCTATACTGATTTTCCATAAAACATGTATACAGGGTGTAACAAAACTAAGTGATTATACGTCTTAAGGTTGTGTATATTGTGTTCCTGGTAGAAAGTTTAGTGTAAAAGCAGCAGCACTGAAAGACCAAATTTTTTTTTCTCTTTTGTATGGGCAAGCGCCCGGATTAGTCAGATATTAGCAAAAACAACAAAAAAGAATTAACGAAATCATTTCATTTTAAGATTGGCGCTTACATATTTTAACCATTTAATTTTAAATGATAGACAAGCTGTTTATACCACTATTTCTTCCGCGTCTAGTAGTTATATATTTTCTGGTAATTACACAACTTTTTTGTACGCAGGAGACACAGTGGTGGAAATATACGGTAGGCCTAAACCCGTTTAAAAAAATAAAACGCAGTTAACGCTTTTTAACCCTCAAATGCTTGCTGAAGTGTATCACGTTTTTACGACGTATGCATTATCACGTTATCTACCTACAAATAATTATCCATATTAATTACTTTAAGGTGTAGCTCCATAAATTAAATTTAACGATAACACTTTATAACTCACATAAATAATAAGTAGTAAAAAGCACGTAATTTCGTTTCATTTGTTTTCTAAACGTATGTAAATGACCAAACCTAGCAAGGGGAGTACTAGCATTTTAATACTATTAACTATATTTAAATATTTAAACAGGTAAAGAAAATACGTAAAAATAAAATAAAATTTCATATTATCTGTGCCTAAATGAAAATGAGTTTTAAAATTTTCTTAGTCTCGCTTTTCGCAAACCGATTTCACTAATTTAACACTTTCATAGTCCAAGGTATCCAAACGTATACGTAAACGTGGTTACCGTGGAGTCCATACATCCAAAAGGATGCATTGGCACTAAAAAACATAGAAAAATAAAAAGCGTAGAAGCATAAATTACTTTACAATAATAATATAATAATCCTTAAAATCCATTTTAAATAAATACTTTACAATGAATTAGATTTTGTTTTTGTATGGTGAACTGTGAAAGTGTTAAGTCTCGAAGGAGGAAGTCCGGTTTATATTAGGAGGTAAGTAAGTAATATTATGAAGTTTTCCGAGTCGTCTAGTTTATAATAAAGTGGATTGACAATGCCCGCAACTCCATTGCGCCAAAATTGGTTTATATCGCGGGAACCATGGTGGGAACCGTACATTTCTGTGATGAAAAGTATCCTATTGCCTTAGCTGGATTTCTTTTTATAAAAAGGGGGCAAACGAACAAACGGGTCACCTGATGGAAAGCAACTTCCGTCGCCCATGGACACTCGCAGCATCAGAAGAGCTGCAGGTGCGTTGCCTTCCTTTTACGAGGTAATAGGGTAGGGGAGGGTAGGGAAGGGAATATATAGGGTAGGGAAGGAAATAAGGAAGAGTAGTGAAGGGAAAAGGATAGGGGATTGGGCCTCCAGTAAACTCACTCACTCGGCGAAACACAGCGCAAGCGCTGTTTCACGCCGGTTTTCTGTGAGCCCGTGCTATTTCTCCGGTCGAACCGTCCCATTCGTGCCGAAGCATGGCTCTCCCACGATCAAAATTAAAGTATCTCCATACCAAGCAAGATCGGTAAAGTGGTTTGGAAGAGGTAACAGACAGAATATAGACTTTCGCATTATTAGTAAGTATGGATATAGATAAGCAGACAAAAACATATGTATATTATTTACATTTTACTATAATTTTTTTATGAATAAATAATTAATCTACAATTTATACATGACAAAACCAAACCAACGATATTAACCAAATTATGGTAAAATTAGAAACGCTTTGCCACCTACAAATAAAGAATTTTTATCTCTTTATAAAACAGATAAGTGCAGTAATAAAATAAACGCATTCATAATTAAAAAGGGGTGATAATAACATTAACAATTTGTTTTTATTGTTTTTTTGTATAATTAAGTTTAAAAACCATGTTTTATCGTTCTGAATTTTTTAGATCTTTGTGATAGTAGTGATAGTAGTATTACAATTATTCAGTAGTCACAGGTCTATAAAACCAACAAAATTTTAACGGTTTTTAAGATTTATTCTAACTATAAGGGCTCCCCACACATAAATGCGAATTCGCATCGCATCGCATCACAACGTCATTTTTATTATAAGTTTTGCCGCAGATATTTGCGATGCGATGCGAATTTGAAGTTATGTATGGAAGGGGTTGTTTTCATTCTTTCTAATATTTATTCATTGTTTAATTTCGTAGTCGCGGTTAATCTAGTTTAGTGTTAAAACTTGTTTTATAACTGACAATTTTTGTTTCAGGTAAGTTCATCAAAATATAATATAAAGTTGTTCAAAAGCAGCCTACACATAAATAGAAACCGTAAGTAAGTTACAATCGTATGTAAAAGCCTCTCTACACGTTAGGTCACGATGGATAATAACCATAATAATTATTGTCGTCATGATTCCACAGCTGTCTTAGGCAATCATAGATGAATATGTAACTTGTATTTGTCCATCATTTGCAAATGTGGATACGCCGCATAAAATACTAAAATTAGCGCTTGTTCCTAGGCTCAGTCCATTGCAACTTATAAAAAATTGCAAAAAAGTAAATTGATAAAATAACATCGCGGATCGCGGTGTCGGGCTACCTATTTCAACAGGAAATATTACGTAAAACAGAAGGCGCTTCTAGCACATAAGTAAATAATCCAACCAAAATCCGACATGTTGCAAACGTCATATCAGAATATTGACAGAAAAGTTATTAAATGTCGAAGACAACTTTTAGTTTGCTGTATTTACTGGTGCTGCCTCTAGCGTTCAAATACTATACTAATAATATGTTTTTAATGGCTCATATAAAAATGCGTTACACTTACAACTCACATCGCCAATGTGAACTTTCAAGGCACAAATAGAAATCTTTCTAAAAGAAATCTTTCAATCAAACGTAATCTTAAGCACATTTATCTGAGCTAGTTAGTAGCTATTACAGATCTGAACAAACAAAATACATGAAAATACTGTCTATCCATCTTCAACGTCATATCATATTACACCATCGAAATACAATGCAGCATAGAACGATAACTCTCACAATATCCGCATAAGACCGCTCAAATATGGCACCACTTGCTATCATAACCACATAATGATAATAGGATGTATTACTGCAGTGTTTTTACGCTAAAGGTAGCACCAGCATAGACAGTAAACAAGAAGTTTTTTTCCACGTTTGACAATGTTTTTGTCAATAATCTGTAGCAACATGTCGGATTTTGGTCGGACTATTTACTGTATGTGCTGGTAGCGCCCTCTGCTTCCATCTTTGCGCAATATTCCTACCTCCGAACTAAGTATGACAACCATCTGAAAGTTTACCTTAGTTCGTTTCCGCACATTTTGTTGCATCATTTTTTGACTCAGTTACTCTTCCATAGTATTATATTTCGATGCGTCACACCTTCCAAATTCAAATGTAAGCTAATCTGACGTATAATAATCTATGGTTGATCGATCGAGGTATTACACGACTAAAAAACGCAGTGTTGATATGAATTTTATATCAGTTGCATTAGAGTTGATTTTAATGTTTGTAGGGGTATTTAAAATGGACGGATAATGCATAGGTGAAGGTATAATGTGATTGAACTCTGAGCTTGATTTAATTTAAACGGACAGAAAGTTAGGTGATAGATTGCCTTTAATGAATTATTTTAAAAAAACTTTGTTCTCTCGAAGCTGAAAGAGTTAAAGCTCTCCTTTTGTAGAGTATACAAGGTCAAAGTATTATCAGTTATCACTTTAACTATAACTTTAGCTTTAACCATAACAAAATGTGAAATGAACTGTCAAATCTCTAGCAAAAGTCGCCATATTTGACGATAATCTTAACCTTAACTTTAACCAGGTACGCTTCTCGTGCAATTCACCCTTAGTTTTGTTACACCCTATACATACGGTAAAAATAACGACTAGTTTGTGCCCGCAACTTCGTTGCACCAAAATTCGTTTATGGTGGCGGAGGATTTTGGTTTAAACAAACATTTTTGACAGACAATGTTGGAATTACACCGAGATGTACTTAGCTTCACTCTGCATCCTCTATCGGTTGTAACATGTATCACGGGGAGTGAATTGTTCGGATGATTCCGAACAATTCCTCAGAACACTCCCCGTGGTATGATTACCACCTGCAACTTTTCGCCATCGTTCCAAGCGATAATACACCATCCTCATCACTGATGAGTCTTCCACCATGCGTGTTTCACGTAACTTTCTGCCGCGCACTGTAAAACTCTGGAACGAACTGTCACCAGCAGTATTTCCGGACCAGTACGACCTCCAAACCTTCAAGAAGAAAGCGTATTCCTCTTAAGGCCATCCCCCGAGCAAACGACCTAGACCATACATTTGTCGCGTTGCCGAGATCGCCACCACCACCACCAAAACTCTATTTTTTTACTTATCTTAGTTCAAAATTGACCTAAAAAAAATTTAAAACGGGGAATATGTAGTTTATGATTTTGTCGATCTATTGGGGTGTGTTTCAAATAAAAGTAATTTGTAAATACTAAGGAGATGCTGAATGTATGCTTGAATTTTAATAAATTGGCTTTACTTTGGAAGATGATATTATCATGAGTATAATAAACAAAAATAGGAAATTAAAAACGGGGAAAGGAATGTTGAGATACTAAAGATTATTGCTGTATTTTTAAGGCTCTAAATACGGTAAATTACGGATTCTACACAGGGAAGGCCCTTAAAACAAAAGGCCGGCAACGCACAGAACTGCAGCTTTTCTGATGTTGCGAGTGTCCATGTGCGACGGTAGAACTGCTTTCCATCAGGTAACCCGTTTGCTTGTTTGTTGACTTATTTTATATAATATAAAAAAAAACAACACGACATAAAAAGTACGTACATACTTAGTAGAGCCGATTGGGTTAGATACACGCGTAGCGCGTAGGTTCAATAATAAACAATAATCTATTCTAGGCAGTCTAGTGTCTACAAAAAATGCAATGAAAAAGTGAAATCTATATTAAATAAGCATATCGCCCAGGACACCTAAAGCGTGGCATAAGCATTATCCCACAATGCTTTATAAAAACTGTATAAAAAGCAAAATAGACTGGAACGAAACATAAACTAGAACAAATATGTACTTAAATGGATGGGAATAAAGGTGAGAATAGAATGGGATACGAAACGGGACGCTTCATTTAGTAAAACTATGTCGAATTCATCCTTTCTCCTCTGTTTTTATTTAGTCTGTGGTCTAATGGCTGTGAGATAAATTGGCACTTTGGAACAAGTTATGTTGAACAACAATATTATTGTTTCATTCCAAGTTTCAGTCTTCAACCCTCTATAGTAGTTTATCCATACTAATATTATAAATGCGAAAGTGTGTCTGTCTGTTACATCTTCACGACCAAACCGCAGGACTGATTTTGCTAAAATTTGGTATGAACATAGTTTGAGACCCGGGAAAGGACTTAGGATACTTTTTATCCCGAAAAAATGTACGGTTCCCGCATGATCCCGAGTTGCGGCCGTCATCTATTATAGATAAGAAAAGAAAGAAAAAGTGAAAGAGTCAAGCAGCAACACAAAATAAATCAGATGACCCTAGTACTTTTAAACTACCGTCCACAGTTAATCAGGATCAATTTACATTAATCGTAGCTTCGAGCGAAAACGAAGTTTGAACCATAAAAGCTATTTAGATCATCATGTGATTATAACATTATATTTATGATGCAATTCTAAACGCCGTTTAAGCCCATAACTCTAAAATAGCATGTCATCACTTTTATCACTTGTTTTATTATTTTCAGTCCATTAACTAGTATTAATTGATATTTTGTTATGTTTATTATCCGTAGACAAATATATGTCTTGTATATTTTTACAATGTAGTGTAGATTGCTTCTCTTCCGAATTGAATGGAAAATGAAATTTTCCGCAGTTTATTAAAGATCCTAATAATATTATAACTGCAAAAGTGTGTCTGTCTATTTGTCTGTTACCTCTTCACGCCCAAACCGCTGCACCGATTTTGCTGTTTGGTATAGAGATACACTGAGTCCCGGAAAAGGACATGGGATACGTCTTGTTACATCAGAAAAATGTACGGTTCCGCGTGATAAACGAATTTTGGTGCAACGGTGAACGGAGAACTTGCGGCACCAACTATAAATACGTAATATGAATTTCGTTCCTTGGTACAAAGTACTTAGGTAGTAACTAGTAGGTAACTACATATTTAATAATAATATGTGATGGTACCGTAATTTAAAAAAAAACTTAATTTTGTGTCACGTTATAATGTGGATGCGCGTGCGGCGTGCGCCCTTCAAACCTGCTCGTCCTAGTACTTAAAACCTCACATAAGATCAAAGTACCAGTGGCTATACCGTTAGTAATGATACTTTGCGGTTTGGTTGTCACCGCTATGATTTAACGCGTGTCCCATTAGTCGGGCAATAAATTGTACGCAATCAGAGGTCTTCTGACCTCAGTGCATGTATCATGGTGTCAAAATCATTTTGTGCTGCGTATTTTGATGTTTACATACTAACATGTGCAAAAGTATATCTGTCTGTCTGTCTGTCTGCGACACCTCTTTACTCTTAACACCTTCGCTGCGTGACTAAAAGAGACGGTTTTTGATATGGTGCGTTAACGGGCTGATTAGCCCTATACTTAAACTCTCCGCCGCTGCGGTATAGGGCTTATTAGCCCAGTAAGGTATCGACTAAATATATAAATTACTGTAACTATGCGAAAACTTAAAAAAATTGAAATCCACCTATCAATATCGATCGTATAAGAGTTAGTGTTCATGGTGTTGGCTTCGCCCTCGATTCCTACTATTTACTTGAGAGATACATGCAAAAATATATGTAGGGTCTTGTAACCCGATACCGCACTGAATTATAGGTTTATTTAAGGGAGTTTTAGTGATGGGAAACAAGTTATCGACATATTATTTTTAATATAATTTATTGAAGAAACAAAAAGATATTTTTAATTTTGAAAAAATAACAGACCAGAAAAGATTTTCCTGTGACTTATTATTTTTTGTCTCATTTTTCGAATAATCTTTATCAGAACGTTCACTTTCACGATTTCTTTCTTGCTGAAACGATTATTCAAGCATTTTCCCACACTGTTTATTTTGCCGAGCCATTATTAATGATTTAACACCAATAAAAATTTTAAAACGTAAACAAACGACTGTGTAAATGCACTATCGTACCGCTCCCGTTAATTACGTCACAACACTAATATGAAGTAAACAATTCAATTAAGTACCTACACCAGTGCGGGATCGGGTGGAGTGACGCTGTGATCTATGACGGGCCTTTCGGCCTGTTACTCGCAAGGAATGGAAAAAATATCAATCAGTGCGTTATCGGGCCGAAAGACCCTAGCACGATTTTAATGCTTTGTCGAGTAGCCCTTAAAGTCCTAAACTCAAACCTATACTTGTCTCCTTTTAACATACAAAAATACTCATTATACAGCCCCCGCACCAGGGGAAGTTCGCCGTTTCTCACCTCCGCACAGAACGCGAGTATATATGCATCGGGCGTTTAAGCCCTATAACGCAGCGAACGTGTTAAACCGCTAAACTTTCAAAGAAATTTAGTTTGGAGTTTGGCCTTAATTTATCGAATATACATATGATAGTTTTATCCCGGAAAATGGTATTTAACATAAAAAAGTGTCTAAGATTCTGCAAACTTTATAGCAGCGCTGAAAGAGTTACTAATGACTTCAATGTTCCTACGAAAAATGCCCTAACGTCATGAATTAGCCCATACACCAACTGAAGGTAACTAGATCAGCGCTGCTACTTTCACAGTGAATTCTATAATATTATTATAATTTATAATAATATTCGATTTATAATTTATAAAGGACACATACACACCCTCATACTAAATTGACGATTTACATTATCCCAATACAGTGTTCCAATTCAGCGCTGAATTTTGACTGGAATAATGTAAATGGGCAAGCTGGAATACACTGGAATGGATTTGCATTGTTCCAGTAGTAATCTATGCTGGATTCCATCACTGAATTGGAATAATGTAAAGATATAAACATAGTGTTATGCATAGTTGTATATTTTTAGAGCTAATCTGCGAACATGGTTATCAGCATGTGGTCTTTATATTTATGTCAAGTAGTGGCCACCCAGTCGATAAGTTGTAATAACATCTGTGGACTGTCATGGCGATTATCGTTCGCTAATGGAGGACATCATCATCATAATCACTAGAGTAGCCAAAGTAAAGTAAACTAAACTCTGGAATGAACTATCACCAGTAGTATTTCCGGACCAATACGACCTGCAAACCATCAAGAAGAGAGCGTATTCTCTCTTAAAAGGCCGGCAACGCACTTGCAGCTCTTCTGATGCTACGAGTGTCCATGGGCGACGGAAGTTGCTTTCCATGTGACCCGTTAGCTCGTTCGCCCCCTTATTTCATAAAAAAAAACTTGAGGGTGTAAAATGTATGGTTTCAAAACTTTTTGGGTTTTGTTATAATAAAGTAGATTTTTCAAGCAACTTTTATTACAACTCGTTATTTTTATATTTTTTGGGACAAAAAAGGACATAGGATGGCCTACGTCCTTTCACGTTACTCGAAATCTCCTTAACAGACATCAAAATCAGTATAGTGGCTTGTTATCGTAAATTAGGGAAACACATAGACAAAGAGGTAGACAAAAAATCGCAGATAGACATGCAAACTTACATATTATTTTATAATAATAGTGTAGACAAACCACAATGTTTACTAGAGTTATTAAACTTCCTATAAACTACTTATACCATGGTAATATGATTTAAACCAGGTTTAACAAAACTTTGAACGCAGCTAAATGGTCGCACTAACAAGTAGCATTTAGCTTATGATTTATTAAACAACGGTAAATGCTAGAGCGCTTCACACTTAAGTCGTTAAACGCTGCGTTATGATATACGTGGATTTTAACTCTTTGTTGATTAATGTCCAAATGCTTTTAGCCAGGAGATGTTGCAATCTACTTTCGGAGAGTACAAATGGTATTTACTTTAAAATATACTCAGTTATTTGTCTTACGGTCTATTCTTAAAAGCTTCAATATTTTAGTTTACTTGTAATATTGTATGTCTTTATTAGAATTGTAGTTAATTGTTAAGCTTTGACATTCCAATGATTAAGTATTTATCTTTTTTCGTTGTTGCAACACTCGTCTTTATAAATAAAAAATAATTTAAAGTTTTACTTAGTATATTTTCTAAAACTTGATAACGACTAGACCGATTTTGTTGATTTTAGTCTTGAAATATTTGTGGAAGTCCAGGGAAGGTTTATTTGGTTGGAAAGTGATACGAAGTTTACCGGTCATCTAGTTATAATATTAGTTCGCCTTTGCCTGTGTGTGTGCAGTGCACACACAAACTAATGTTTACGTCTATTTTGTGTAGTGTGTACAAGAGTATTCTCTCTTCCTTTTCACTCATAGCCTTGTGGTAGAATACTCTCCCTTTCTTTTCTTTCATAACAGAACTGACGAGTAACTGGTGGCACGATTTGGAAATAACGATAATTAAGAGCTTAAGAACTTTGTATTGCAAATTTTACTGGCACTTCAACATTAATGACTAATCAAACTTTCATATTACAAAGGTAACAACTCAATTGGGTCCAAGTATCAATAATTTCCTTTATGGTTATTGCAAAATGTTATTAGTCGCAGTAAGTATGAAAGTGTTTGCGTTGTTTAAGGCTGTGTTAATAGATGAAAATATTGTGCAATATCGTTTAAACGGTTGTATTGTTATGTACGATATTACTGGACGTTTTGTAGACCACTGTGTAAATTAGAGTTAGAAGCTTTTATTGGTAACCGTGATTATGCTTTAGGATCTTTTTATTTGTATTTTCACCGAAGAATTTTATTTAGATTTTAGTTAGTTTTCGAGTAATGAACAATAATTGAACAACTGATAATTAACCAATTTCGCAGTTCAATCTTTAAATCTACGCAACAGATTTTTATACTTACTTTTTTCTTGCAATAGAATTATTCAAGAAGAAATATTAATTATGCTATACCTAAATCTTAATCGTATTTTTATAATATTGTGACAAACATGTCATGTCATATATTACAATAGTATAACATATTTAGCAAAACAATATTTGCCGGGTCAGCTACTATACTAGCTGTCTTCGTCTCGGACAGCAATAAATACAATAATATTAAATTACAACCGGTATTACCGCGGCGGCGCGTGCGCAGATCAGATCTATTCCTTGTCTTTGTAGTGATGTAAAAAAATAGTAATTTATTATCGATAGAATTAAAATTTATGATATAACTAGCTAGATGACGCTTGCTACTACGTTGCGCCA